>CM069135.1:42368650-42833650 GCA_035221665.1 Okamejei kenojei
CCTGAGGTGGAGCCCTAAAAAGAAGAAAAGAAGGTTAGGGGGACTTGATTGAGGTTCTTTAAAAATGATGAAAGGGATAGAAAGAGTTGACGTGGATAAGCTTTTTCCCATTAAGGGTGGGAAAGATTCAATCCAAGAGGGCATGACATGCGAATTAAGGGACGGAAGTTTAGGGCTTATCGTGAGGGGAACCTCATTATTCAGAGGGTGGTGGCTGTGTGGAATGAGCTTCGCAGAAGTGGTGGAGGCAGCGGAGCGATTTTACGTTTAAAAGTAAAAGTGGATAGGGATATGGAGGGAAGGGAATGGAGGGTATGGTCTGATTGCAGGTTAGGTGGAATAGGGGGGAATAACTTATGGTCGGCACGGACTGGATGGGCCGTGGAGGGCCTGTTTCCGTGCCGTAATTGTTATATGGTTATATGGGTTATTGGTTATATGGAATATGGATGGGAATGGATGTGGGGTTATTGGTCTGAGTGAGGTAGATGGGACTAGGGGAAAACAAATGGTTGGCACGGACTGGGAAGGGCCGAGAGGGCCTGTTTCCGTGCTGTAATTGTTATATGGTTATATGGTTTATTTGGTTTAATGAATGCATGAGGATTACACTTGAAGTCAGTGTTGTAATCTCACAAGTGTAATGGGATTGATAGATTACTGAGGGGAAATAGCCATGGAATAAGTAAAATTTGTTGTTCAGCGGCTTCTACACTTCTACTGTACAACATCAAACCAATGAAATGAATGAATATGTTTTATTGCCAAGTAGTCCAACAAGGAATTTGCCTTGGATGCTCCTCCCGCAAGACTGACAACATGACATACAGTGACAGTTAATAATGTTTAACATAAACATTAAAACATTAATAATAAATCATATTATTAAACATGGCTAATTAAATAAAATTACCAGAGCAAAAGGAGGCCTGCTGATTCTTCAAGTATTGAGTAGAGCTTACTACTCGTGAAAAAAAAAAAAAAGCTGGTTTTTATTTCTGGCTGTGGCAGCTTTGACTGTCAGGAGTCGCCTTCCAGGGGGAGAGTGATTCAAAGAGGTTTGCAGCGAGGGTGAGAAGGTTCTAAGATGATCTTGACCGCTGGACTTCCTGGCCCTTGCAGTGTACAATGGTGGGAAAGGTTGCAAGCCAATAACTTCTCAGCTGATCCGCTGCAGCCCCCGGGTTGTCGTGCTTGGTGCTGAGCCAAACAGCAGACCTGATGGTGAAGGTGAGAAACAAGACTCTATCATGGACGTCGTAGAGTTGGACCATCATTGCCTGTGGTCAGATTGTGCTTCCTCAGCTGCCGGTAGGAAAGTACTTCCTCTGTTGTGCCTTTTTGACTGTGGAGTCGATGGTAGCCCCCCGCTTAAGGTCCTTGGAGATGGATGGTTCCCAGGAAACTTAAAAAACTCCACTGATGTGACGGTGGTTGTTGTTGCTGGTGAGTGGGGTGAGGAAGAGGGGGGAGCTATCCTAAAGTCTACAATATTTCACTGTCTTAAGCGCATTGAGCTCCCAGGTTGTTGCATTGGCACCAAGAAGGCATGCTGTGGACACTTACTGTCGATTGGCAGATTTCCTCCCCATCTGGTCAGTCCAATCAGGTTGTGTCGTCCCAAACTTGAGGAAGTTGGACAGAGGAGTTGTGGAGGTTCAGTCATGGTGTAGCGAGTGAGTAGAGGTGAGGGGGAAAGTTCGCAGCCTTGCGGTGCTTCCTATACTGAGGGTTTGCGGGTCCGAGATGTGCTTTCCCAGCTTACATTGCTGTTTCCTGTCAGTCTGGAAGCTGGTTGAGGGGTTTTGGACAGTCAACTTCGGGAAAGTTGGAGTGCTGTAGCTCTGGTACAATGGTGTTGAAATGCAGAGCTAAAATCAAACGAATCAAAATTCCTTGCCTAGGGTCCACCGGATTCTAGTGCTGGAGGATGAATGCAAGGCCCATGGTGACTGCGTCATCCACAGTCTATTGCCCAATATGCAAAACTGCAGGGTGGTCCAGCAGGGGTTTTGTGATTAAATTTCAGCCCGGCCAGCAAAGCCTTTCAAGGGTTTTCAGGATACAGAGGTCCGTGGCGACAGGTCCTGCAGGGCCATATAAAGCTAGACAAGCTTAAAGCTTAGGGGCCCTCGATGATCTAAGGGGGCTATCGCCTCGCTTGCTCACCGGGGAGCCCGTTCGAACCTCGCCGCCCCCCCCACCGATATTCCACCAACGGGGACCTCCTACTCTTTGCCCGCCGACCTGGCCACTCCACCGTCCTCCCGGCAGCCCGGCAGCTGTCGCCTTCCATGCTGCAGACTCCCACTCCCCGGGTTTGACTGCGCTGGGTCCTAGTGCTAGTCAGTTCAACCTGGTTAAATCTCAGTGGCTGTTTTGCAGGGGTCTTCCCCATTTCCCCTCAACCTTGTGACCCCCAGCTCTTCCCCACCCACAATGCAGTCCTCATACACCCGTACCCCTCCTGAAACACCCACACCCTCCACCAGACTTTGCCTTGGCCTCAGTTCCCCTCACTGCTTCTCGGCCCCATCCCCCATTACCTGTCATGTGTTCACATCCCACTGACCTCCCCCTCTCAGTACCGAACAGTCTATCTCAGCAGAGGCTCACCCAGGGGACGGCGCTTAGGAGTTGCGGGGGACCCAATTGGGAACATTTTTGGTGAGCCCCAGGTTCCCAGCCAAGGCCTGTAGTTTCATAGAAATATAATTAAAGTCTTATTATTGACTTTTTATATCTCTATGGCTGAAATTGGAAAGTAATCAAAATGTGTGCTTAAAATGCCTGTGGTGTTAATGGACCATTACGATCCAAGCTACAGTTTAATATAAAATGCATACATGTAAGTCCAAGTAACAAACAACTGTGTAGATCCCCTCTGAAAATGTACATAGATACAATATCAATGTTTTAGTGGACGTGAATGAAAATTTAAAAAAAAATTGAATAGATCTGGGGAAAACCAAAAACCATTGGTGAAATAAGTGAACTAGCTGAGGAGCCTTCATCTAAATCCGGCCCTGCAGCTCTGTAGTCATTAAGACCAGTAAATTCCCTGCTTTTTGGTACAGGGACAATAGTGGAGGACTTTGACGCAGGCAGGGGGACAGTACAAATATGCAGGGAACTGGTTGCAAAATGTCTGTGTAGACCAGTGCCAGTTGTTCGGCACGAACTTGCGGAGTCGGGGGGGGAGGAGGATACATTGTCGGTCCTGGAGATTTCTGGGCTTTTCCAGTCTTCTGATAAGCCTCTCCACTCCTCTATTTTATTGTTGTGATTGAGGTGATAGTGTGCAGCACGGATGGTGTGGGTAATTGGGTGTGAAGTGGTGATGGGAGAGGGGTGGGTGGGAAAGGGTCCAGTTCTTTTCAGGGGACTGGAGTCTTGCTTAAGTAGGTGTGAAGTGGTTGAATGGGGAGGATGTGGGTGCAGTAGGGTCCATTTTCTTAGCAGACTGGGGTCTGTGCTGTGTTTGGTGGGGAGAGGGGGAGGGGTACCAGGGTTACCATCTGTTGTCAAACCTGCAGTAAGAAACTCACTCAGGTTCATTGGTTCAGTGAAGATTAGTCCAAAGTAGTGGGGGGCTTTCTCTTGTTGCTGGAGATTTCCTATAAAGCCTTTCCAAACTGAGAGTCACTAGCACCTCAACTTCTCAGAGTTACCTTTCCTTGGCAGCTTGATTCATCTTCTCAGCTTGTACTTAGCCTGCCTGTAGAGGCCTGCATCCCCCGCTCCTGTAGGGAGGGCTCCTCTTTAGACTGTCGGAGCTGTCTGAGTTCTGCAGTAACCAAGGCTGTTGTTGTTTTTTAAACCGGTCCGAGTCCTAGATGGAATGCAAACTGTCCTCACAAAAGCTGACTTGGGGGAAAATACATTGTCTGTAGAATCATCAAGGCTTGTGGTTTGCTTCCCTGAAACACCATTCCAATCCGTGCAGTCAAAAGCACAGGATTGTAGGTTCTCAATGCCCTTGCTTGTCCCACCTGGGAACAATATTAACATCGGGAATAATATTAAATTTGTTTCTCCTTTGGTTCACTGGCTAGAAGAAACATAGCATACATAGAATTTAGGGAGAGCAGGCCATTCGGCCCTTTGAGGCCTGCACCGCCATTCCAATATGATTCATGGCGTCATCCAACTCAGTATCCTGTACTTGCTTCTCTACATACCCCTGATACCTTCACCCTCAGTTCAATCAGGGTTGTAAAAATAGCTTTCTTTAAAATAGGTTGATCACCTTTAAACATATTATACTATGTATGAAAATTACCCTCCCGAAGGTCATGAAGGTTATTTGATCACCTCTTATACATGAAGAAAGAAGAAAGGACCACTGTGATTACGTCAAGCCCATTCGTCTGTTCACGTACTTAACTATTTGTAGTATCCAAAACAACCATTGTTATTCATTGGATGAATCTATTAGCATCATGTTTAAATAGCATGAGTAGTAGCACTAGTTTAAGGTAGCTTGCATGGTTTCAAGTTAAAGAAAGGAACTGCAGATGCTGGAGGAATCGAGGGTACACAAAAAGCTGGAGAAACTCAGCGGGTGCAGCAAGCATCTAAGGAGCGAAGGAGATTGGCGGGAGTTTCTTTTTTTTTTTTTTTTTTTTTTTGGGGTTTTTTTTTTTTTTTTTTTTTTTTTTTTTTTTCTATTGTTTTTTTGTTTATTGGGTCGAGGACCCTTCTTCAGGACTGGTCAGGGATCAGGGTAACGAGAGATATAGACGGTGATGTGGAGAGTAAAGGAACAATGAATGAAAGAGATATGCAAAAAAAAGTAACGATGATAAAGGGAACAAGCCATTGTAAGCTGTTTGTGGTGTGGGAAAATGAGAAGCTAGTGCGACTAGGGTGGTGGAGGGAGATAGAGATAGAGGGAATGCCAGGGCCTGAGGTGAGGGAGAGGTGGGGAGGGGGAGGAGACAGCAAAGGGTTACAGAATTGAGAAAAGGATACGGATGGGAGGGGGGAGTTGAAGTGCTGAGCCACCGGGAGGTCGGGTTGTTTTTGCGGACCGATCGGAGGTGTTCGGCGAAAACGATCGCCCAAGCCTCCGCTTGGTCTCACCGATATAGATCATCTGGCATCTGGAGCAGCGGATGCTGTAGATGAGGTTGGAGGAGGTGCAGGTGAACCTCTGTCGGACTTGGAAGGACTGCTTGGGTCCCTGAAAGGAGTGGAGGGGGGAGGTGGGTGAAGGGACAAGTGTTAGTGGCATTTCTTGCGGTTGCAAGGGAAAAGTGCCGGGGAAGGGGGGTTTAGAGAGTGGGAGGGGAGGGAAGAAGAATTGACAAGGGAGTTGCGGAGGGAGCGGTCTTTGCGGAAGGCAGACAGGGGAGGAGATGGGAAGATGTGGCGGGTGGAGGGGTCACGTTGGAGGTGGCAAAACTGGCGGAGGACTATGTGTTGTATTTGCACAAATGGCCTCATTCTTCAGAGAACGGGGATTCCCCTCCCCCACTATTGATGAGGCTCGCACCAGGGTCTCTCATACCCCGCAAACGCTGCCCTCTCTCCCCATTTCCCCACTCGCAAAAGGGGCAGAGTCCCCCTGGTCCTCACCTTTTCACCCCACCAGCCGGCAATACAACCTCATAATCCCGCCGCCAGTTTTGCCACCTCCAACGTGACCCCTCCACCCGCCACATCTTCCATCTCCCCCCTGTCTGCCTTCCGCAAAAAAGACCGCTCCCTCCGCAAACTCCTTGTCAATTCTTCGCTCCCCTCCCGCTTAGTTTCTCCAGCTTTTTGTGTAACCCATGGTTTTAAGTTAGACAGCAGCACAGTGGATGGTAGCAGTTCTGTCATAACAGCTGCAACAGAAAATGCAAACTAATGCCCCATCAATTCCAGGATATGGTAGCTGCTACAGGAGCTTGCCAGAATGCTTCAGATATGCATATCTGATCATCATTTGAAAGGATGGTTGCTACGGTCATTACCACAGGTAGATTGAGAAGATTGATGATAAAACCATCCTCATGTTTAATCTTGGAAACACACAAAATGGATAGATGATGTTTTGGATTGGCACCCTTCTCCTGACTCGAAACATCACATCCATCTTCTCCGGGGCTGCTGTCTGACCCACTGGGCTCTGAAGACAGAATGGAGGGATAAGGAAATCACGTGAGGAGCAGTAAAAGATTAGTTTAACTTGGCATTATGTATGGAGTGGACATTGTGGGACTTAGGGGCTGTTCCTGTGCTGTACTGTCCTATGTTCCATGTTAAACACAACGTGCCCAGGTTGAACAGGAACAAGATGATACTTTAAACAAAATACACGACAATGAGCTTAATGCAGGGAGTTGGCACAAGGATGTGCAGCCAGTGCAGGAGGCGAGGGGAAGCTTGAAACGAGGTCTGGTAATCAGAGCGCTGATTTCAGTGATGCTGGCTGCAGGTGTGGGCAATTTGACACGCTCGGTGGGCATCCCTGGGAAAGAGCAAGTTCAACTCAAGGAGATGCTGGAGCAATCCAGCACCAACTTGGCACGGGGTTTTGTGCACAGCTTGAGACCCATCGTTTTCAGCAGGTGGCGGTGGCCAATCACTTAGCACACACCCTTGTCGGGGGATCCAAACATGATCTTGTATTTTGCTGGCTGACGCCACAACAGGCACAAGATGCAGACACTCCGTTGGAGGAGATGTACCACTTTTGAATAAACAATCCAGCAATCGCAAGCATCAAGCATTTCCTGGTCAGAGGCGGCTTGCAAGATGAAGGACTTGACCACTCGTTTGTGAGCAGCTGGGAAATAACTTTAAACATGACACACCACGAGTCCACGGAATTTATGACTGAGAGCAACCTTATTTAAAGAAAGATGAAACAGTGTGCATGACCCACCCGAAGGTTCTTCGATCAGTTGGACCGGGAGGGAGGGATAGGAGCTAGAAGAACACGGCACGAGCCAGCAAGGGGCTGCAGTAGGGAGGGTGTACGGAGTAATTCCTCCAGCACCTTCAAGGAGGCGCCCTCGGGACACAAAGATGACTGGATGAGGAGGACAGTTTTTGCGGGGGGAACTGCCACACTGCACTGAGCGCGCTGGCTGACCTCACTTTGGAAATGGTGCAAAAACATGGCGGAGTCTGTATGTGTAATGTATGCAAAAAAAAAAAATTTCACTGTGCCATTGCATATGTGAAAAGTAAAGCACATTGAACCACTGAATCTATGTGTGTTTGTATCAGTTTTGCTTGGAATGTTGACTGGATGTTGAATTGTTACTGGCTGGATCAATGTAGAGAGATAGGGATGTGAGACAAGGCTTGAATTCATCTGCTAGGAGTTGGATTGCCAGTCGATATGTGGACCGTTTGTACCGCATAATTATAATAGCATTGAGTTGAAAACATGCAAGTTCTTAATCCTGACATGTGCAAGGTGATGTATTTTGGGAAGTGAAAATGGTGCAACGACAATACATACACATACAGATGGTACAATGAATACACCATTTAAATGATAGGGTGCTACATAACACTGATGATCAGAGGAAACCTGGGGGGTTCAATTCCTCCATTCCATGAAAGTGGCAACACAGGCAGATAAGGTGGGAAGCGATGAGTCAGGCCCTTGCATGTCCCTCAGAGGAGAGCGGGTGGAAGGGGCTGGCGATGGTGGACGCAAAATACAAAGGGCCGGTAGAGGAACCGGGGGCCTTATCTTCTGCTCCCTCAAGCTCAGCTGTGGAAGGTGCCTCCAGAGCTCAAAGGCCAAATGGTTGTCGGACGAGGAGAGGGATGATGGTTTGCTGGCTGAAACCCGACTAAGGCGACAGCGGAGGCTCTGCATGCAGCCCAGGACTAGACCTAGAATTAGGCACCACTCCAGGAGGACCAAATGAATAGGACCGGACGGACGTGACCCGCAGGGGCACGGCGAAAGAGAGTGGCGGGGAGGGGAAGCTTGGCCAGACCCCTTCTCTTGGCCAGGCCGACCCTGTAACACCACCAGGACAATGGGCCTGTATTGCCAGCGAGCAGCTTTGGACTTTGAAAAGGGTGTGCCCAAACCCATAAACCTGACGACTTTGTGTATCATCTCAGTGGGTTAATTGTATACCCTTTGTATTATCTGGTATTGCATTTATGTTTGCAGTAATTAATTTACTGAAAGTTAGGGACTTTAGGGATGCATTGTGTGGGATCAGGCCTTCGATTCCATCAGGTCCCCACTAACCAACAACCACCCCAGACACTAACACCTATCCTACATATTTTAGAGACAATTTTTCAATTTTTTTTCACCAAAAGCCATATTAACACACCAAAACCTGGACATAATTTAAGAGTGTGGGGAGGAAACCGGAGCACCTGGTGAAAATCAAGCGGTCACAGGGAGAAATCCAGACTCCGTACAGACAGCACCCGCAGTCAGGATCAAAACCGGGTCTGCTTTCGACTTCACCAGAGAAAGGCAGTGATGTAAATGCCAAAGCTAGACAGATGTTCTGGGATCTAGTGTTTTGTTGTTAATTTGTCGGACTGCTGCGCTAATTCCTGCTCCATTGATTAAGGTGTGCTAACTGATCAGGAAAGATGCAGAGTGGTGTTAGACATTAATGGACTGCTTGGCTTCCTAATGTCTAACACCACATCTCGGCTTGTTTTCCTGATGAAGTTAGGATGGTTACAGGAGATCCCAGTGCTGCACTATAGCGATGACCAGGAGAGAGCTGACAACAAACCAAAACCCTCAAAGGGAGTCTTGAGGCAGCTGCCACGCATGATGATCAGTCAGTAGTGCACATGTCAGCAGAGCTGTGACACATGGGGACACATGCTGCATTCAAACACGACATTTAGGATTGGGAGATTCCACCAGTGCATGCTCAACATTACACATACTCAGACAAACGCACACACGCATGTAACCAAACACATACAAGTATTTAAATCTATGAACCATTGTTGTTTGTTAACTATTCTTATACCAATGTAAAGCACTTTGGCCAACAAGAATTGATGTTTTAAATGTGCTATATCAAATAAAAGTGACTTGACTTGACTTGATACATACACATTACGTACACGAGATTCCACCAGTACATACATGTACACACACACGTATATACACACAGATTCAAAACACACACACACACACACACACACACAACGAGACACCAACGATTGCTGATTGATTATAAATCCCTTAAAGTGATTGTGATGCAAATCCACATAATAAGCTCTAAAGAAACTCTAATGTGAAACTTACGTTGCACACTCTCCAGACTGTAAGATGTACATTGCAGACGCACTGTGACTTAATATCTTCCCACAGGTAAAGCAGTCTACAGACAGGTGAAATTAAAGGTAGCACTTGAAATAAGCAGAGCGACTTCAGCAAGGCTATATTGCTGTAGATGCTACCGCAAGGAACGTCATTCAACACAGGGTGGATATGGCAAAGACCAGAGGAAGTAGGTTTTAAACAAGAAAGGAAATGTTTAAAGAGTGGGGGGCAAGGTTTTGTTTATTCATAGGGTGGTGGGTGCCTGGAATGAGTTGCCAGTGGTGGTGGCACTCAAAGGGTTTTAGATAAGCACAGGACTGCAAGCAATGGAGGGATATGGATCACATGTGGGCACGTGAGTTCTGTTTATCTGCCATTTGGCCTGTTGGTGTGACTGTTGCTGTGCTGTACTTTTCTATGTTCTATACACAATGCTGCAAGAATTGAAGAATCAGAAAAATAGGTCTGGCCCACTGCAGTTTCCTTCTTACTTCCATCTTTGAGAACATTGAGAACATTCTGCGGTGAAGGATTGTATTTTTCAGAGTGGTGTGAGTGACAGCTATGAGAAGTTAAATGCTACAGCAGATACACTCACCACATTAATGGTTTACATGAAGGGATTAAAAGTAACATTTGCAGATGACACAAAGCTGGGTGGCAGTGTGAGCTGTGATGAGGATGCAGGGTGACTTGGACGGTTGGGTGAGTGGGCAGATGCAGTTTAATGTGGATAAATGTGAGGTTAGCCACTTTGGTTCAAAATAACAGGAAGGCAGATTATTATCTAAATGGTATCAATTTAGGAAAAGGGGAAGTACAACGAGATCTGGGTGTCCTTATATATCAGTCACTGGCAGTAAGCATGCAGGTCCAGCATGCAGTGAAGAAAGCTCAGGGCAAGTTGGTCTTCATAACAAGAGGAGTTGAGTACAGGAATAAAGAGGTCCTTCTGCAGTTGTACAGGGCCCTGGTGATGCCTCACCTGGAGTATTGCATGTAGTTTTGGTCTTCAAATTTGAGGAAGGACAGTCTTGCTATTGAGGAAGTGCAGCGTAGGTTCACGAGGTTAATTCCTGGGATGGCTGGACTGTCATATGTTGAAAGAATGGAGCGACTGGGCTTGTATACATTGTAATTTAGGAAGATGAGAGGGGAATCTATTGAAACATATAAGATTATTAAGGGATTGGACACGCTAGAGGCAGAAAAGATGTTCCCGAAGTTGGGGGAGTGCAGAACCAAGGGGTAGGCCATTTAGAATGAAGATGAGGAAAACCTTTATCACCCAGAGTTGTGAATCTGTGGAATTCTCTGCCTCAGAAGGCAGTGGAGGCCGATTTTCTGGATGTTTTCAAGACAGAATTAGATAGAGTAAACGGGCTGTCCCACTGCGGCAACCGAATCCGCAAGTTAAGAAGAGTGTCCTCGACCTTCAAGCTCGAGGTCACTCGCCTGGAAAACCTCGCGCCGCATTGACTGACCGCACACACAAACACATCGCAAAGGCGGGGGCCAGGGAAAGCGGGGGAGCGCTGTCTGAAATTCACACCCGCGATGAAGTGGAAGGTAAAATGGCTGCACAGTTATGGTAAGTCCTTTAAAGAGCGCAGAGGAGGGGGGGGGGAAGAAGGAGTAGAGACACTTTTAAGAAGTATAATAGAGTTTAGCGGGCATTTTACCTACCGGTCGGTTTTCCTGAATCCTGAAAACTCCAACGAGCCAATCAAAATGCCCGGTCAGCGAAGGAGATTGCCTACGGCTGCCCACGACTGCCTGTAACTAAATAGCGACCCCACTCCACTGCACTACGAGTTAAAAAGAACCATGCCGACCAATTTTTACTCGCGGAAAATGTTTCAACATGCTGAAAATTGTCCCGTGACCTAGCTGAGGCCGCGAGTATTCGGGAACGTCCCTTGAGCATGAAGGAGAATTCCAGTGACCTCATAGGACCTCCTAGGACCACGTGTCGACCATGCTGTGTTTGAGTCGAGGGCAAACTCTACTAAACTCGCAGATTAGGTCGCCGCATTTGGACAACCCCTTTAGATAGAGTTCTTAAAGATAGCGGAGTCAAGGGATATGGGAAGAAGGCAGGAATGGGGTACTAATTGTAGATCAGCCATGTAAATGGCTGTGCTGGCCTGCAGGGCCGAATGGCATACTCCTGCACCTATTGTCTATTTGGCCCTCACCTAAGGGCAGTAGAGGCAGACTTCAAATATATCCAGGTACAGGCTGGTAGATCTTCGAGAGTGTCCAAGACCTATGGGTAGTGCAGGAATGTGATGTTGAGACTGATTGGATCAGCCACATCTTTACTGAAAAGCATAGCTGGCTCGATTTGAAAATTGCCTTTTCCCACTCTAGCTTTTATGATTTTACAAACGTTGGGATCCATTAAGAGATATACAGAAGGAGACAGCAGAAATATAACATTATTATTTACCAGAGAGGGTGAATGAGTAAATATGACATTGGATGACGCGTAATGAGAACATTACTTAAAAAAGAAACAAAGTGGATATATTAGATCAACAAACCAAAGATAAAGCATCAAGCATTACCAGATCACATTGTGTTGTTGAAATTGCAAATGTCCGCAATGAAGTATTCAGAGTAGATCAGCAATAATTTTTGAACTTCGAGCTCCTAAATGCTCACAGAATTTGACAAGGGTTCAGTTACCAGAGGTAGCATAATGCAACACTAACTTCTAATTATGAAATGTGTATAATAGTAGACATATTTACGAAAGATATAGAGTCTTTGGAATAAAGCTCCTTAAAGGGCAGTGGAAGCAGATTCTTGAAATGACATCTCTTTATCTTTATCTCACACTTTTTGTCTTTTCATCTCTGGCCTTTGTCCATCCATTTGCCAATCAAATCACCCCTTACCTATATCTACTTATCTCTTGCCAGACTTTCCCACCTTGCTAATCTTGCTATTCCCACCTCTCTTCCCTCTACTACAACCAGTCTGAAGAAAGGTCCCGACCCGAAACGTCATCCAGTCAATTTAGTTCTATCCATCCACATGCAAATTAAAACCAACTTATTTTCTCTTCCCACAGATACTGCCTGATCTGCTGACAATTTCCAGTATTTCAACTTTTCAGCATTTGCAGATTTCCAGGGCATCAAAGGTAACAAGGGGAAGACAGGCGCATGAGGTTGAGAGAAAATATAGATCAGCCACAATCGAATGGTGAAGACGACTTGGGCCAAATGGCCTCACTCTGCTCTGATGTCTTATGGTCTTGTTTTATAATATTTAAAGAAGTATCAGCGTTTGGAAGGGTGAATGGAGATTAGTACAACAGCCATAAACATCACATGTGAAACTTAAAATTGTGAGGTGATATTTTTTGTGGGAAGATTGAGGGGAGGCAACACAGTAAAATGTTGAAGGGAACTGAGACCTGGCTAGCGTGTACAAAAATGTCTGAAGACTAGGTTATGTAAAAACATTTTTTTGAATAAATGATTAAGGTCATCTAGAGTAACATTTTAATTCTGGGCAATACAGTTTGCCAACAAAGTCAATGTCTTGAAGAGGATGAACAAGGGTTTACTAGCTCGCTTCAGGAAACAAGGAATTTCACCTATGTGAAGAGATAGGAGGATGTGGAGTCGTTAAAGCAGGGAAAGATGGGAGTTGAACACAATGTCCAAAATGATCAATGGTGACGATGAGAGAATAATCAAAAATACATTGTTTGCAGAAAGAAAGAGCCATTGACACCAATTTCAGGTAATTGACTAATCAAACAGTAGAAATGTTACTACTTTTATTTACACAGCAAGAGGTCGTCATTTGATAAACACATTTTAATATTCAAAAGGGAATTGGAAAAAGGCTTAAATGGATTTTTTTCATTAAAAAAGGTAATAGAGAAAGGAGCAGGTTAATTCAAGAGCTGTTTCAAAGGCAGCAAAAGCATGATAAGCAGAGTGACCCAATATGCTATATTATTTGATTTTATGATTATACCATAAAAATATCACAACAGCAAGAAAGCACCAAATTCGAGCACAGAATTTTAAATGCTCCATGACTGGAGGAAGACATGCATTGCATGCTATCTTCAAACAAAGATATACAAACTAAATCAATGATTGGGTTTAAAAAAAGAGATCAAAGTCTCAGACTTGCTAATCAGGCTCAAAACAAACAAATCCTCAGAGCTTGATGAGTTTATTTTAGAGTAATGAGACCAGAGATAAAATTTGTCGGAGCAGTGATCACTCAAGTCATAAGAGATTGTAAACAGTCTAATATAGACATTAAAATTAAATATAGTGGAAATCTTCAGACCGTTGATTTCATTTTGTGCAAAAACATATGAATCGATATTAAGAAGCAAACTGGTTTAGGTTTAGTTTAGAGATACAGCGCGGAAACAAGCCCTTCAATCCACCAAGTCTGCACCGACCAGCAATCCCTGCACATTCACACTATCCTGTACACACTAGGGACAATTTGCACCAAGCGAATTAACCTACATACCTGTACGTCTTTGGAGTGTGGGAGGAAACCGAAGATCTCGAAGAAAACCCACACGGTCATGGGGAGAACGTACAAACTCCGTACAGACACACCCAAAGTCGGGATAGAACCCGGGACTCTGGCGCTGCAAGCGCTGTAAGGCAACAACTCTACCACGGTGCTACCATGGCCACACAAATCTGCACAATAATAATCTCGTTATTGGCAGTCAACGTGGATCAGAGAAGTGCATTCACCGATGTCCTGGACTCAAGTCACAAACCAAGCAGACTATGGCAAGGTCCATAACATAATGTGCCTTCATTTCCTGACACAAAAGAAAATTAATCGCACTCAATCTCAGACGATGGGTAAGATTCTTAGGACTGATACGAGGAGAAAGTTATTTACTCAGAGGGTGGTGAACCTGTGAAATTCTCTGGCATGGAAGGCTGTTGAGGCCAAAATGGAAAATGTTATTTAAATATAGTTTTTTGGGGGCACAAATGGTATCAAGGCGTTTGGGAAGAGAAACAAATACGATATTGAGATCAGCCAGGATCTTATTGATAGGCAGAACAAATTCAACAGGAAAAACAGCCTACATTGCTCCTGTTTTCTACCTTTTCCACCCAGTTACAGGGTTTCTGAAGAAAATCAGTATAAGGAAGTAAATAGGATGAGTTAATGTTTTTTGTTAATTTTCCAGTGCTGGTACCACGAGTTTTATTTTATAAAAAAGAACTTGGATGTAGAAACTTGATGCAACGCCAAGTTGATGTAACCCTTTATGGGTAACGCCAAGAGAGTCAATGAAATTGAAGGAGGCAATGTGAGTGGAGAAGGAATTGCAAATATTCAGAACAGTTTTGGTTGGGTTACATACTATTTATTGAAGTAGCAAAGGCTGATGTTGAGAGGCTATCTCTAGGCTGGGAGATAATGATTGTGACATATTGATTGACTTTGCAATGATTGTCATGCTTTTATATTAAAATATACACAAAGTTTGAAACACTACATATGGGTTGTGGCAACAGTTGGATTCAAGAAACAACTTAAAGTGAAATAATTGTCCCTGATTATTGATTCTTGGAAAGGTTTCACCAAACAAAAAAATGCTAATCCATGCAGGTGGACTCAAGAACTTAGAGTAAATTTTCCCAAAGTAGCAAGTTAATGTTCAATCTAAAGACAAATCAAATTGTTGCTCAGGTACAAAGTATTGTGCTTAAAAAAAATGAGAGCAGATCGGTACATAAGTCCATACATTTATATTTTTTAATTGTTTCCTAGATTTTTTTTACCAGTGCCCAGAGAGAATTTGAAATAATTTCACAAATTTAAAGAAGTAATTTTGTTTGAAAATTTTAATACACTATATCAGTGACAACTGCATAAGTGCACTGTAGCACATTACTTGGCGACAACATCAATTAGTTCTTGTTAATTGTTATGTATGAGAGGTTTCTGAATTCTGAATAGTTTGCAAAAAAAAGGAACAGTTGAAAGTCTGCTTAAACAATCACACTGATTTTGTGAATCAAGTGCCAGAAGATAATTTCAAGATGATTACAGTCATGTCAACTTCTAGCCAATGTCCAGTTGAAAATTAGTAGGGCATGTAGTGCAAGTGCAGCTTTTCTTTGCAACTTCACTTTTGTGGAAAGAACCAAATATACTTTTAGCTGGAAAATCCTTTTATAACCACCTCCTTGTAACGGTTAACGCAGCACTAAACGTACTTAAGGATGGATGCACAGCTCTATGAGACATCAATAGAGAACCACCTTCTGCAGTGTAGCCTGCTTGATTCAACTGTTCGGCTACCTCATCAACACTGCACTGGCCTTCCATGTGATTGCCCAGGAGGTGCCTTATAAGGTGAGGGTAGAAAGCAGTAGAAATGCAGTCGACCATTAGTTTCTTGTTCAGCAGCAAAGAAAGCAGTTCTGAATCA
Organism: Okamejei kenojei; assembly: GCA_035221665.1. Taxonomy (NCBI): domain Eukaryota; kingdom Metazoa; phylum Chordata; class Chondrichthyes; order Rajiformes; family Rajidae; genus Okamejei; species Okamejei kenojei. The sequence goes on from CM069135.1 coordinate 42,384,370, forward strand.
CAACTGGAAGCATCAATCTAAGGGAAGAAGAATACAGCAAAAACCTTTATTCATGTAAATTGTTAGATAAATGTTATTTCATTAGAAATTGAAAACTTTGATTTACAGTAACTGTGTGACCTGCACCACACATTATACACAAGGAGAATATAAATGCACATCAAATCAAAACATACTCGACAATTAGATTTATACACAACCTTTATTATAGGCGTGCATGAACAGTTTTGCAACCCTGATGGGGAAACGGGATCCTGAGCCAAAAGTATAGATTCTGAATGGAAAGGTTAAAAACAAAAACTAAGCCAGAGGGAAGCTTTAATTAGTGCCCTGAAAAATCTGAGAGAACATAAGTATGTGCAACCATCCAGACTCAAAATGGTGCAGGATTATAGAGTCAGAGCTATACAGCATGGAAATGGGCCCTTTGGCCGTGAAGCCTGTTTATACTAATCGCATTTGCCTGCATTCGGCCTGTAATCCTCCACTTTCCTTTCCAAGCATCTGTCCAAATGTCCTTTAAACATTATAATTGTGTCCACCTTCACCACTTCCTCTGGCAGTTAGTTCCAGATAACTAACCTCCAGTGTGACAAATCTTACCCCTCACATCTCTTTAAATTTCTTCACACTCTCCTTATATCTTATGCCCTCTAGTTTTAGACTTTCCCATCATAGGGAAGGAAAAAAAAAAAACAATGATTGTATTTACTACCATATCTATGCCCCTCATAATTTTACAAACCTGTCAGGTCACCCCCCCTCCCCTTCTGTGTTCCACTGAGAATTAATCCAACCTATCCAATCTCTCTTTATAAGTAAAGCCTTCCATTCAGGGCACCATGCTCTTTTTCTGGAGTTACCATATCGTTCCAGTGCAGTGGCGACCAGAACTGTACACAATATTCCAAGTGCGGCCTGACAAATGCTTGGTAAAGCTGCAACAAGACGTCCCAACTCCTGTACTCAAGGAAGCCACAAGGGACTGCAGATGTCAGAATATTGAGTAAAACGCAACAGGTCAGGCAGCATTTGTGGAGGGAATGGACAGATGCCTTTTCGGGTTGGAACCCTTCTTCAGCCCGAAGAAGGTTCTTGACCAGAAATGTCACCTGCCCATTCCCTCTTCAGATGCTGCCTGACCCTACTTCAGCACTTTGCTTTTTGCTTGAACTCAATGCTTTAGCCTCAGGAGGCAAGCATGCCGAATGCCTTCTTCACTACCCTATTTACCTGTGATGCCATTTTCAGGGGCTTCTACCCCAAGGTTTTTGCACATCAATTCCTCTTACTGTACACATACTGTAAGCAATTGACAACCTAAAATGCATTACCTCACATATAGCCGGAATAAATTCCATTTACCCATCTTTCCAACTGATTTATGGCCTACTGTATTATTTCACACCTTTTTCATTAAAGGCAAGAGGGGGGTTAATAGGCAGATTGTTGAAGCAAAAGCCAGAGAATAAAGCATAAGGTGTGAGAGAGAAGGATTGAAGAGTTTCAAATTGTGAAGCCAGAGGAATGTAGGAGGAGGTAGAGGGGGAGGGGAGAAACAGGCGAGTGTCCAGATGGGGCGCAGGGGATGGGGTCGTTAGAAGTTACCTAAAATTGGATTGACTACTCATTATCCTAGTATTTTAAGATAATAGTTTTTTGAGCTAATTGTGGCACTTCTGTGCTGATAAATCTGAAAATACTCCAAGCAACATGGGTGGTTTGAGCAATGAAGAATGTTCATAGTTTTTTGGGTATGGTAATCAATTTTCAATAAATACTTACACGATTTAAATGGTAACTGGTATCAAGGTGTTCACACGTGCTTCATTATGGAGGACATGATTTAGATAGAACATTCAAATTGTATAAAAACTGTTTTTAATGAAATAATTTGGGAGATGGCTGGTGAGATAAAGCAGTAGCCTTTTCAGTCTTTCTACATCACCTAACTTTCTATAAATCTTTCATTTATGTGGGCTGGTTTACGCACAATCGTGTTCACTTGCTAGCCTATTAGTAGTGGTCCAGATAGTAGTACAGATAGTCCAATAGTAGTACAAGTTCTTGTATGATTTGTAGGTTTGGAGGGATATGGGTCAACGTGGGCTAGCGTAGATGGGCATTCTGCTAGCATGGAAGATTTAGGTTGAGGGGCCTATTTCCAAGCTGTATGTCCCATTTGCCACGTTGGGCCCATATCCCTCTTAATATTTCCTATCCATGTACCTGTCCAAATGTCTTTTAAATGTTGTCACTGAACTTGCCTCAACTACTTCCTCTGGCAGCTTGTTACATATGTTGACCCACCACTCTGTGAGAAAAAGATGCCCCTACAGTTCTTATTAAATATTTTCCCTCTCACCTTAAATCGATGGCCTCTAGTTCTTGATTCCCTTAACCTGGGAAAAAGACACAGTGGATTCCACTCATGATTTCATACACCTCTATAAAATCACCCCTCAGCCTCCTGCACTCCAAGGAATAAAGTCCAAGCCTACCCAATCTCTCCTTATAGCTCAGGCTCTTGTGTCCAGGTAACATCCTCTCTTCACTTTCTTCCCAAAATGACATTTTTCCTAATGTAGGCAACCAAAACTGAAGGTCATCAATGTCTTCTCTATAACTGTAACATAACAGCCCGACTTCTATACTCAATTCCTTGGGTGATGAGGACCAACGTGCCAAATGCCTTCCTCACCACTTTTAGGGATGTATGGATGTACTCCCAGATCCCTCTGCTCTACCATTAGTCACAGCCTCCAGTGCGAAAAATAGCATTCCACCCAGCATCCTCTGCTTCCTTCCATGAAGCCAATCCTGTATTCAGTTATGCAGCTCTCCCTGGTTCCCACGTGATCTAACCTTCCAGAACAGCCTACCATGTGGAACCTTATTGAAGTCCTTGCTGACACATATAGACCACAAAACCATGCTGATTATCCCTTATCAGTCCCTGTTGATGTTTACATTAATCTACCCACATGTAATTTCTTAGTAAATTTGTTATGTCTTAACTCCTCCATATTAATATTTTTTTCCTGATTCCTCAACATCTCAAAAGAATTTCAATAATGTAATTAAAAACAATGCAAGTCTTAAGCATGTTGAATGGAAACATGCCGTAAACAGTCTCAAATTGATCTAAAAACAAACTCGGAATTGAAATGAGCACATCGAGCTCGCAGGAAGCTGCTTAGGCAACATGTTTAAATGTAGGAATTCCCACAGGACATTCCTCAAATGAAATTAAATTTGACCTGAGGATTTGGTGTCGATATAGTCACTTAAGCACTTCCAGAATTATGTTTCAATTATTAAATACTTTAATCCAAGCATGAGTATATGTATCATATATAATTTGTACATCATAACTAAGACCTAGTCAAAAGTTAGTGAAGATGCATACTGCTTTGGCATTGTACCCATTCTAACAAGTTGCTAACCTTTTTAACATTTGGTGGCGTATCTTGTAAACATGAGCATATATGTTTTTATCATGTTGGAACCAGTTCTGCTGTTATAATTTGTACATTTTGTTTTCCAAATTTATATGTTACCTAAATATAAAGGTGTTAATTAATTAATTCCAATCGTGCAAAGAACAGAAATTAGTTTAATGTAGTATGTGGGAAAACACGTAGGGATTTTATAACGTCCCTTCAGAGAAAATATTGAATTCCGAGTACTAAAGTTGAGGCAAATAAATGTCTCTAGAGAAAAAGAAAGTCCAGACAATGTACTCTTTGTTAGAAAATAATTGCTAATGGACATTTATATGTGCTTATCATCTTTGGCATTTTGAATTAAGGACAATGGTCAGAAGTGCTAAGCACAAAGATGCACAATAGACTCTATTCAGGATCCCATGCCTTTGGGCTTGTTTGATTAACAATATATTATATTCTATGGCGTGGTAATAATCCAATTGCTCAACTAGGAACAAATTGTCTGTCAGATTTTTGGCACTCATAATATTGATATTAGAAAAGATGGAGGTAGAGGCAGCGGTGGGAAACTATGGAATTCCTTTCCTAAAAACAAAGTTGATTAAATTGATTCAATCTTAATCACATTCATTTCTTGTGTTTCCATATCACTAGAGCTCTTTTCCTTCAACCTCGCAACTAAACTAAAGCACCAATCTGTTGGAAACTAAAGTGGTTCAGCTCTGGTGGAGGAAGTTGTTGTTTCATATCTCAGCGTCTGTATTTTCTCGTGTCTCAAATCATCTAAACTACATCTAAATATTGATTCATTAATTTGACAGTGCTACATAGAGTTTCAATGTTTCAAAGTCCCTCCTAGAACTGTCCAAAGTATTTGATATTTAACTTTAATAACACACTAGTTCACCTGCCTGGCAAATACGCATTAACCTGCTTTCATCAGAAATCGAGTGCAGAACTTGTTGCAGGATTTTTATTTTCTTGCTCAATGTCGTTCAGCTAGGTTAGAACCTTTCAGGTTTTAAAAAAAAATCTTGACTCTCCCTATAAATCTAGCTTGAGCCAGGATGACTAAAACAGATGGTACACTGCATAAGGTTGGTAAGGTCTGCCAATCCAAAAAAGTACTTGGGCAATTTCCATGTTCCAAAATATTAATCCAACAGAATAAATTTGTAATTATTTCAGTGATGCACAATACTCCTATTTGTACATATTCATCTTAACTATATACATCCAACAAAGAATAGCACCTACTTTAACAAGTAGGAAGACACTTAAAATACCCTCTTTATTCATAGCAAGCTATAGCAAATTGTTAAATTTGTAACGTATCCAAAATAGAAGTATCAAATGGTAGAACAGCCAGAGTTTGAGTTAAATAACAGCGTGGCTTTAAGCTACTTCACTTGCTAATTTCAGTTGATAAATTCACACATTAGTAGTAATGGAGCAGTTATTAAATTTGACAAATTCCAAGGTTACCTAAAGGAGTAAACAAGAGCAAACACATTAATGCAACAACTGCACTGCAATCCTATTTTTGCAAGCTATGGATATGTTAAGGTATGATTACCTTAAACTACAGCACATAAGTAAGTTTTAAGGAAGATAAGACACAAAATGCTGGAGTAATTTAGCGGGACATGCTGCATCTCTGGATGGAAGGAATGCTTGACGTTTCAGGTCGACCCTTCTTCAGACTGAGACAGAGGAGAGGGAAACAAGAGATATGGAAGGGCAAGGTGTGAAAAATTAGAGATCAAAGGGGACGGAGATCAATGAAAATGTGGAATAGATCATTATTAGCTAGGGGAAGTAAACAACGAGGCAAATAATGTAAAGTTCAAACAGGAGGTCAGTCAGACTGGTCGGGGAACTAGGGTGCGAGAGAGAGAGAGAGAAGAAAGAGAGAGAGAGACAGAGAGACAGGGAGAGAGAAGAGAGAGAAAAGAGAGAAGAGAGAGAATTTGACAGTGGAGGAGGTCCATGACGGAAAGGTCAGTGTATTGGGACAGGTGTTGCATCTTCTGCGGTTGCAGGGGAACGTACCAAGGGAGGGGGTGGTTTGGGAGGGAATGGATGAGTTAACGAGGGAGTTGTGGAGGGAACGGTCTCTGTAGAAAACGGTAAGGGATGGAGATGGGAAGATGCAGCTAGTGGTGGGATCCCCTTCGAGGTGGCGAAATTGTCAGAGAATTATGTGCTATATGCGACAGCTGATGGTGTGAAAGGTGAGGGCTAGGGGGACTCCATCCCTGTTGCGACTGGGGTGGAAGGAGAGCAAGAGCGGAATTGCGGGTTACCGAGGAGACACATGTGAGTGCTTCATCCATGATGGAAGAGGGGAACCCCGTTCCCTAAAGAATGAGGACATCTCGGAGTACAGAGAAGGTTCACCAGACTGATTCCTGGGACGGCAGGACTTTCATATGAAGAAAGACTGGATAAACTCGGCTTGTACTCGCTAGAATTTAGAAGATTGAGGGGGGATCTTATAGAGACTTACAAAATTCTTAAGGGGTTGGACTGGCTAGATGCAGGAAGATTGTTCACGATGTTGGGGAAGTCCAGAACAAGGGGTCACAGTTTAAGGATAAGGGGGATGTCTTTTAGGACCGAGATGAGAAAATCATTTTTCACACAGAGAGTGGTAAATCTGTGGAATTCTCTGCCACAGAATTAGTTGAGGCCATTTCATTGGCTATATTTAAGAGGGAGTTAGATGTGACCCTTGTGGCTAAAGGGATCAGGGGGTATGGAGAGAAGGCAGGTACAGGATACTGAGTTGGATGATCAGCCATGATCATATTGAATGGCGGTGCAGGCTCAAAGGGCCAAATGGCCTACTCCTGCACCTATTTTCTATGTTCTATGTCCTGGTGTGAAACACCTCATCTTGGGCATAGATGCAGCATAGACGGAGGAATTGGGTGTAGGGGGTAGAGTCATTGCAGGAAGCAGGGTGGGAAGAGGTGTAGTCGAGATAACTGTGGGAGTCAGTAGGTTTATAATATATATCAGTTGATAGTCTATCTCCTGTGATGGAGACGGTGAGATCAAGAAACAATAGAGAGATGTTGGAGATGGTCCCAGTGAATTTAAGTGCAGGATGGAAATTAGTAGTGAAGTATATGAAGTCTGCGGCCAACAGCATTATAAAAGACCCCACACATCTCCATCATGGACTGTTCACTCTGCTGCCGTCGGGCAAAAGGTATCGTAGTATAAGGAGCAAAACGGCCAGGTTTTGCAACAGCTTCTTCCCCCGAGCCATCAGACTCTTGAATTCCACGTAATGTGCCGCCACTATAATTTATTTTATCTTTTTATCTACTTTATCTTTTTATCTATTTTTTCCTTTTGTTATTTTATGTTGCACGGCGAGCCAGAAGCAACAAAATTTCGTTCAGACTTGCATTTATTGGTGTATTTCTGAATGACAATAAAGTCTTTAGATTGATTTGATTGATTGATTGATTGATTGTTATGCATGGATGCAGGAGGTAGTCCCAATGCAGTCGTCAATGTTAAGGGACAACCAATAAAGGATAGTCTTAACAAAATGTAATCTTAATCCCATTAATTTGATTTCCTATATCACCAGAACCCCCTTTCCTTCAACCACTATTCTTAAATATTTATAAGTTTGCTTCAATATTATTAGCAGTCATCATGCAATTTATATATTAAAGGTCCTTTTACAAATGTCCAAATTCTTTCCTATTTAATTTTACAGCCATGTTCTTTAGTTCACTTTCCTTCAGCAAAACAAAAATCATAGGAGTTCTGCATAAGTTGTTGAGAGTAAACTTTCAATATTGTTTCAGAGCAATGCAGCAAAAATGGAAATGTGTACACGATACTGGAAAAGGAAAGCTTACGAGCGAAGGAAGCAGAACAATAATCAGTGGGAAAGGGGGATGTAAATCCAACAACATAGATGCCAACAACACCATTGATAATCCGACTATTGTGTGGCTAGGCAGTGATGTACAGTGCCCTCCATAATGTTTGGGACAAAGACCCATCATATATTTATTTACCCCTGTACTCCACAATTTGAGTTTTGTAATAGAAAAAAAATCACATGTGGTAAAAGTACACATTGTCAGATTTTAATAAAGGCCATTTTTATACATTTTGGTTGCACCATGTCGAAATTACAGCAGTGTTTATACATAGTCCCATCATTTCAGGCCACGAATGGCCTACTCCTGCACCTATTGTCTACTGTCTATTAAGAACGGGGTACTGATTGTGGATGATCAGCCATGATCACATTGAATGGCGGTGCTGGCTGAAAGGGCCGAATGGCCTACTCCTGCACCTATTGTCTCCATAATGTTTGGGACACAGCAATGTCATGTAAATGAAAGGGGTGGGAGATTGCAACCTTCACGTGGTCCGCCCTGTTTTGACGAATGCAATCAACCTGACATGCACAATCAAATAAGATCAAATAGAACAAGTTGTTCTGCAACTTTAGGTTGTGCACGCAAGAAGAAGCTGTAAATGAAAGTAGTCATGTTTACTATTTTGTTGCACATCCTTTGCATGCAATGACTACTTGAAGTCTGTGATTCATGGACCACCAGTTGCTGGGTGTCTTCTCTGGGAAACACCCCCACCATTGTGTTTCCCAGATGAGGTGGTATGCTTTGGATCTTGGGCAGTTCCTTCTCTCCTCCATACTTTGCTCTTGCCATCACCCTGATATGTCAATCTTCGTCTCATCCGTCCACAAAACCTTTTGCTCTTTTAAGTACTTCTTGGCAAACTGTAACCTGGCCATCCTATTTTTGTGGCTAACCAGTGGTTTGCATCTTGCACTGTAGCCTCTGCATTTCTGTTCATGAAGACTTCTGCGCAAAGTGGTCATTGACAAATCCACTCCTGATGAGTGTTTCTGATCTGTCGGACAGGTGTTTGTGGATTTTTCTTCATTATAGAGAATTCTTCTGTCATCAGCTGTGAAGGTCTTCCTTTGCGATTAGTAAACTCACCAGTGCTCTCTTTCTTCTTAACGATGTTCCAAACAGTTGATTTTGGTAAGCCTAAGGTTTGGCTGATGTCTCTAACAGTTTTATTATCGTTTCTCAGTCTAATAATGGCTTCTTTAACTTACATTGGTACAACTTAGATCCCCATGTTGATAAAAGGCAATAAAAGTTTCCAAATTAGATGGAAAGACTGGAGGAAATATTAGGCACTGAGAGCTCTCTTATACCTGCATTTAGGAGGCAGTTACACACACCTGAGCAAATACAAACGCCTGTGAAGCCATGTGTCCCATACATTATGGTGCCCTGAAATGGGGAGACTTCGTATAAACACAGCTGTAATCAGAGATGCCAACCCTAAATTTAGTTCACAGTAACATTCAACCCATTTGTCCGTAACAAATGGGGGTAAATGCATTTCTCTCAGTAACATACTACTCACTTGGGGTTGTTGCCGGCGGCTATGCGCCTGCGCACTGGTGCAGATCAGCGGGCTGCCGGCGGGCGGGTGCGGCACATGCGCACTTGGCAAGGTTGCCGGCGGGTCTGCGCCTGCGCACTGGGTGGGGGTGGGGGTGGGGGGAGGCCCGGTGATGGGGCTGCCGCGAGCGGCCGGCTGGCGGCAAGAAACGTCGCCGTGTCGCTGATCGCGCGGGCCGGCGCCGCCCGGGCTCTGGGCCGGGCGTGGCTGCGAGCTGGCAAACCGGGGGCACATGGCGCCGGCGTTCACCACGGGAGGAACACCGGCGCGGCGGTGTTCCGTATCAACATGTTTGGCTGCCGGAACACCGTAATATGGTTATTTCGCCGGGACAAAATACGGCGAATCCGGGACACTTGGCACCTCTGTGTAATATCTACATGGTGAAACCAAAATGTATAAAAATGGCCTTTAATAAAATCTGACAATGCGCACTTTAACCACATGTGATTTTTTATTTTACAAATCTCAAATTGTGGAGTACAGAGGCAAATAATTAAATGATGGGTCTTTGTCCCAAACATTATGGAGGGCACTGTAGGTACCATATTTTATATTATTTATCATGGCTTTTTGACTGGAACGTGTTGCTCAGGCTGGTGTTGAAGGCAGACTGATAGTGACATTTAAGAGACTTACTGATAGGTACATTGATATGCAGAGGATGGAGGGATATAGACCATGTACAGGTGGAGATGAGTTTAATTTGGCCTCAAGTTTGACACAGACCATTATGGGCTGAAGAGCTTGTTCCTGTCCTGTCCTATGTTCTAATGACATTGGTCCACTTCAGCTCTCAAATGATATCTTCAATCCCATCCACAGATTCACAACTCTCTGGAAATAGAAAGTTTGTCCTCATCTCAGTCCTAAATGGCCTACCCCTTATTCTTAAACTGTGACCCCTGGTTCTAGACTCCCCCAACATCGGGAACAGTTTTCCTGCAGTTACAGTAAGTGAAAATCTAGCAGGCAAGCAGGATGCTTTCTCCAACCACCGCCATTTGAAGGCCACTATCTTCCACCGCTTCTACCCAGTGCTTGATACCTACTTCCAGCAGCCACTGGTTGTCCTCCAGGATGCACATAGCCACAGCCTGGTCCATGCCGGTCACCAGGGCGAATTCGGCGCAGAAACTATTACTGCAGCAGCGCAACGCTTCCGACGCATCCGACGGCCCGGGACTCTTGCACTGAGGTTGCTCCAAGGAGCTGCAATGAGCGACTCCCCAGCCCCGGCTCCCCATCCGTATCTGCCCCCGCCGCTGCTTCTGCTTCCATCCCTCCCTCCTCCCCGGCTCTCCAACACCCACGACCAGGTTGCTCAGAGCACAGCAGCTCCTCGTCCAAAGCCGGAGACATTGAAATATGTCTAGCCAAAAAGTGGGGGGGCTGCAGCCCCCCCCCGGTTCCGCGGCCCATGCATTGAATGGAAAATGTGTTCTGAAATGTAACAGTTTTAAATGCTGGAGTTTTATACACTTTGTTCTTAGAATATCTCATTATATTTTTCAAAGGTTATGTACTGAAAGTAGGTAACTAGCTTTCTCCAATTCAGTATATCCTGCAAATTGCCATTGATCGAAAATGCTCATGCAAACATTACCTCTGTGACTGAACCTACTATATACCATTTGTACATTCAATTCGGCCTTTTGATGGCGTGTCATCTGTTTTGTGCAAGTTAAGATCTGCAAGGGCACAAACTGTGAAATAAACTATTATTTTACTCAGTCACTCTTGGATTACTGTCAGATTTCCAAACACATGGGGAATTAGGCCCAGTGCAGCATCTCTGTTGGATGATAGGTGTAATGCAACTGTTTAATCTGTAATTAAAACAGGCTAGGTGGACTTTAGATATACATTTCAAAATGATTCATTTAAATCTTTCATTTTAAAGATATCTCTTATGATAATGCACCAACTTCTGATCATGATATTGATTGTGGCCAGTTGCTTCCCACACGCAATGCATTTTAACATTGATTACACCAACATCACCTAAAGGCCAAAATGAAAGTACAAATGCTGCAATAGGTTCACCCAGAGGAGCAATGTTTGTATTAACATTTTTGATCGATGGCAATATATACGCTACACAATTAAAAACATATTGTTAACTACTTTGAATAGGTAACCTTTATAAAATAAGAAAAGTAATTCGATTAGAACAATGTTCATGTCTCTTCATCAAATGACAATGTCAACTTCACACATGTGGTATTTGCAATTGTTTTTTTCCCTTTGAAATAGTTCACTGCCCTTCATCTCTGTATTGTGTTGAATCTCATTTTTGCTTTAATGATCTCAGCAGGCACATTCTCCATTTGCTTACAGGCCCTTTCATTAGCCCAATCCATTTTTCAATCAAGGACTGTGCAATCTGCAGCAGCCCTTCTATTGCCTCTTGAAGGATCAATTCAAGTAGGTTGAACTTGATATTGCCTTATACTTCCTGTATTATTCTGTACAATGACCCAGCAAGCAATCTCCATATAATAGGAGAACAGGCTTTTAGTGAGCTGCTTCATTGATGGTAATCAATGATAAACTACTAGCCTTCTAATCGACACCGAAGCCAACTGAACCAGTTAATGGCTAGCTATTTTTAAACCATGGTGCTGGATAAATCCCTATTTGATACTGAAAAAAGCATTTAAAAACTATAGTAAAATAGTAATAACTCACATCACATTCAATCCTTATAGTGAAAAGCAAATTGAAGGATCAAATTACGCACTAAATCTGGCCTAATCTCCAAACTAGTCTTGATTGCACAAAGCACGCTGGCATTTATTGCAGAAATTCTATTATTTTAGTCATTATCCAAGAGGGCAAACTATTTTTTTCCCCAATCATCTTGTTCCACTGTAAAGTTTAGTTATTTAATTTGGGTTACAATTCAGGAACAGAACCAGGACAATAGGGCATATCTTCCTTTATAAATCATGTTTGGATGGATTTATGCAGATACATTTCTGCAATTTTAATTTATATTTTTGAATACCTATATTATGAGGGAATCTATTGAGCAATTTCATACTTGCATTTATATTTGAAGTTTTAGATAAAACATTTAGTTCATTAGCATGAATGAGATTTCAGAGATTTAGAATTGAATATCCGTACCTGATCGACAGCTTTTATCCGTTCCATTGCTAGTATCTGCAGCTCGTGGTTATCAGTTTCTATTCCAAGCTTTAATGCTGGCAGCAGTATGGATTGTTCCAGGAGCAGAATACAAATTTTCTTCACATACTGCATAAGAACACACAAGATCTTTAGTTAAATAAATGGAGACACTGTAATTAAATAATATTCTGATTGAAAAGCAACAAAAAACACATGCAGGGTGTCAAACTGCCTCTCTTCACTTTCTCCATATTTTATGAAATGGACAATGGACGGAACTACAAAATGAGGTGTTAGTGTTTAGCTTTGTATCATTACTTATTGATAAAAAAAAATAAGTTGGCTTCCAATGAGTTAAATCGTTCAGTAATCTTGCCCTTAAAGTAAATCATGAATAATCCAGCAACCTTATAATTATGATTCATTATTTTCCTCTATTAAAAAAATGGATGACTTAAGTCTCTCTTTACTCTGAAAAATGCTCACAATGCTTTGAAAAACAGTACAATTTGTAATAAAAGTCATTAGTAGGGAATAGTACAGCAGATTTGACACAGGCTTTTCTGATTTTTGAATTGGGTTCAAATGCAAACCAGACACACAGGATGAAAGTCTCCACTGTTTTCACAAGTCCAATGTGAAGTAGGTTTCAAAGATCTCTGTCCAATTTGTTACTAATTGGTATGAGAACTTAAGAAAGCAAATCACGTAATGGAGCTTAAAGGGCCTGTCCCACTTATGCGACCTTGGCTCGCAAATTACGCGACCTCGTGGTCGCTTGAGGCGTATGGGCACCGTATGGTTGTGCGGGGCTGGTCCCGACATCGTGTGGGGCTCCAAAATTCTTGCAGTGGCCGAAATCTTTGTGCGCCAACGGCCTGTTGGCACGCAGGAGCATTGCAGTCGTACACAGCATCTTGACGTCGTACGCAGCGTCTTGACGGCGTACGCAGCGTCTTGACGGCGTACGCAGCGTCTCGACGGCGTACGCCTAGCGCGATGACATCACCGCCCGGCGCCGTGCGACGCCCAAATTCAGTCGGCCCGCCTCCTGCCCAGCTGATTGGTAAACATGACGCAATTGACGTCACGCGTGAACTCCGCTTCAGTTTGGTCGCGCCAAACGCACACAATCGCATGCAAGTGGGACAGGCCCTTAACTCTGCATCTGGCCACTACCGATTTATCTGGCCCAAGGAATACTTCCCTAAAATGGGAATAGTTTCTTTCCTGGCATGAAATGGTATCATTTTGATGAGCACCAAAAAAAATAATTCCATCTACATATATTAAATAGTTGCATTCATATATCCTAAGACAGAGCAGTGAACAAGTTGTAAATTAATCCTCAAAACAAATCTGTTGCGATAGAATCAGAGCCAAAGAGGTAGTGGGTTTTGGGAAGCTGTTAGGTAGCCGATCGATTTGCTATTAATCCAATTTTTTTTTGTAAGCTTTAAGAAAAAGGGCTACAAGATGTGGGAAGTGAATGGGACACAGGAGGGAAAAGTGAGTTGGGCTGCAAGGTCATAGGACACAAGCATACACAGTGGTGGTGAGCAAGACTACTTACTCCCCATTAAATGTTGCCTGGGGTGAAACAGCAGTCTGGAACTTGCTGAGAAATGTCAGGAGTTCCTTGGCAAACTGACGCGGTTCAGTTACCCAGCAAGTACCAGAGGACACTGGGCACTTACACCAATGGAGAAGTCCGGACTGATTTGCTGGCGATATCCACCACTGAAATCCACAAGGAGCCCAATGACGGAGCACAAATCTTGCATAATCTAGTTCTTAAATTAAATAAACTGTCTGCAGAATATGCGCTAAGTTAGTCCTAGTATATCCTCTTCACCCAAGTAGAAATTATCATGATTACATAAAAAGACATACATTTCTCCTTGCCTGGATGTTCTTTTTAATTATGTAAAACTTTTTTACTGGGCGATTTACTTTTTTAAATGTTATTTTTAAACTTTGTAAAGAGCCAATTTGGTTTTTAATTTGTCTGCATTTTTAATATATTCAGGCATATTTAAAAACACAAACAGCTTCAACACAGAACTTGTCAACAACTTGTCAACATTTCTATGATCTATGATCTATGAACTAATTCTCCCAGAAAGACTGTCGACAGGACTTGCTTTGGCCCATTCAACTGACCATACCGTCATGTAGATTTCCAGCAGCATCAATTTACCTTTTTGACGGGAATCAGGTAATTTAGTGACCTCAGCACGGCTAAAGGTCAAGGGAGGAATTTGTAGACCTCTAAAGGACTTTAATTGTAAATTAAAATGGGCTGGCACATCTGACCTAGCAATTACGCAATTATAACTTGTGCCATTTGGCAAAGTCTTCCCAAACTCTCTTAATAGTTCAGGCCCTCAGGTCCAGGCAACATCCTACTCTCCACACTTTCCAGCATAATTGTCTCTTTCCTCAAGCAGGGTGGCCAAAATTAAGCACAAGAAGCCAAGTCCATCCTCACCAATGTCTTGTAACAACTGTAATAGGGTCCAAATTTCTATACTGAGTTCCCTGACTGATGAAGGCTAGCGTGCCAAAATACCTCTTCACCACTCTATCTACTCGTGACACCACTTGTACTCATAGATCCCTCTGCACTACAACATCTCCTGGAGCACTACAGTTCACTGATAGTGATTCCAGATCTGCAGCTGAGTGGTTATAGTTCAACCCAAGATGATGAACCACTGATGCTTGATAGGACATTCCATCACTCACCTGCTTTATGGTGGATGGTAATTAACTGGGTTGGATATGACCTTTATTTTACAAATAGAATAGATATGATCAATGTGTAAAATTTCCATATGTAACATTGTTTTATAATTGCAATGCGAATGCAAAACAATTAAGTGGTCATTCCTCCTCCTCCCAGATGGAACAAGAATAGTCCCCCTGGTCCTTACCTTTCACCCCACCAGGCTCCACATCCAGCAAATCATTCTCTGACATTTCTGCTACCTGTAATATGATCCCATCACCAGTCCCATCTTCCCATCCCCACCTCTTTCTATGTTTCACTACCCACCCTCCGCAATCCCTTCCTACCCAAACTGCAGCCTTTCCAGGTACATTCCCCTGTAACCACAGATGATGTAACACCTGTCCCTACATCGCCACCCTCATCTCTATTCAGGGAGCCCAGCAGATCTTCCAGGTGAGACAGAAGTTCACATGCACCTCCTCCAACCTCATCTACTGTAGCCAGTGTTCCGATGTGGCTTTCTTTACATCATAAAGACAAACTGTAGAGCAGGTGACCATTTTGTAGACACATTTGTGCTTGGTCCGCGAAGGCCTGCTTTATCTCCTGGTTGCTAAACATTTTAACACCCTTTCCCCATACTGACCTCTGTCCTGGGCATCCCCCATTGCCAGAATGAGGCCACATGCAACCTTGAGAAACAGCATCTTATATTCTGTTTGGGTAGCATGCAACCCAATTCACTGTTTGGGTAGCATGCAATACCATTGGCTGTGATGGTATTTCAGTCTCAGTCACAGAGGCCGACGTCAGGAAATCCTTCAGAGGGGTGAACCCTCGAAAAGCGCCTGGACCTGATGGTTCTAAAAACCTGTGCGGACCAACTGGCTGAAGTTTTTACGGACATTTTCAACTGTCACTTCCGAGGTCTGAGGTTCCCACCTGCTTCAAAAGGGCATCAATAATACCGGTGCCCAAGAAGAGCAAGGTGACATGCCTCAATGATTATCGACCAGTGGCACTAACGCCTATGGTGATGAAGTGCTTTGAGAGGGTGATCATGGCGCAAATCAACTCCTACCTCAACAAAAACATGGTTCACTGCAGTTCGCTTACCGCCACAACAGATCAATGGTGGATGCGATCTCGCTGGCCCTCCACGCCGCTCTGGACCACTTGGACAACAAAAACTCATATGTCAGGCTGTTATTCAATGATTACAGCTCGGCATTTAACACAATCATCCCCTCCAAGCTGGTTACAAACTCGCGGAACTGGGTTTCTGCGCATCCCTCTGCAATCGGATCCTCGACTTCCTCATTCACAGACCACAGTCTGTTCGTATTGGTGGTAATGTGTCAGACTCGATAACAATCAGCACGGGAGCACCTCAAGGCTGCATGCTCAGCCGCCTGCTGTACTCATTCTATACTCATGACTGCATAGCCGGTCATTGTGCGAACTCCATCATCAAATTCGCTGACGACACCACTGTTGTGGGACGTATCACTGATGGGGATGAGTCAGAGTATAGAAGAGAAATCGAGCGACTGTCCATATGGTGCCAGCACAATAACCTGACCCTCAACACCAGCAAAACCAAGGAACTGATTGTGGACTTTGGAAGAAGTAGGATGGGAACCCACAGTCCTGTTTATATCAACAGATGGTTGAAAGGGTCAAGAGCTTCAAATTCCTGGGCATCTCTGAAGATTTTTCCTGGTCCGAGAACACAGATGCAATTATTAAGAAAGCTCATCAGCGCCTCTACTTCCTGAGAAGATTACGGAGAGTCGGTCTGTCAAGGAGGACTCTCTCTAACTTCTACAGTAGAGAGCATGCTGACCGGTTGCATCGTGGCTTGGTTCGGCAACTTGAGCGCCCTGCAGAGGAAAAGACTACAAAAAGTAGTAAACACTGCCCAGTCCATCATCGGCTCTGACCTCCCTTCCATCGAGGGGATCTATCGCAGTCGCTGCCTCAAAGAGGCTGGCAGCATCGTCAAGGACCCACACCATCCTGGCCACACACTCATCTCCCTGCTACCTTCAGGTAGAATGTACAGGAGCCTGAGGACTGCAACGACCAGGTTCAGGAATAGCTACTTCCCCACAGCCATCAGGCTAGTAAACTTGGCTCGGACATTCTGAACTCTGAACATTAATACCCCTTTATCTGTTATTTGCACTTTATCAACTTATTTATTCATGTGTGTATTTACGTATATAATGGTATATTGTCACACTGATCTGTTTTGTAGTCAATGCCTACTATGTTCTCTTGTGCTAAGCAAAGAAAGAATTTCATTGTCCTGTCAGGGGCACATGACAATAAACTCTTTTGACTTTGACTTTGAACCCAATGGTATGAACACTGAATTCTCCAATTTTAGGTTGCCCCTCCCATTTCCCACCCTCTCTTTCCTCACACCATGTTACACACCCTTTAACTTCTTCCCATTCCCTTCCAACTTTATCAACCTCCCCCCTCTGGCTTTACATTTCACTCTTCTTCTCTCCTCATCTAACACCCTTTTGATTTCTTGTATCCCTGTCATCTATTTCTTTTGTCCACCCATCTGGCAATCAAATTCCCCCTCAACTGCACCCACCTATGACTTGCCACTCCCACTTCTTTTCCTGCTTTCTCTCCATGACAATTAGTCTGAAGAACGCTCCTGCCCCAAAACGTTGCCTATCCATGTCCTCTAGAGATGCTGCCTGACCCGCTGAGTTACTCCAGCATTATTTTCTATGCAAGATTCCAGCATCTGCAGTTCCTTGCATCTCCAAATAAATACTTTAGTTGTGTCTTTATAGAAAATAATGCAGGTGACCTTCCAGAAATGTTATGGAACCAATGGACATTAAAGGAAATGAATAGCATTGAAAAAAGAGCTGCAGAAATTAATGTTACTGGAAGCCAAACCTGATTATTGAATTCAAATTCAAGTTCAAGAGAATTTATTGTCATGTGTCCCAGATAGGACAATGAAATTCTTGCTTTGCATCAGCAAAGAATTCTAAAGGTGATAGCTGTGGTAATAACGAATACATTGGTTATTATATTCCAGTGTTCCACAGATTGGAGATTGGCCCCTCCAGATTGGTTTGTTTCAAATGTAACCCCATTATTTAAAGTAGAAAGAGAGAAAATAGTAAACTACAGGCTGGTGAACCTAAGTGATGGTGGAAATGCTAGAGGCTTTTCAAAGGGAAGCAGAGTAGAAATAAAATATTCAGGATGATGCGTATAGTTGTGGGATTAGTGGCATAGTTCTGGGATTAGTGCTCAGCCCCCAACTATTCATCTTGTATATCAGTGATTTGGATGAGCAAGTTAAATGTAATATTTCAAAGTTTATTGTCGACAAAGTGAGTGTGATTATGAATTAAGGGGAGATTCTTAAGAGGCTTCAAGGCAATTTAGATTGAATATAGTGGCAAAAACATGGCAGTGGCTTCACTGCATTGACCCTCATTTTTGGGTGTGCCTGGTATGAGCTTTTGCACTCTTCATTCATAAGTGTGGCAGAATGAGGATAGAGGTGGGCCACAAGGTTACAAATCATGCTGATACACATTGCTGCTGTTGATGCCAAAAAAAACTAATGGTTTTGGAGCTTTGAGCTGTCAGATCTGCTCTGAATAGCAATATACCATTTTGGAACTCATGAAAATTCTGATTTTACAGGAAATTAAAATGTATGTCTTTAATACAAATGGAATGCTGTTAGTAGATTCTGATTAAATTTCCAACTGCTTTCCACTAACAGAGCTGGCTTGTATGGCATGCTCCAATATAATCAGTGCAGATTAAACTTCAAAAGATGATTTTAAAATTACCTGAATTGGTAGCTTGTGCTTTGTTGAATAAAGAGAACGGCAGATGTCAAGAATTTCATTTGCAGTGGCAATTTTTTGATCAGGATCACACTTTTCCAACATGGCAATAACGAGCTTGATCCAAGCATTATCCTTTTCACTTGTTCTAGAGGGAGAAGAGATATCTTAATTAAGAGACTTCAACCACATTTCAGCAGCGTACCCCATATTTGAGATTTCAAAGCTACATCTAACTACATGTGTACTGTTGTGAAATAAGAGAGGGTAGGTTACAGGGAAATGGTGAGGAGGTTGGAATTGCTCTCTGAAAGCTGGAATAGGCCAGGCTGACTGACCTCCTTCTTTATTGTGAAGAGATAAGAAAAAAGATCCATGGACAAAACAAGATCTATCAGTTTCCATACGACAATTCCATATTTCCACATGACCTCGAATGCAGACATTTCATCTCATCGAGTCTTCTCCTGCTCACAAATCAATCCCAATCCACCACTGATTTTCCCTCCCCACCTTTATTTGCCCTCAGATTTCACCGGTTCCTTATGCACTAGGGGCAATTGATAACGACCAATTCATTTATCAATCCAATCACGTTTGGGAGGATATCACTGCTCCTGCAGAAAACACATGCACTCACAGGGAGAACATGCAAATTCCACACAGACAGCACTAGAGGTCAGAACTGAACCTGGGTCACTGGAACTGTGAGCCAACAAATCTACCTGCTGTGTCACTGAGCTTTAATTAAGATCAGATGAAATTTTGAGGAAAATGATGCAAGTCTCTCTCAAAATGAGGCACTTTGCCATTTTTCCCTTCTTCACCCAACTTAGACTTCTTAATGCAACACTGGCTTCCAGGCCTTCTATGTCCACCTTGTCACCAATGTCTACAGTCCATTAATTTGAACTTATCCCAAGCTCAAATGTAAATATCCTAAATTCCAAGTGCTATTCACCCATCTCAAGTTTAAAAATCTAATTATTGGGTTTGAATCTCTCAATTGATTTGTTATTCACTATAACTTATTCCAGCACTCTGGTAAGATCACAGCCAAAACAGTGATGTTCTTGTGCATATCATAACCTAAGCATCTGGAACAAAAACAGCACCATTCCATTTTAGCATACACCTATCAACTGAATGGCTCCATGATTTTGCCTGAAAGCCAATTCCCTGTTGCCAATCACGAACTTCATGACCGAACTACATGCAATGCTGTTTAAAATGTTTGCCTTTCAATTCCTAGTTCGTTGCTCAAAGTTATCTAAAGTTTGAGGTCTTGAGATAGGCACATGGATATGCAGGAAATGGAGGGATATGGATGATATGCAGGCAGAGGAGAATAGTTTATCTTGGCATCATGTTCGGCAGAGACATTGGGAACTGAAGGGCTTGTTCTTATGCTGCATAGTTCTATGTTCTATTATTGACTGGAGCCAAGTATAGAAAGAATAAACACTATTAGCAGTTTTCAGAAATTTGCCTTATAAAAACAATCT
Source organism: Okamejei kenojei (assembly GCA_035221665.1). NCBI lineage: Eukaryota > Metazoa > Chordata > Chondrichthyes > Rajiformes > Rajidae > Okamejei > Okamejei kenojei. The sequence continues at coordinate 42,404,519 of CM069135.1, forward strand.
ATGAAAGCCAAGAAAGAGAATGGACTTACACCCCTGTCCCACCGTATGAGTTCATTCCAAGAGCTCTCCCGAGTTTGCCTGATTCGAACTCTGACATTTTCGGTAATGGCCACTCGTCGGTACTCCAGGCTCTCGAGGACATTTTTCAATGCATTGAAAAATCTTCACGAGTCTTCCCCTGTTTACCTGCCGTTCGCGAGTCTTCCCGAGTACCTGCCGTTCATGTTACGAGCCGGTAAGAGACGTCCCCGAGCTCCAACGTACCCACTACGTTCATTCTCCGTTACCACGAGTTTGATTTTTTTTTAAACTTGGGAGAGCTCTGGGAATGAACTCGTACCGTGGGACAGGGCCTTAGCATTGGTCTCATCCAGCATTAAAGCTTTTTCAAACCAAGTCTTACTGGCAGATTAATAATAATCTAAAGTCTCCAAGTTAATAATTAGAGGCATTACACTATTTTGGACAATGTGATTAGTATGTGACTGTTGCATTGGCTTCCATTACAAAACATAGCTGCAAGCACACAATACATCCACAGTCCCTCTCTCTTGATTTCTACAGGCACGATAAACTGTTTTTCTAGTTCCATTAGGTTTACCGTTGTTTATTTTACAAAATGTTGTTAAAGCTATATAGAAAAATCACCATGAAACATGCCATTTAAAAAAAATTTCAACTTCTACGTTGAAATTTCTCTGTAAAACGTCATTTTTCTCAACACAAAATAATTTCACAATGTTTATATATTTCTCTTGAGATCTGTATTATTAATGAGATTTTTGCATTGGAGGTACCAGTGCAATTTATTTTGCCCAAAAACAATGCGGATTTATAATCAACACTTGTCACAGATGTCCCATTGGGTTGGATAGAATAAATCTCCTTTGTATTTCAGGTAATACTGAGATTAACTGGAAGCTAACAGAATCTGATTTAAAGGTGCATGATCCATTCAGTAATAAGAGTAAATATGGGTCATCCAGAATTGCTACTAATTAACTGTTGTGCTGGTAATTGCTGTCTTGCTAAATTTAATCTTAATAGGCGCAGGTATTTTTGGTCTTATCATTGTAGCCGTTGAGAGTACCAATGCTACACTGAGTTTGTTATCAAAGTGATCAAACTATAAGAGTGGCTGAGCAGCAGATTGTGATATTTTAACATTATATTAGAGAATGTAATGCAGAGATGCAAATTCCTGGTTTGTGTCAGAGGTGGGTGAGGTAGAGGGTGGAAGGTTCTGGGTTTGACAACACTGCCAAGACCTAAGAACTGGTATTAAATGTTTTACTCAAAATTATTCCCTTAGCTATGTTGTTCATTTGAAAATAGAAATAGCAAATTCTATCATTCTAAACGTAAGATATTAAATGTTAGAACAGTGTAAATTAAAAAGCAGCTTAACATTTCCTTACAACTGGAAATTTGAAGATAAATTAGCTATTAAATAGAACCAAATAAAACAGAGATAAGACCTGAATGACTGGATTTTTTTTTATAAGCTCCAACAAATTGAATACCAGTGAATGATGTATGATGTATGAAGACAATGTTTGTGAGGTAATTAAAAGGAAACCAAATTAAAGTGGAACAAAAGAGCACAAGTCGGCTGAGCAAGTCGGCGAATGCCACAAGAACAAAAAGAGTTAGAGGGAGAAATAGGCATTAAATGACAGCAATCTGGATTTAACAAAAAATACTGGAGAAGGGTGATGAGTAGACCAGAGGTGGCCGAATGCAAAGGCCTCTCCCACAAATGGGGTTCAATTGCCCAGAATTCAGGGCTGCACCTACAGTAAATGTATTAAGATATTTTTACTGAAACATTTTTAGAAGTTATATTAAACAGAAATATGTTGAAACAATTTACAAAAAGTTAATTTTCCCTTTGGTCCTGTTACACAAAAGGACAAAAAGTGCTGTTCTAACTCAGCTGGACAGGCAGCATCTCTGGAAAACATGGGCGAGATCCTTCCTATTATACCGGGTGGAAAAATGTTGGGGTGCGGCAAGACATAGGTGAGGGGGGGAGGGGGAAAGAGAGAGAAGGGGTGGTTCAGATGGTACTTCAAATTGGAGAATTCAATATTCATACTTTGGGTTATAAGCTTCCCAAGTGTTCGGTGGGGGCGCTGCGAGTCGGCTGCCCTGCCAGCAGCGTGTTCACGTTTCAACTTTTTTTGTTTTTTTAGTGTATCCAAATGTTTGTTTTAGTGTCTCTCGGTGTGTCTTATGTGGGGGTGGTGAGGGAGGGTACGGGGGGAACCGTTTTCGATAGCCTCCTCCACGGAGAGGCGACTTTTTCCATGTCACCTCTCTCGTGGCCTAATACCATGGATTGGTGCGGCCTTTCCAGGCGTCCGGCCCAGAGTTTCAGCAGCGGGCGCAGCGTGGACTTTTTTGCGGAGCAGGCGAGCTCTTGTTAGGGTCGCCAGAAGGGAGTGCTTCGATCGCTGGCCCGCGGACTGTTACAGTCTGAAGCCGCGGTCTGCAGAACTTCTAGCCACGGCGCGGCATCCGGAGCCTGGGACCCTTCACTAGGGATCGCCGGAGAGGAGCTCAGACCGCCGGCCGATAACATCCTGAAGCCGCAGTCTGTGGAGCTTCTAGCAACGGGCGCAGGGTGAACTTAACATCCGGAGCGGGTTCCCTCGCCGGGGATCCCCGCAGAAGAGCTCCTACCGCCGGCCTGCAACATCCTGAAACCCGTGGTCTCCGGTACGGGTGCCGCTTCGGGACTTACCGTCCCGACGAGAGGGCCTGTACATCTGGCGGGGACTGCAGAGGTTTATGGCCACGACCACGGGGGAATAATGGAGGACTGACTGTACTTTGTGTCTTCCACCACAGTGAAGAATGCTGTAGTGGATGCTTGTGTTAAATGTTATTGTGTATTGTGTGTTCTATTTCGATTGTACCGCTGCTGGCAAATTAATTTCACTGCACTTTATTGTGTATGTGATGAATAAAACCGATTGATTGATTGATTGAATATAAGATGTTGCTCCTCCAGTTTGCATATGGCCTCTGGCCGAAGACAGAAAGGTCAGTTTAGGAATGGGAAGGGGAGTTAAAATGATTAGAAACAAGGAGATCCAGTACGTCTTGGTGGACTAAGCATAAATGTTCAGCGAAACAGTTGCAGAGTCTGCGTTTGGTTTCGCCACTGTACAGGATGTCACATCTGGAACACCAGATGCAGTGTGGATAAGGTTAGAGGAGGTGCATGTGAACCTCTGTCAAATCTGGAAGGAATGCAGAGGCCCCCAGATGGAGGCGAGAGAGGTGATGTAGGGACAGGTGTTACAACTGCTGCAGTTGCATGGGAAAGTACCCGGGGAGGGTCCGTTTGGATGGGAAGAATGAGTGTAATAATTTCACAATGTTTATATTTCTCTTATCGTTAACAAGATTTTTAATATGGACCAATAAGTTGCGGAGGGAATGGTGTCTGTGGACCGTAGAAATGGGTGGAAATGGGAAGATATGACTGGTGGTAGGAATACGTTGGAGGTGATGGAATGTCGAGGATGAAGTATTGGATGCGGAGGCTGGTGGGAATAAAGGCGAGGACCAGGGAAATTCTCTCCTTGTTCTGTCAGGGGGAGGGGGAGCAAGAGCAGAACCACGGGGCACAGAGGAGAGGAGAGTGTGTGAGGGATCCATCTATGACAGAAGGGGGGAAATCATTTATACTACAGAAAGAGGACATCTCTGATGTCCTCGAATGGAAAGCATCATCTTGGGAGCAGATGTGACAGAGACGGAGGACTAGAGTCTTTGTAAGAGTCAGGGTAGAAGGAAGTGTAGTCCAGATAACTGCAGGAGTCGGTAGGTTTGTAATACATGTTAGTTGATAGTCTGTCCCCTGTGATGGAGACAGAGAGATCAAGAAAGGAGAGAGAGGTGTCAGAGATAGTCTAGGTGAATTTGAGGGCAGTGTGGAAGTTAGTGGTGGTTAATAAAATCATCAACTTCTGCACGCGTGCAGGAGGCAGCTCCCATGTAGCCGTTGATGTAGTGGAGAAAGAGTTGGGGGATGGTGCCAGTGCACATCTCAAATAAGGACTGTTTGATGTAACTGATAGAAAGGCAGGCGTTGCTGGGACACATGTGAGTGCACATGGCTACGCCTTCAACTTGGAAAAAGTGAGTAGCCAAAAGAGAAGTTGTTGAGGACAAGTTCCACCAGGCAGAGGAGCGTTAATAGAAGGAGATTGATAGGGTCTCTGTTTGAGGAAGGACCAGAGAGCCTTGAGACCTTCCTGGTGGGGGATGGTGATGTAAGGGGACTGGCCATCCATAGTAAAGATGAGGCAATGGGGGGCTAGAAATTGAAAGTTATTGAAGAGCTGAAGGGTGTACGAGATTTAGTTTAGTTTAGAGATATAGCGCGGAAACAGGCCCCTCGACCCTCCGGGTCCGCAATGACCAGCGATCCCCACATATTAACACTATCCTACACCCATTTTGAACAATTTTTATATTGACCAAGCCAATTAACCTACAAACCTGTACGTCTTTGGGGTGTGGGAGGAAACAAAAGATCTCAGAGAAAGCCTAAGCAGGTCACGGGGAGAATGTTCAAACTCCGTACAGACAGCACCCGTAGTCGGGATCGAACCCGGGTCTCCTGGTGCTGCATTCGCTGTAAGGCAGCAACTCTACTGCTGTGCCACCGTGCCGCCCTATGTGTCTCTGATGTAGGACTGCACAAGGGGGATAGGATGAAATCAAGGTACGTGGAGATGAGTTCAGTGGGGCAGGAGCAGGCAGAGACGATGGGTCTGCCGGGACAGTCCTGCTTGTAGATTTTGGGGAGGAGATAGAAGCGGACAATGCGGGGCTGGGAAACAATAAGCTTAGAGGCTGCGGATGCCAGGTCGTGATGAGATCCGAAACAGTCTGGGAGATGCTGGCCTGGTGTTTATGTGGGTCATGGTCAAGGAGTAGGTTTAAGGAGGTGGCCGCGAGCTCGCGCCTGGCCTCACCACAGTACAGGTCAGCCAGCCAGACTACAACGGCACCTCTCTTGTCAGTGGGTTTAATAATAATGTTGGGATTTTTGTTAATGAGCGGAGGGCTGTGCATTCAGGGGAAGTAAAATTGGAGTGGGTGAGGGGATTAGAATTCTCCCTTTGCTTTCTAATCAGCAGGCAATAAATTAATATTGAAATCCACAGGGTCTCACATCCTATATCAGCATTCAATGGGAAGCCCAATGATGGAGCATGGTGACTGATACAATGCCATCTGTCAGTCAACAAGTCCTGGAGTGTGGACATCATCAAGGGCCTAACCCACTCAGACGATTTTTCAGCGGACTGCCAGCGACTGTCAAGTTTGCGGCATATGCCTGAAAAAACGGGAACTGGAACGGCGACTGTCAGAGTGGAACACACACAAACACATCGCAAAGGCGGGGGCCAGGGAAAATGGGGGAGCGCTGTCTGAAATTCACACGGTGCAAAGCCAAGGTGATACAGACAGACACACCGTGATGAACATGAAGGTTAAGACGGCTAGCACAGTGTACGGTAAGTCCTTTAAAGGGGGGGGGGGGGGGGGGGGGGGGGAGCGAGAAGGGGGGTGGGAGAAGAAGGGGGGAGAAGGAGTGGAGACACTTTTAAGAAGTCAGACAACTTTTAATAAGCCAGAGATACACAGCTGTGAAGTTTGGTGGGCATTTAACATTACCGGTCGGTTATCCTTGGTTCTGAAAACTCGTGCTTACGTTTTTTTTCCCCAATGAGCCAATGAATATGCCCGGTCAGAAAAGGCAATTAACTAAAACTACCTACGACCACCCCGACTACCCATAACTACATAGTGACCCCACTACAACTGCACTTACGACTACAGGATTATCGATTTTCTCCATGGCGACCAATTTTTGGCAACATGTTGAAAAATTTGCAGCAACCATACTGAGGCCGCGACTAGTTCCCGGATTGCGGGAACTCCTCACGACCTCAATTGGATCCTCGACTTCCTCATTCACAGACCACAGTCTGTCCGTATTGGTGGAAATGTGTCAGCCTCGCTAACAATCAGCACGGGAGCACCTCAAGGCTGCGTGCTCAGCCCCCTGCTGTACTCACTCTATACTCATGACTGCGTAGTCGGACATAGTGTGAACTCCATCATCAAGTTCGCTGACGACACCACTGTTGTGGGACCTATCACTGATGGAGATGAGTCAGAGTATAGAAGTAAGTTCGACCGTTTGACCAAATGGTGCCAGCACAATAACTTGACTCTCCACACCAGCAAAACCAAGGAATTGATTGTGGACTTTGGAAGGCGTAGGATGGGGACCCATAGTCCCGTTTATATCAACGGGTCAATGGTGGAGATGGTCAAGAGCTTTCAATTCCTGAGTGTGCATATCTCTGAAGATCTCTCCTGGTCCAAGAACACTGATGCAATTATAAAGAAAGCACATCAGCACCTCTACTTCTTGAGAAGATTACGGAGAGTTGGTATGTCAAGGTGGACTCTCTCAAACTTCTACAGGTGCACAGTAGAGAGCATGCTGACTGGTTGCATCGTGGCTTGGTTCGGCAACTTGAGCGCCCAGGAGCGAAAAAGACTGCAAAAAGTTGTAAACACTACCCAGTCCATCATCGGTTCTGACCTCCCTACCATCGAGGGGATCTATCGCAGTCGCTGCCTCAAAAAGGCTGCCAGCATCATCAAGGATCCACACCATCCTGGCCTCTCACTCATCTCCCCACTGCCTTCAGGTAGAAGGTACAAGAGCCAGAAATCTGCAACATCCAGGTTCAGGAATAGCTCCTTCCCCACAGCCATCAGGCTATTAAACTCAACTCAAACAAAACTCTGAACATTAATACCCCATTGCACTTTATCTGATTATTTATGTGTGTGTACACACACACACACACATATATTTTCAATGGTATATGGTCACACTGATCTGTTCTGTATTTATTCATGCCTATTATATTCTGTTGTGCTGAAGCAAAGCAAGAATTTCATTGTCCTATCTGGGACATGACAATAAACTCTCTTGAATCTTGAATCAAAAACTTCACGCAAGTTTATAAGCCATGACCTACCCCCCACAAAGCCAGTCCCTGATTGGCCAGATTCTCTTCCAAATGGAAGTAAATCCTATGCCGAAGAGTCCTCTCCAACGATTTCTCTACCACCGATGCGAGTGCAGGCCTATAATTATTCTGGATTATCCCCATTTTCCTTCTTAATCAATGGCACCACATTGGTTGATCTTCAATCGTCCAGAACCTCATCTGTGGCTGGAGAGGATGCAATGATCTTTGTCAGAATCTCCTTTCTTGTCTCTGTCAATAACTTGGGATAGATCCGAGTGTTAAAATCATTTCACTTTAAAAAAAGTTAACAACACCATGCACTGAAGAAAACTTGCAAGGTTCTGGCTCAATTCATAATCACATCACTTTTGTTCCATGTATTAATTCAGATGAAATAATTTCTGCTTCTGTGCAGATACACCCATCAAATTTTACTCCACAGGTTTCTACACATTTGATTTGACAGCTGTTAATGAAAACTCAGTAAATTGAAGTACAAATGGAAAACCAGAATTTACTCCCGTCAAAAAGCTGCTGAGGATGAGTTAATTAAAGATGTCAAATCTAAAAGTGACAGGTTTTGTTCAGGTATTAACGGATATGAGATGGTGATGTGTAGATGAAATTAATATACTAGTCAGCCATGATCTAATTGAAGAATATAACGGACTTAAGAAGCTGAATAGCATCCTGATTGAACAGCCTCCTGATCTTTCATTATGATTGGAAGAATGTACAGATGTAATCCACACTGGGATTCTGAAAACAATTCCTGGGAACACTGTATTGTTAAATGCTTAGTTGATAATCTATTTCTATGAAGCAGATCCACAATTTTTAGTTTCTGCTGAACCTGCTACCATAACTCTTGGGCATAGCACAATTTGACAAACTGATACTTACGTGAATTCTTCATTCATGGGTGGCCAAGCTTGAAGAAGCAGAACCAAATGCTCAAATTCAGACCTTGTCTTACTGGTTTCAAGCAGTTCCAAAAAGAGCTGAAAACGTTTCTCTTCATTCTCAATGTCACCTACGTTAACCTGACAATGACAATATTGCAGGAACATCAATTGATTAAATACTTCAACCTTGGACAGCTCAACATTAAATTACTGCTTAAACAACAATTCTGCTTTTGTTTTAACATAAATGCAGTTGGTATCCTTAATTTTCTTCAATGACAAAATGACAGTACATGACACCTGTGAAAGTCATGTTTTGCAATATCAGCTGATTATAAAGCAAAACTGCATAGGTCCAAGTGTAGGAAGGAACTGCAGATGCTAGTTTAAACTGAAGATAGACACAAAAAGCTGGAGTAACTCAGCGGGACAGGCAGCATCTTTGGAGAGAAGGAATGGGTGACGTTATTGTGCATCATCATTATATAGCTGTACAATCAAACACTGAGGAAATTTACAATTTCAGTTCTTTGACAATCTCACTGCACTGAACTTTGAATGTGTATTCCTCAACCTTGATTATAATGATGTATGACTGCAAATGTCTCAAAACTTTAGAAACAACAATTGTATTGAGGTTGGGATGGATTAGGATTAGGACTGGTAAGTGAAATGAATCAGTAAACGACAGCAGTGAAATCAAGCCATGAGACATGAAGCCAAGACCAAAAGATGGGTATTCAAGGGTAAATTTCACATTTCGAAATACTAAAGAGATGTTTAATGGTGTTCAGATGACAAATTACAAACCTATTCACTGTAAAATTAGGCAAGACCGCAAGAAATTGCAAAGTTGAGATTTAGCCCAGTCCGTCACACAGACCAGGATCCCCACCATTGACTCTATCTACACTTCACGTTGCCCCGGGATAGTAGCCAACATAATCAAATACCTTTCCAATTCTGGTCATTCCTTGTTCTTCTAGCTCCCATCAGCAGAAGATAAAGCTTGAAAGCATGCACCACTAGACCCTAGTAGCTTCTTCTCCTCTGATATCTGGCTTCTGAATAGTCCTTTCATAAGTTAGGGTACAGTCTGATTCTCTTCAACCTTATTCTGGACATTGGACTTTTTTTTGGATGTGCTGCACTGCAATGCTGAGAACTATATTCTGCACTCTGTATCTTTCCCTTTGCTCCATGTAGTGTACTTATTATTAGCTTGATGGTATTTGTGTGTTGTATTATCTGATTTGATTTTATAGTATGCAAAACAAAAGTTTTCACTGTACACTGGGACAGGCGACAATAATAAATATACACAATAGATGATCTAGGATGTTTACATCTAGTTTCAACAGCTAATACAATGTGATGAATTCTACAAATAATGCATTATGACAGACCATCCACTGTAAAAACTGTTTCTACAATCATAAAGGCTCCAGAAAAAGGTAATTTTAATATGCTGTAAACAAGTCTCACTAAGGAAGACACAAACTCTGCCCGTCTTGCCGGATTAACCTACACCCCTGCCTGGACTGACGGGACACCAACCCGAGCCATGGAGTTAGCGCTGCTTCTCCACGCTGGCTGTAAACCTGGGCCGTCATTCCCGTAAGTCCAGGCAGGGCTGTAGGTTAACCTGGCGGGACAGGCAGATTTGAGCTGGATTTAGCGCTGCTTCTCCGCGCTGGCTGTGGGCCTGGAGGCGCCACTCACCGTGGCGGTTCAGCAGCGATTGTGGCACCGGAGACCTGGGATCGATCCTGGCTGCGGATGAGGCGCAGGTCTGTGTGCATGCCACAGCACGGCTACCGAGAGTATTTTTCGCTTGTGACCTATGACCTGGGCATGCGCAGTCGGAATACTGAACTCGCTTATTGGGAGTAGGGTATTGACATGGATAGAGAACTGGTTGGCAGACAGGAAGCAAAGAGCAGGAATTAATGGGTCCTTTACAGAATAGCAGGCAGTGACTAGTGGGGTCCCGCAAGGCTTGGTACAGGGATCCAAGTTATTTAAAGGTTTCAAAAGTCTTTTATCGTCACAAGTACCAATTAAGGAACAGTGATATGCAAATTATCATACTGCCATATGAAAAAAAAAAAAATACAATATATATTAACGATCTCGACGAGGGAATTAAATGTGGCATCTCCAAGTTTGCGGATGACACAAAGCTGGGTGGCAGTGTGAGCTGCGATGAGGCTACAGGGTGACTTGGATAGGTTGGGTGAGTGGCCAGTGCATGGCAGATGCAGTACAATGTGGATAAATGTGAGGTTATCTACTTTGGTGGCAAGGACAGGAAGGCAGATTATTATCTGAATGGTGTCAGATTAGGAAAAGGGGAGGTGCAACGAGACCTTGGTGTCCTTGTGCATCAGTCACTGAAAGTAAGCATGCAGGTACAGCAGGCAGTGACGAAAGCTAAGTTGGCCTTCATTGCGAGAAGATTTGAGTTTAGGAGCAAGTAGATCCTACTGCAGTTGTACAGGGCCCTGGTGAGACCACACCGGGAGTATTGTGTGCAATTTTGGTCTCCTAATTTGAAGGACATTATTGCTATTGAGGGAGTGCAGCGTAGCTTCACCAGGTTAATTCCCAGGATTCTGCACTGACATATGATGAAAGAATGGGTCACTGAGCCTGTATTCACTGGAATTTAGAAGGATGATAGGGGATCTTATACATACATATACAATTCTTAAAGGATTGGACAGGCTAGAGGCAGGAAACATGTTCCCGATGTTGGGGGAGTCCAGAACCAGGGGTCAGTTTAAAAATAAGAGGTAGGTCTGAGATGAGGACTGAGATGAGTACAGAGGAGATTTACTAGAATGTTGCCTAGGTTCCAACAACTATGTTACAGAGAAAGGTTGAACAAGTTAGGTCTTTATTCTTTGGAGTGCAGAAGGTTAAGGGGGGACTTGATTGAGGTCTTTAAAATGATGAAAGGGATAGACAGAGTTGACGTGGATAAGCTTTTCCCATTGAGGGTAGGGAAGATTCAAACAAGAGGGCATGACATGCGAATTAAGGGACGGAAGTTTAGGGGTAACGTGAGGGGGAACTTCTTTACTCAGAGGGTGGTGGCTGTGTGGAATAAGCTTCCAGCAGAAGTGGAGGAGGCAGGATCGATTTTAAACATTTAAAAGTAAAGTGGATAGGTATATGGACGGGAAGAGAATGGAGCGGTATGGTCTGAGTGCAGGTAGATGGGACTAGGGGAAAACAAATGATCGGCACGGACTGGAAAGGCCAAGAGGGCCTGTTTCCGTGCTGTAATTGTTATATGGTTATATGGTTATGAGGAAAACCCTCTTTACCCAGAGTTGTAAATCTGTGGAATTATCTGCCACAGAAGGCAGTGGAGGCCAATTCATTGGATGTTTTCAAGAGAGAGTTAGATTTAGCTCTTAGGGCTAAAGGAATCAAGGCATATGGGGAAAAAGCAGGAATTAAGATGGTGCCTGCCAGTGGCGACATTTTGCCAGCAGCTCATCAGAAGATAATTAATTACAGCTTCACTCAACTCACCTGGATTAGAGAAACGGCAGAAATCAGCACCGTATCGGACAAGCTGCTAGTGTACTTGAAGGCACTAGCGATATCGCAATCTCTCGCAGCTGTGGAAGCCCCCGACTGTAAACGATCCCTCGATCGCTGGAGAACACCCGACCCAACTGAGGATCACAGGTACAACACCTGGAAACACCGGGGAGACCTTCGGAGCCGACGAGCAGGAGCAACGGAGCTGGAGCTGGCGTCTGTGAGGGAACCACCGTTCGCAACAGAGCTGGAGCTGCCGTCTGCAAGGTGATCCCCGTTCCAGCGCAGGTTCGCAGAAACATCAGGTACAGTAAGTACATTACCTGGAAACAATGGGGAAGCCTCCATTGTGTCCGGAAACGTGGCCGACGGGCAGGACTTCAGGTCAGACTGAAGCGCAGGGGACTTGGACCCCCTCCATCCTCCTGGCCCAATGCACAACACCTTGAAAATAAAGTGGAGGACTTAAGAGCAAGGCTGCTTTACCAAAGAGAGCTGAGGGAATGCTCTGTGTTCTGTTTCACAGAGGCGTGGCTCACCCCCAGCTCCCCAGACTCTGCAGTCCAGCCTGAAGGTTTCTCCGTCCTCCGTATGGACCGTACACTGGCATCTGGGAAAGGGAGAGGAGGGGGCGTCTGCCTTATGGTCAACTCTGCGTGGTGCTCAGACGTGGCAGTCCTGTCCAACTCCTGCTCTTCACACCTGGAACATCTGGCGGTGAGGTGCGCCCCTTCTACCTACCGAGGAAATTTACCTCCATCATCCTGACCACGGTCTACATCCCTCCCCAGGCAGATGTTCATCTGGCACTGGGGGAACTGCACGCCATGGTCAACAAGCATCTGACGGCTTATCCAGAGGCATTTACCACCATAGCCCGAGATTTCCACAAAGCCAACATTAAGAAATCGCTCCCTAACTTCCACCAACATGTCTCTTGCAGCACCAGAGGACCAAACACTCTCGACCACTGCTACATGCCCATCAAAGACGCCTATTGCTCTATCCCTCGCCCAGAGGCGAGGACTGTACAGAGCTGGTTGGGGGGGGGGGGGGGGGGGGGGGGGGGCAGAGGAACAACTCCAGCACTGTTTGGAGTCTGTAGACTGGGCAATGTTCAGGCACTCGGTAACAGACCTGAATGAATACGCCACAGTCGTTACAGACTTCATAAAGAAATGTGTGAAGGACTGCATCCCAATAAAAACTTTCCGAGTGTTTCCTTACCATAAGCCTTGGATCAACCATGAGATCCGCATTCTTCTGAAGACCAGATCCCAGGCATTCAGGTCTGGCAATGCAGATGACTATAAGAAGTCCAGATACGACCATGGTAAGGCCATCAAAAAGGCCAAAAGGGACCTGCTCTAAGCTGGAGGATGAGACGGATGTTCGGCAACTGTGGCGGGGCTTGAATGCAATCACCTCCTACAAGGCAAAATCAGGAGGCAGCTCAAATGTCAGTGAAGCATCACTCCCTGACGAGCTCAATGCATTTTACACACGCTTTGATAGGGAGAACACTGATGTGCCTTCCCGAGCCCCCAATTGCCGTGATGGTATTTCGGTCACAGTCACAGAGGCCGATGTCAGAAGATCCTTCAGAGGGGTGAACCCTCAGAAAGCGCTTGGACCTGATGGTATACCCAGTCGTGTTTTAAAAACCTGTGCGGCCCAACTGGCCGGAGTCTTTACGGACATTTTCAACCTCTCACTTCTGAGGTCTGAGGTTCCCACCTGCTTTAAAAGAGCATGAATAATACCGGTGCCCAAGAAGAGCAAGGTGACGTGCCTCAATCACTATCGACCAGTGGCACTAACGTTTGTGGTGATGAAGTGCTTTGAGAGGTTGATCATGGCGCATATCAACTCCTACCTCGACAAGAACCTGGACCCACTGCAGTTCACTTACCGCCAGAACAGATCAACGGTGGATGTGATCCCACTGGTTCTCCACTCTGCTCTGGACCACTTGGACAACAAAAACTCATATGTTAGGCTGTTATTCATCGATTACAGCTCGGCATTTAATACTATCATCCCCTCCAAGCTGGTTGCCAAGCTCTCAGATCTGGGTCTCTGCGCATCCTTCTGCAATTGGATTCTCGACTTCCTCATTCTCAGACCACAGTCTGTCCGCATTGGTGGAAATGTGTCAGCCTGGATAACAATCAGCACGGGAGCACCTCAAGGCTGTGCGCTCAGCCCCCCGCTTTACTCATTCTATACTCATGACTGCGTAGCCGGACATAGTGCGAATTCCATCATCAAGTTCGCTGACGACACCATTGTTGGGGACGAGTCAGAGTATAGAAGTGAGATTGACTGATTGACCAAATGGTGCCAGCACAATAACCTGGCTCTCAACACCAGCAAAACCAAGGAACTGATTGTGGACTTTGGAAGGGGTAGGATAGGGACCCACAATCCCGTTTATATCAACATGTCAATGGTGGAAAGGGTCAAGAACTTCAAATTCCTGGGTGTGCATATTTCCATAAAGAATGCACCTCAGTGCTCTCTACTTCCTGAGAAGATTACGGAGAGTCGGGATGTCAAGGAGGACTCTCTCGAACTTCTCCAGGTGCACAGTAGAGAGCATGCTGACCTATTGCATCGTGGCTTGGTTCGGCAACTTGAGCGTCCAGGAACGGAAAAGGCTGCAAAAAGTAGTAAACACTGCCCAGGTCATCACCGGCTCTGACTTCCCTCCCTACCATCGAGGGGATCTATCACAGTCGCTGCCTCAAAAAGGCCGCCAACATCATCAAGGACCCACACCATCCTGGCCATACACTCATCTCTCTGCTGCCATCAGACTATGAAACACAACTTCAAACAAACTCTGAACTGTAACAGCCTATTGCACTTTATCTGTTTATTTATGTGTATATATATGGTCTATGGTATATAGACACACTGATCTGTTCTGTATTTATGCCTACCATATTCTGTTGTGCTGCAGCAAGCAAGAATTTCATTGTCCTATCTGGGACACATGACAATAAACTCTCTTGACTTGACTTGAATGGGGAACTGATTTTAGATGATCAGCCTTGATCATATTGAATGGCGGTGCTGGCCCGAAGGGCCGAATGGCCTACTCCTGTACCTATTTTTCTATGTTTCTGAGTCTCTATTTTCTGGTGTCCAATTATAGATGCACAGTACAGAATTCCGAGCACATTACAGAACCCATCACCACTAGTGAAGTGTAACAAGGGAATTCTAATAGCACATTTTCTCCCTCTAGTGGATGAAATAAGTCTCGAAGATCTAGTCATGAAAGGATCAAGTTTGCAGCAAATTGAATTTATAAATTAAATTAACTATTCATTACTGTCTCAGCATCTATTATGTCTTAAAATTCAAATACTATTTGCCTCAATGTAGTTTAAATTTTGCAAGACCTATTTTATCCCCCAGCATCATCACATCCACGAGAGCTTATATTCGAGAAATTAATTAAATATTAAACTCTCTTTAATATCCACACAGTCTGACTAAGAGGATTTACATTCTCCCACACAATTTAGTGACTGTTGATAAAATTACCATCAGTTACACAGATTTATATTCATGCACAAGAGGCTGCAGGGAAAACTGTATGCATGACTTTTGTTTACACTGCCAGGTAAAAAGTATAATGGTAAAGGGTTGGGGGAGCAAGACTGAGAAGAAAAAAGAGTGGACAGAAAGCAAGAGATAAAGAAAATATCAAACGGCCAAGGGAAAAGAGAAGGGTAAATGCTATAAGGAATTGCAAGGGTAGAGAAGAAGACATTTGGAGGGGTGGGAGGGCAGGATTGGCATAAGATCTGGCACAGCAAATAAGGAGTGTGTACTGTAGGCAGGGAGAAGGAGAGGAAAAAAATACCCAGGAAAGAAAGGCTTAGAGCAGGTGAAGAGACAAAGAGGGGGAGAAGAAGGAAAGGAAGTGGGAGGGGGAGAGGGAGAGAGGGAGTGAGGGGGAGAGGGGGAGAGGGAGAGAGGGAGAGAGGGAGAGGGGGAAAGGGGGTGAGGGGGAGAGGGGGAGAGGGGAGGGAGGGAGGGATTTAAATATTTGAACATCAGACTTAAAAATCTGACATGGGATAAACTTGTAAAAATTGTAAATTTAGAAAAATGTATGTTGATGAACCCAAATAATTACAAAATGTAAATAACCGACAACTTCCAATCATTGCTGAATGCGATTTTGCAGAATGAAAATAACCAGCTGCAATTTAACAGATGGCAGATTGCGATTCTCTTCTGGAGAAATAAATCCCGTGTACTTAAGCAAAAATGCTGGGTTAATTATAACATTGACTCAGATTTATTCGAGTCTAATTTTGATTAAAAGTTTCAAGGCACCCTCAAGCAGACTGCTGACGCTGATTTAATGCAAACCAGAATTTACCGCTGGCTAATAGAGTTGTGTTTCCTGTATGATTACGTGATGGATTTTTCCACTACACTAAAACACATGCTTTTGAAGGGTTCGTATTTTCCTTTAGTTTCAGCTTGCAAAGAAGCATCAATATATAATACATAACTTTCACAAAGTGACCGTACTTATTTTTATGTAGTCATATTTTTTGAGTGAGTGCTACTGATCATGGCAACATTTATTGGCTATCCCTGACTTTTTTTTTTTAACAAAGTTTTGGTGAGTAGTATAATTGAACTACAATAGTCCATCTGATGAATGTAATCCAACAACACAGTTAGCAATGGACACAAAGTGATGGAGTAACTCCGTGGGTCAAATAGCATTTCTGGAAAATATGGATAGGTGATGTTTCGTGTCAGGACTCTTCTACAAAATGAAGTCCCAAGCTGAAACATCACCTATCCATGATCTCCAGAGATGCTGCTTGACTAGCTGAGTTAATCTAGCACTTTGTGTCCTTTTGTGTAAACCAGCATCTGTAGTTTCTTGTTTCTACTGTAAGCAATGGGGTTACTGGATTTCCATGTAGCGTTCAGAAAAAATGACATTGGTATAGTATTGTCATGTCATGATACACTGAAAAGCTTTCTTTGCGTGCTCTCCAGGTAAATAATCATGATTACAATCAAATCAGACATGAGTACAGCAGGTAGTGCAAAAAGAGCGAGGTAACAAAGTGCAGAATCGTGTTACTGCTAGAGAAAGTAGTTTAACAAATATATTGAGGTAGATTGAGTCAAGAGGATGCATCCTTATCTTACAAGAGATTAATTCAAGAATCTGCTAACAACAGGGAAGAAGCTTATCTTGAATCCAAGGGTACGTGTTTTCAACCTTTTGTTCGAAGGAGAGAAGAATGAATGACCGGTGTGTGAGTGGTCATTTATTGTATTAGCTACTTTCCCTAGACAGCGTCAAGAGCAGATAGTCAATGGCGGTAGGGCAATTTCTTGTAGGCTTGGGCACAGCATTGGCTGTGAAACATCCTAAGAAGTTGATTTCAATAGGCAGCAATTGGTAAGAGTCATTGGAAATTTACTATAAATACATCTATAAGCAAGGATGGTACATGCATCGGAGGAGCATCTACAGTTGCTGGAGATTGTGTGTACCTGCTCTCAAACCCTAACTGGTGGGAAAATTCATAGCTTTGTAAGGTGTAATTACAGTGCATTTAATAGCTGCCACAAACAACTGTTGTCTGCCACTAGTAGCAGGAATCAATATTTGCAGTGGCCTTTTGGGATTAAAACTCAGGGTCATGAGGTCAATTAAAGCCACAGGAATTGGCCAAGAAGTAACATGCTAATGATATATCACAGCAACTGAATGGCTTGCTTGGCCATTTCAGGGAGCATTGAAAAATAAGTGTGATATATGTGATAAATGTCAACATTTAGAAGCCAATTTGTCCCATTCATTTATAAACTGTATAAAAATTACAAAATTCTGGATTGAAATATTTAGGATAATTTCGAAAGTTGTTAATATAACATTGATACCTGATTCAAAGCTAATAATACTAGGAATACTGGAAACAGAACAATTAGTAGCAACAAATCAAATAATTTTTATTGATTATGGGTTAATAATTGGGAAAAAATTTATATTAAAATTTTGGAAAGGCCCTACATCCCCTACAATCAAAATGTGGAATACAGAAATGTCGGAGACTCTTCATCTGGAGAGATTGAGGCTTGTCCTAATGGGCAGGTTAGATCTCTTCAGAGGAATATGGTCTCCATATATTGAATATTTACAGAGTCATAACGGCTCGGTACGAGGGCCTGACTGAGGCCTGAATATTAGAATGGATGAAGAAATATATATAATAAATCATGCCAATATCTCCAATGATGGATTAATGATTAATACTCCATTCGCTTTCATATTTTCTTCATTATTTAGCTCTATCTTTTCCCACTTTATAAAAAATAATTAAAAAAGCGTATAGAAGCATACAGTCCTAAATTTTAATAATAGTAATAATATCATTATTTTTAATATTATGAAAGTATATAATGATGTATTTTTGTTTATGTAAAACATTGTAATTTTCATAAATATGTTTCTATAATAAAAATATTTAACAAAAAAAAAAGAAAAATCAACCGATATTTAGGCTAGACTGGATGAACATGACTGATATCCTCTTAATGGGCCTGTCCCATTTGCCGATTTTTTTAGGCAACTGCTGGTGAATGTCGTAGTCATAGCAAGTTGCCGAAAAAACGGCGACAACCAATGTCATCCTGGCGACAACCTATGATAGCACCAACGTCACGCTACGCACATTGACGTCAAACCCACTGTCGGCAAAATGTTTTCAACATGTTGAAAATTTAGCAGCGACCAGATAGATGCTACAACTTTTTGTGCGGCTGAGGAGACAACTCCCGGCGACCACCTGCGAAGACTAACTAGTCGCCTGTAGTTGCCTAGAAAATCGCCTAAGTGGGAGAGGCCCATAAAAGATATGCATGAATCAGGTAGGTTTTTACAGCAATCCATTAATCAGTTCACACTAACAAATTTGATCTCCCGGTGGCTCAGCGCTTCAACTCCCCCTCATTCCGAATCTGACCTTTCTGTCCTGGGCCTCCTTCAATGCCAGAGTGAGGCCCAGTCCAAATCTGAGGAACAGCACCTCATATTTCGCTTGGGTAGTTTACATCCCAGTGGCATGAACATTGACTTCTCTAATTTCAGATAGTCCTCACTTTCTCCCTCCTTCCCCTCCCCCTTCCCAGCTCTCCCACAAGCCTACTGTCTCCGCCTCTTTCTTTTGTTTTCCCACCCCACCCCCCCAACATCAGTCTGAAGAAGGGTCTTGACCCGAAACGTTGCCTATTCCTTCTCTCCTTGGCGGCAATTAAATTCCTAAGGGTTCATGCATAGATTTGAATGTATTTTTCTGATTGTTGATACAAGTCTTCGGGGTAACGTAACCTGTGTCAGCACTGTAACTTAATAATATTTATCATTTGGGGAAATTGGCCTGGTAAAACCATAAAAATGTAAACAATCCATTGTTTTGTTTTTTTCCTGTATAAAGAAAAACCATGCAAGCACAATCATCAACTTGAAAAACTTGGATGCAATATTCAGGTAATTGCTGATTCAAATACAATATATCCTTCATATTTTTAATACAACGGTTACAAATAGGAAATAAAACACATTACCTGCCTCTCTGACCAGCATGCTTTCAGAACAGCCTGAGTTCTGAAAAGCACAAGTAACTTGCTATCCTCATCATTAAGGTGAAATGCCTGCTCAAGAATTTGCAGAACATAAATGCGGGGTTTCACAGGCAAATCTGCATCACCACAAAATGGTCTCAGCCAAGCTAAGAGATCATCTGAAAATACGATGTTTTCCCTAGATAACCAAAAACAAAAATAATAATTTGTTAAACGGATTAAAATAAAAGCATTTGACCAGTTGTTGACTTGGCATATAACCATATAACCATATAACAATTACAGCACGGAGACAGGCCCTCTCGGCCCTTCCAGTCCGTGCCGACCATTTGTTTTCCCCTAGTCCCATCTACCTGCACTCAGACCATACCCCTCCATTCCCTTCACGTCCATATACCTATCCACTTTACTTTTAAATGTTAAAATCGATCCTGCCTCCACCACCTCTGCTGGAAGCTCATTCCGCACAGCCACCACCCTCTGAGTAAAGAAGTTCCCCCTCACATTACCCCTAAACTTCTGTCCCTTAATTCTCATGTCATGCCCTCTTGTTTGAATCTTCCCTACCCTCAATGGGAAAAGCTTATCCACGTCAACTCTGTCTATCCATTTCATCATTTTAAAGACCTCAATCAAGTCCCCCCTTAACCTTCTGCGCTCCAAAGAATAAAGACCTAACTTGTTTAACCTTTCTCTGTAACATAGTTGCTGGAACCCTGGCAACATTCTAGTAAATCTCCTCTGTACTCTCTCTATTTTGTTGACATCCTTCCTATAACTAGGCGACCAAAATTGTACACCATACTCCAGAATTGGTCTTACCAATGCCTTGTACAATTTTAACATTACTTCCCTACTCCTATATTCAATGCTCTGATTATAAAGGCCAGCACACCAAAGGCTTTCTTTACCACCCTATCTACATGCGATTCCACCTTCAGGGAACTATGCACAGTTATTCCTAGATCCCTCTGTTCCACAGCATTCCTCAATTCCCTACCATTTACCATGTACGTCCTATTTTGATTTGTCCTGCCAAGATGTAACACTTCACACTTATCAGCATTAAACTCCATCTGCCATCTTTCAGCCCACTTTTCCAAATGGACCAAATCTCTCTCTGTAGACTTTGAGAATCTACTTCATTATCCACAATACCACCTATCTTAGTATCATCTGCATACTTACTTATCCAATTTTCCACCCCATCATCCAGATCATTGATGTACATGACAAACAACAGTGGACCCAACACAGATCCCTGAGGCACCCCACTGGTCACCGGCTTCCAACCTGACAAACAGCCATCCACCATTACTCTCTGACATCTCCCATTCAGCCACTGTTGAATCCATCTTGCTACTCCGCCATTAACACCCAAAGATTGAACCTTCTTAACCAACCTTCCATGGGGAACCTTGTCAAAGGCCTTACTGAAATCCATATAGACAACATCCACTGCTTTACCCTCATCAATTTCCCTAGTTACCGCTTCAAAAAATTCAAGAAGGTTTGTCAAACATGACCTTCCAGGCACAAATCCATGTTGACTGTTCCTGATCAGACCCTGTTTATCCAGATGCTTATATATATTATCTCTAAGTATCCTTTCCATTAATTTGCCCACCACTGACGTCAAACTAATAGGTCTATAATTGCTAGGTTTATTCTTTGAACCCTTTTTAAACAATGGAACAACATGCGCATTACGCCAATCCTCCGGCACTATTCCCGTTTCTAATGACATTTGAAATATTTCTGTCATAGCTCCTGCTATTTCTACACTAACTTCCCTCAATGTCCTAGGGAATATCCTGTCAGGACCTGGAGACTTATCCACCTTTCTTTTTTTCAAAAGTGTCAGTACTTCCTCCTCTTTGAATCTCATAGTTTCCATAGCTACTCTACTTTTTTCCCTTACCTCACAGAGTTCAATATCTTTGATATAAAATTGTACCTACCCATTTAAAACACTGGAGTGCACCGATTTAACAATGCCTTCAAGAACTTGAAGAGGATCCTTCTCCGATGGAACATTTGTGCTGTTACCAATAGGAAAGAAATGATAGAGGCAAGTGAATGAAATATACATTTTGCTTATCCATAATTCATGGGAATTTCTACCGTCTGGATAGGGTCCTATATTGTTGTTTTACTGCACACGTAATCTGGACTAATAAACTGAAAGATGTCAATCCATATCCTGGAATGCCATTTGGAGATTTTCAAATGAGCTAGAAACAAATTGGGAATACGAAGCCCTTTCATTCTCCCAGAGAAAATGGAGCATAAATCTGGTAAGGAGTTCTTTAGTACCTACACTTGACCTATTATACTTAACCAATGTGAATAACTTTTAATTACTTTTTTAATTGGCAGTTGCAAACGACAATGATATATTGACCCTGCCAAAAATATCAATATTTCTAAAAGTAAAATGAAAAACATCCATTAAAGGTTCAGCCAACTTTAACTATTAAAAACAAATCCCAAATGTTATTTGCCTGAGTGCCTGTTAGATTTGTCTGAACAAATCTATGAAATGTTCAGAGGACCTGCAAGGCTTGCTATTGAGGGTGTGCAGCGTAGGTTTGCAAGGTTAATTCCCGGGATGGCGGGACTGTCATATTCTGAGAGAATGGAGCAGCAGGGCTTGTACACTCTGGAGTTTAGAAGGATGATAGGGAATCTCATTGAAACATATCAGATTGTTAAGGGCTTGGACACACGAGAGGCAGGAAACATGTTCCCAATGTTGGGGGAGTCTAGAACCAGGGGCCACAGTTTAAGAATAAGGAGTAAGCCATTTTGAACGGAGACGAGGAAACACGTTTTCTCACAGAGAGTGGTGAGTTTGTGGAATTCTCTGCCTCAGAGGGCGGTGGAGGCAGGTTCTCTGGATGCTTTCAAGAGAGAGCTAGATAGGGCTCTTAAAAATAGCATAGTCAGGGGATATGGGGAGAAGGCAGGAACGGGGTACTGATTGGGGATGATCAGCCATGATCATATTGAATGGTGGTGCTGGCTCGAAGGGCCAAATGGCCTACTCCTGCACCTATTGTCTATTGACTTTGTTTTAAAAACAGAGGACGGTGGAAATATTCAGCAAGCCAGGCTGCACCTTTACCGTTAATAAACAGTTAACATTTCAGACTGACAACTTAGCATCAGAACTGAGGAAATAGTATACGTTGCAGAGAAAGGGGGAGCATTCAGAGAATGAAGGGATTGCTTGTGAAAGAATGGAGCTCATGTCTTCAAGGTAAAAAAAGGTGACTACGAGCTTCCGGTTGTTTGGTTTAGTTTAGAGATGCAGCGCGGGAACAGCCTGTGGGACTGCTGTATGACTTTAGCCTACTAAGTCCACACCGACCAGTGATCCCCGCACATTAACACTACCCTACATGCACGAGGTGCAATTTACATTCATACCAAGCCAATTAACCTACAATCCTGTATGTCTTTGGAGTGTGGGAGGAAATCGAAGATCTTGGAGAAAATCCACGCGGTCACGGGGAGAATGTACAATCTCCGTGCAGACAGCACCCATAGTTGGGATCATACCCAGGTCTCTAGCGCTGTGGGCGCTATAAGGCAGCAACTCTATTGCTGCGCCACTGTGCTGCCCGTACGGTGCTTGGCCCTTTAATTCTCCTGCCCATCCTTGCTCTGATATCTGTCTCCAACTTCCTACATTTGGCTGTGTTGGAACAGTGTAAGCTTGAGAGACAGTATCTCACCTTCCAACCAAGCACATTACAGTCATCCAGACTAAACAATGAAGTATTTACTTTCACAAAATCAGCCTTTAGAGCTTTCTATCTGAACTGATTGGTTCAGATGAAAGTTACAATCTACAGCACTGATTTTCTGTCTACTGATTCTACCTAACTGGCCGAGTATCATTATTATTATTAAACAACTTTATTTCAGACTCAAGGTCCTGACAAGAGACGACATTACATAAAATACACTGCATATAAAAACACCATAAAATACATATAAAAGCTTAATAAATTGCTTATGAGCATCATAAATCATATACAAAAACACAATACATGATTTAAAATCCAGAATAAAAAGAAAGATCAGTGTCCTACAACGAGACAACTATACCCAGTCTCCACAGGATTGGTAGTGTATAGTGCTAAACCTTATGTTTGATAAGACCACAATAATTACATTTTCAGAGTCATTAATCCTGCAAATAAATGTATACATATGATTTCTTAGGATAGCTTCTAAAGTACTGACTCCTGCAGCCACAAACATTTCACTAGCATTACACCATCTAGGTTTCCTTAGCAGTTCTCATGGCATCATTATAAGCCACCTTTAGTCTCTGTAAACACATGTACACACAAAAAAAACATACACATAAAAAACAAACAATAATAGTGCTGTATCTCCCTTTCCTTCTCTGCAACCTAAATACCTCTTTCTAATCTTTCTAATTTTTTGGAAGGGTAATTAAACAAAAAAAAATCCTTCCTCCAGGAACACCACCTGAATGTGCCAGGTTATATTCTATTTTTGCTTTAGATTTCCAGCATCTGCAGATTTTTACTTCAGAATAACAGCATTTTAAGAATTCATGCAATCGTATCTATTGTCCTGATTATATGTAATAATGGATCTTTCCTGTGCTTGTTTTACAGGTCTAAATAAAATGAACATTCAACTTTGTGCCCAGAGTGGATGCAATCAAGAAGAAGATAAAAAACCGGATACAAATTAAAATGTGCTGGGAGCAAAATGTGCAGTTCAGAGTTATATACTGCTGAATTAGGTTGAGGCAGGAATATCCAATATGCTGAGTGCCAACTTCAACAAGCTATATTTCCAGATATGGCAAGTGGGAGCACAGAAATTATAGCACCACAAATTATAGCACAGGTGATTTAGCCTTAATGCTTCTCATTGGAAGCAAAATATATTCTGCTGAAGTGTAAGGGTGCTTATTTATTCTAACGTGCAGGAGTTTGTACATGGATGCCAAATAATGAAATGAGAAAATGAAAAATGTACCAGCTATTGCAAAACATTTCAAATAACAGGCAAAAATATCATAAATATATCTTACTTTATTAGCCAAGACTATCCCTTATAGACTTTTGACCATCAGCTGAAATTTCACTTTGTATTCATGAAACAGTTTAGATTGCTAACATTGAACATTGCTGCTCTGTAGTCAGGCTTCAGTCAGCAGTTAAACAAGAAACTGAGCAATTCTACGATGGAGCACAAAGTCAGCAGAACTTGGATACATTCCTTCACCTCATTTTGGTCCATTTCTGCCAATGAATACTTAATATTGTAAAGGGAATATGCAAAGTCAAATGGAATCATTTTTCTCGGTCACAGAGAAACCCACAACCAAGAAATACCATTTAAGAATTTGAGTAATGCCAATTGAATGATAGTTAAAAAAAAAAACAGTTTTGGATGAAAAGGATTACAATTGTGAAGCAGTGCATCAGAGGGCAATGAATAGGAGTCAATTAAATTGTTTAAAAGTAGATAAAATACATTGGATCATGCAGTTCATAAGGAATAAGTCTCCAGGTCCTGACAGGATATTCCCTAGGACATTGAGGGAAGTTAGTGTAGAAATAGCAGGAGCTATGACAGAAATATTTCAAATGTCATTAGAAACGGGAATAGTACCGGAGGATTGGCGTACTGCGCATGTTGTTCCATTGTTTAAAAAGGGTTCAAAGAATAAACCTAGCAATTATAGACCTATTAGTTTGACGTCAGTGGTGGGCAAATTAATGGAAAGGATACTTAGAGATAATATATATAAGCATCTGGATAAACAGGGTCTGATCAGGAACAGTCAACATGGATTTGTGCCTGGAAGGTCATGTTTGACAAACCTTCTTGAATTTTTTGAAGCGGTAACTAGGGAAATTGATGAGGGTAAAGCAGTGGATGTTGTCTATATGGATTTCAGTAAGGCCTTTGACAAGGTTCCCCATGGAAGGTTGGTTAAGAAGGTTCAATCTTTGGGTGTTAATGGCGGAGTAGCAAGATGGATTCAACAGTGGCTGAATGGGAGATGTCAGAGAGTAATGGTGGATGGCTGTTTGTCAGGTTGGAAGCCGGTGACCAGTGGGGTGCCTCAGGGATCTGTGTTGGGTCCACTGTTGTTTGTCATGTACATCAATGATCTGGATGATGGGGTGGAAAATTGGATAAGTAAGTATGCAGATGATACTAAGATAGGTGGTGTTGTGGATAATGAAGTAGATTTTCAAAGTCTACAGAGAGATTTGGGCCATTTGGAAAAGTGGGCTGAAAGATGGCAGATGGAGTTTAATGCTGATAAGTGTGAAGTGCTACATCTTGTCAGGACAAATCAAAATAGGACGTACATGGTAAATGGTAGGGAATTGAGGAATGCTGTGGAACAGAGGGATCTAGGAATAACTGTGCATAGTTCCCTGAAGGTGGAATCGCATGTAGATAGGGTGGTAAAGAAAGCCTTTGGTGTGCTGGCCTTTATAAATCAGAGCATTGAATATAGGAGTAGGGAAGTAATGTTAAAATTGTACAAGGCATTGGTAAGACCAATTCTGGAGTATGGTGTACAATTTTGGTCGCCTAGTTATAGGAAGGATGTCAACAAAATAGAGAGAGTACAGAGGAGATTTACTAGAATGTTGCCAGGGTTCCAGCAACTATGTTACAGAGAAAGGTTGAACAAGTTAGGTCTTTATTCTTTGGAGCGCAGAAGGTTAAGGGGGGACTTGATTGAGGTCTTTAAAATGATGAAAGGGATAGACAGAGTTGACGTGGATACGTTTTTCCCATTGAGGGTAGGGAAGATTCAAACAAGAGGGCATGACATGAGAATTAAGGGACAGAAGTTTCGGGGTAACGTGAGGGGGAACTTCTTTACTCAGAGGGTGGTGGCTGTGTGGAATGAGCTTCCAGCAGAAGTGGTGGAGGCAGGATCGATTTTAACATTTAAGAGTAAAGTGGATAGGTATATGGACGTGAAGGGAATGGAGGGGTATGGTCTGAGTGCAGGTAGATGGGACTAGGGGAAAACAAATGGTCGGCACGGACTGGAAGGGCCGAGAGGGCCTGTTTCCGTGCTGTATTTGTTATATGGTTATATGGTTATATGTTAATATAGACAAAGGCCAGAACTTTTGTTTAAATTAATCTTCTCTAGATATGAAAACTGGCAGAATAGCTTATCCTACAATGGCAGGAAATATAGTATGATCTATTGGTTTTACTGTTCAAGTCCTAAACTGTGCTCCCCTTCCATGCCAAGCAGCTCCCCTACAGGAATATTCCTAATTGCTACAAAACAGCCTGTGCTGTAAAGTATGCTGGCCAATAGCCTGCTGCGACTTATAATTAAGTTTCATGTAATAAACATTTGGGTGAGGGAGCAGAGGATCACAGATGTCATAGCAACATTACAAGGCATGCCAGTATACTAAAGACGAGAAAAATGGTACACTATCATTCCTGCCCTCCTGGCGGGTAGATTTGCCAGTGCAAATGGGAGGGTTTAAACGTGTTTGGCAGGGGATTGGAACCAAAACAGTTGTGTGGCAAACAAGAAAATTGAGGCAAAATTAAATATTAAAGCTAGCATGTTCAGTGGATACAACAAGCAGGGGCAAAGCAGGGAGCAAGAGAGTTCTGATAGGTGGAACTGCATTCATTTTAATACAACAAGCCCGTGAGGCAGGTCAGAAAATCTCAGTGTAAGGATTGGTGTATGGGACTGAGATATTATAGTCATAACAATAACATGGTTGAGGGAGGATTGGTAGCTCAATGTTCCAGGATAGAGGCTATGTGTGTGGAAAGGGTGTGTGTAAAGGAGGAGTGAGAGTTGCATTTTTGTTTGGGGAGAACATCATTGTAGTACATAGGGATGATATTGCTAGTGTGTCATAAGGGTAGAATTTGGAAATAAGGAGGGGATGATCACTTTGCTGGGATTATATTATAGTCCTCCCAGTAGTCTACAGGAATTAGAGGAGGGGATATGCAAGGAGATTGCTGATAGCTGCACGAATCATAGGGTTGTAAAAGTAGTTGATTTCAACTTCATTCATATTGACTGGTACTGCCATGCCACAAAGGCTTCAATGGTTTAATGTGCCCAGGAAAGTTTTCCCAATCAATATGTAGTAGGCCCTATTAAGGAGGGAAATCACGGAACCTCCTATTGGGGATAAGGCAGGGCAAGTCCGAAGTGTCAGTGGGGGAGCATTGCGTGCAGCTCTGGTTGTCCAAATGTAGGAAAGATGTCATTAAGTTGGAAAGGGTGCAGAAAAGATTCACAAACATGTTACTTGGACTGGAGGGTTTAAGCTACAAGGAGAGGCTGAAACATTTTCCATGCAGCATAAGCAGCTGAATGGAGAATGATACCTTGTATATAAAATCATGGGGGTGTAGATGAGGCGGATGGTCATTGTTCTTTCCACAAGCCATGCAGGTCACAGGGAGAACGTACAAACTCTGTACAGACAGCACCTGTAGTCAGGATCGAACAAGGGTCTTTGGCGCTGCAAGGCAACAACTCCACCGCTGTGCCACCACGTTCCGCTTGCCGTTCTGTTCTGTGTGGCTATGACTAGATTTTAATATCCATCAGAGAACTAACAGCCAGTGACCTATACGTGGTCTATTATTAGAAGTTATGGGGAGCTGATATTTACCCAGAAGAGTGATTAAAGCTATAACATCCAAACCAATTCAGAGAGCGAGATTTGAAAAAGCCCACAAAGGTAAAATTATTTTTGTATGACAGTGTACAAATTATTGACTGGTGCAAATATAATGGGCCATTTTTTGTGGGGAAATGCCACCAGCTCCATGTGGAGTTGCCAATAATTATCTTCACAAATGATATAAAATTTGAGATTTTAGTCTGAAAATGATGGTTATTCTTTACTGACATTTTTTTTGTGTTTAGTTTAGTGATACAGAGTGGAAACAGTTCATAAATCCATATGTTTTAGGAGCAGAATAAGGCCATTCAGCCCATCAAGTGCACTCTGCTATTGAATCTCAACCCCATTCTCCTGCCTTTGCCCCATAACCACACCGAGTCCGCACCGACCAACGATCTCCACACACTAACAATGTCCTACATACACTTGGGACAATTTACAATTATACCAAGCCAATTTGCTTAAAAACCTGTACGTCTTTGGAATGTGGGAAGAAACCAGAGCTCCCAGATAAAACCCATGCAGGTCACAGGACAAAGTACAAACTCTGTACAAACAGCACCCGTTGTCACGATGGAACTCGGGTCCCTGGCATTGTAAGGCAGCAACTCTACCGCTATGCCACCGTGCCACCCTGCACTTATACTAGTCTGTTAACTAAATCTGTGGCAGATCCAACAAAAAACAAGAAATGTGGATTTATTTGTATTGATTGCATGGGACAATAGGTAAGCACAAGGTACTTTATATGGAAGGGGCCAGGATGTAGCAGCACATGCCACAGCACCTTCTGGAGATGCATGCGCAACAGCTCCATTGACCTCTTACTTTACCCTGAATTCCACATAAAGTTCAGTCTTCTGAGTTGAGGGGCTGGATATATTTTATAACAGGCTCCTCAGCTTTATACAAGCCATTGCTGGAACAATTAACAAAGTCTGATCAAACAAACAACATCAATATTAATTTGTTTATTAAGAAAGTTAGCTTTATGGAGTAGCTTTATTTCACTGCATGTTTACGTTTGAAAAAACAATTAATTCGATTCTAAAGAGTCTCCACCCGAAATGTCACGTATTCACGTTCTCCAGATCTGCTGCATGACACCCCGGGTTACTCCAGAATTGTATTTTTTTCCCCCATAAACCAGCAACTGCAGTTCCATGTCTCCAGATTAGTAAATGTAAGACTTTAATTTTCAAAATTATATTTCTACGACTGAGAAATGTCTGAATATCAGACACATCTAAAATGTGTCTGAAGAAGCTGGCATTCAACCTCAAAGAACTATCAAAGACCAAATGGCAGGACATTGGGATGTACCGTCGAGAGACCTTGTTGGTACACTTGCAGCCTTATCCTATGTGCGCAATATTTGAATTAATCAAAATTTGTATAAAATCTGATAATTCTGAGTAGAAATTTGAAGTAGTACGGTAACTGGGATTGTGATGCTCTCCTTGTGCACAAATAAATAGTTTGCCTGAGAAATGAATGCAGGTTGTTAAAAGTCCAGTTGATCGACAACGACAACAAGTAAATAACGATTTTTTAAATGAAAAAGTGGCTTCAGAATATAAAAGCCAAGGAGTATGCAATCAATAGTTTTATCGATAGATGTAGGAGCCATTTTTTAGTGATGAGGGCAGTTACAGAAGCTTTCTTGAAAACATGCTCATTTTATCTTTTATCCTTCAAGATTTTAACTGGATACTAGACCGTGCTGACCCGTTAGGACTGCTCCCCCAACACAAGATTCCACCACTCACCCGTTCCCCCAAAGCAACCCGTTCCCCCATGCAATATTGCACCACTCATGCATAGCCCCCAACTGCACAGATGCAGCTCATTTCTCCTCATCCACCAGCACTCCCTCCTCCTCCTCTTCACCCTCCTCCTTCAATCCCCAGAGAGGGAGGGGGGGAGGTAGAGAGGGAGGGGGGGTAGAGAGGGAGGGGGGTAGAAAGGGAGGGGGGTAGAGAGGGAGGGGGCAGAGAGGGAGATGGGAGGGGAAGGGGGTAGAGAGGGAGAGGGGTAGAGTGGGGGGGGGGAGTGTAGAGAGGGAGGGGGCAAGTGAGGGACTCTCCCCCCTCCAAACCCCCCCATCTCCCTCTACCACCCCACTCCCCACCCCATCTCCCTCCTCCTCATTTCCCTTATCCTCCTCCCCTCACTCTCATTCCCTGCCCCAGCACCTACACAGGTCATAGAGCAGCGCCAGGGCCTGGAACTCGGCCTGGTTCTCGTACTTGGCCCGGCCCTTGCTGTTGACTCCACCCGACAGTTCGGTCACCACCTGGGCTCCAATCCAGGCTGTGACTTCATCTCCGAGCTCGTCCCTGACCCCGGACCCAGGCCTGTCCTTGGTTCCAGCATTGACTTCTTTCTCAGTCCCGGTCACTGCCCCATCCCAAGCCCCGGGCCAGGCCCAGTCCTCGGGCTCGGCCCGCGGCACCACCCTCCCCACCAGGTACCGGACGGGCGTCGGGTGTCTGCAGCCGCTACCACTCCTCATTCACAGTGAATGCTGGAGTGCCCCTCCCTCCCGGAGTGTCCCTTCCTGCCTTGCGAGTGCAATGTGACATTTTATTTTCCAAAGTGGGTGAGTTTGAAGAAATCGGGCTGTTTTTAAAATTTCATGGATTAATAACTTTAGAAATATAGGTGGGAATGCAACGGGAAGATGTTTATTGCCACAACGGGAAAAATGTGAGTAGGATTTGTGAAAATGGGAAGTCTGTGGCCTAGCGTTTTGAAGAAGGTAGGAAAACTAAATTGACACAGAGACACATCGTGGGCACAAACACAAACAATAGGAAGATTTTTAGTATCATAGAGATGTAACCACTGGCTAGCCGCAAATATAGGATGGCCAGGTGTTAAAGAAGGAACTGCAGATGCTGGAGAATCGAGGGTATGGCCAGGTTACAGTTTGCCAAGAAGTACTTAAAACACAGCTGTAATTTCTACATGGTGAAACCAAAATGTATAAAAATGGCCTTTAATAAAATCTGACAATGTGCACTTTAACCACATGTGATTATTTTTCTATTACAAATCTCAAATTGTGGAGTACAGAGGCAAATAAATAATGATGGGTCTTTATCCCAAACAGTATGGAGGGCATTGTATTTTAATGATAAATCACGTCTTTCAATGACACTGAGTACTGAATGCTTGTTAATTGGCTAAAGCATTACATCATTCAAATAGTGCCCCAGTAGAGATCTAGACCACAAAATACAACCAAAGAATAACACGGTACACCTATATGCCACTCAAGTCCAGGAAATAATGTTATAAACTGAGCATTTAATGTACCATGCAGCAGAGATCAGGTAGTACAAGGCTGATGAGGAAAAGAGGTACCAAACTGCAGCAGCCCAAGTGACGGGGGCAATTTGTTGCTTTGAACTGTTTGTGGATTTAGCACCTCAGACATCTGGCTTGTTACTGACCAATCTGACACTTGAGATTACATGGCCATAATACTGAATTTCAATGTAATTATTTTCATTTGTCCATTGTTGGTAGTTTTGTATTTGTTCTTTGCTTGGAGGTGACAGTAAAAGGAGTCCAAGAAATAACTTGAATATTGCAACCTTCACGTGGTCCGCCCTCTTCGACGAATGCAATTAAATAAGATTAAATAGAACAAGTTGTCCTACAACTTTAGGCTGTGCACACCATACGCAAGAAGAAGAACAATTAGGTTCAATGACTGCAAATGAACTCAGTAAAAAAGAACCTAGGTATTCCAGTACATGAATCATGAAAATGTAGCTGGCCGCCCCAACAGTTAAAACAACAAATAGCATTTTGGCTTTCATAGAAACATAGAAATTAGGCGCAGGAGTAGGCCATTCGGCCCTTCGAGCCTGCACCGCCATTCATTATGATCATGGCTGATCATCCAACTCAGTATCCCGTACCTGCCTTTTCTCCATACCCTCTGATTCCCCTTAGCCACAAGGGCCACATCTAACTCCCTCTTAAATATAGCCAGTGAACTGGCCTCAACTACCCTCTGTGACAGAGAGTTCCAGAGACTCACCACTCTCTGTGTGAAAAAAGTCTTTCTCATCTCGGTCTTAAAGGATTTCCCCCTTATCCTTAAGCTGTGACCCCTTGTCCTGGACTTCCCCAACATCGGGAACAATCTTCCTGCATCTAGCCTGTCCAACCCCTTAAGAATTTTGTAAGTTTCTATAAGATCCCCTCTCAATCTCCTAAATTCTAGAGAGTATAAACCGAGTCTATCTAGTCTTTCTTCATAAGACAGTCCTGACATCCCAGGAATCAGTCTGGTGAACCTTCTCTGCACTCCCTCTATGGCAATAATATCCTTCCTCAGATTTGGAGACCAAAACTGTACGCAATACTCCAGGTGTGGTCTCACCAAGACCTTGTACAACTGAAGTAGAACCTCCCTGCTCCTATACTCAAATCCTTTTGCTATGAAAGCTAACATACCATTCGCTTTTTTCACTGCCTGCTGCACCTGCATGCCTACTTTCAATGACTGGTGTACCATGACACCCAGGTCTCGCTGCATCTCCCCTTTTCCTAATCGGCCACCATTTAAATAATAGTCTGCTTTCCTGTTTTTTCCACCAAAGTGGATAACCTCACATTTATCCACATTATACTGCATCTGCCAAACATTTGCCCACTCACCCAGCCTATCCAAGTCACCTTGCAGTCTCCTAGCATCCTCCTCACAGCTAACACTGCCCCCCAGCTTAGTGTCATCCGCAAACTTGGAGATATTGCCTTCAATTCCCTCATCCAGATCATTAATATATATTGTAAGGGTCCCAGCACTGAGCCCTGCGGTACCCCACTAGTCACTGCCTGCCATTGTGAAAAGGACCCGTTTACTCCTACTCTTTGCTTCCTGTTTGCCAGCCAGTTCTCTATCCACATCAATATTGAACCCCTAATGCTGTATGCTTTAAGTTTGTATACTAATCTCTTATGTGGGACCTTGTCGAAAGCCTTCTGGAAGTCCAGATATACCACATCCACTGGTTCTCCCTTATCCACGCTACTAGTTACATTCTCGAAAAATTCCACAAGATTCGTCAGACATGATTTACCTTTTGTAAATCCATGCTGACTTTGTCCAATGATTTCACCACTTTCCAAATGTGCTGCTATCCCATCTTTAATAACTGACTCTAGCAGTTTCCCCACTACCGATGTTAGACTAACTGGTCTGTAATTCCCCGTTTTCTCTCTCCCTCCCTTCTTAAAAAGAGGGGTTACGTTTGCTACCCGCCAATCCTCAGGAACTACTCCAGAATCTAAAGAGTTCATTGCAATGGGGTTGGGAGTTTAAAACATAGGAGGTTTGGTTACAAATATACAGCATGTTGGTGAGCCAAAGCTGGAAAACCACCTTCAGGTTTGGTCCTCCTACAAAAAATAGAGAAACATTGGAGACAGTACAAAGGAGATTCATCATGGATGAGACGGCTATCCAAAATGAGAGTAAGTAGCATGGTCCTTTATTCCTTGGTGTTTAGAAGAATGATATAAGAAACATACATCCTACATGGCAGGGCAGATGTTTTCGCTCGTGGGAAGATTTTGAACAAGGGAACTGAACTGAACTATTGGAAGGTCCAGTCGCTTAAAACTAAGGTGTGGAGAAATTTCTTCTCATAGAGCGAGGCAAATCTCAGTACACATGACAATAAACTAAACTGAAACTCCTATTTTCTGATGTTCTTGTGGATGATTAAATGTTATGATATAATACCCTGCCACAGGAAGAGAACACGAAATGGGGCAGTTTGGATTTTCCTCAAAAGGACGAAGATCATACCTACAATTAACTACCAAATTGTTGGAGAGGCACATTGCCATTCAACTGAACACAACAGTCAACATTGAAATGGTCTTGAGTATATTCAAATTAATTTTAAAATGCTTTGTGTTTCCAGTTTCCTTGACAACTAGATTGAGAAACCTTTCAAACAAAAAGTCATTTATGGTAATTTTATGCCCACAGTTAAATAAATAAGGCATGATGGACTGAAACACTTAATTAGTGATGCCCTTCTTTCTGCATGGAGCCCTGCTAGGTGGGAACATGATTTAAAGAATCGGCTTTATAATATGCTAAAAGTGAGTTCAACTTCCCCTTCAACCATCCAATAAAAAGTCCTGTGATGCGAAGCTCACTTTTTAACGCCTCACATCCATTCCACCACCAACAATGTACAAGTCAGGAGGGCAACAAGACCCACATTGCTTGCTTGGATGTGTCAACTGCACAAGCAGCCAAGAAGCTCGATACCAAATAACCAGGTTTTTACTGGTATCCATCCAACATCAATGCAAAATGGCTACAGTATGAAATGCATTTGCAATTATTCCCCTTAACTATTCCAGTAGCATTCACCAAACTAGAGTCATAGAGTGATATAGTGTGGAAACAGGCCGTTCAGCCCAATTTGCCCACACCAGCCAACATGTCCCAGCTACACTAGTCCATATCCCTCCAAATGGTGGTAGATGGCTTGTGCCATCTAACACCAAGGACAAGGGCTTCAGGTGCACGGTAACACTACAAGTTGCATTTACCAAATCACACATCATCCGATCCTGGAAATAAATCATTGTTTCTTCATTATCACTGGGTCTAAATCCTTGAACTTCCTTCCCAACAGCATTATTGGAGCATGTTCTCCAGAATTACTACAACAATTGAAGGAAATGTTTTTCCACGTTTTTCCAAAGGCAAAAACAAATAAGAGCTGATCAAAATGAATTACCTTAAATTGCTCTATTAAATTGCAGCACATATGACAATGTCTCTTTAACTGCATCTTTAAAACAATTAAGTTTATTCCAAGTTAGGAGGGATCCGGAGGGCAAAGCAATAATTTCAAAATCTAAAATACCCAAATCAATTCTGATCCTGTGTACCATCTGCAACGGGAGCGCTCTGTGCATTAATTGTTTGCTTCTAACTCAGTTTATGCCTCCAATAACTCTCCCAATAAATTTAATAGCAAATTTCCTATCTCAGAAGCAGGCATTTAGAGATGATAATTTAAATACAATTTTATTGTATAACCTAATTGAAAACATTTTATAATCAGCAAATTCAGACAGTAAAAATGAACACCACATTTTAGCTTCACCTCAGGGATTCTTCTTAGGGCAACATTCACGGTGTATGACAGAAGGATATGAAAATGGAAACAAACACAAATCTCCAGGAGAATTCAACAAATGATTAAATTCAATGGCACAACAGATGTAAAGTGAAGCAAAATTAAGGTCTTAAAAAAAAAACAATTTCTGTATCCTACCTTGTTCTAATGTACGTGTTCTAATGTAACCTTGTTCTAATGTAATCTAATTCAGAGCAAATCAAGATTACATTGTTCTGGGTCAGTGAGTAAAGGCAGGAAAACTATCTAAGCAAAGAAATCTTACATTTTCAGAGCATGAAGATGTACTCGATTGCAAACATACCCGAGTTGATTTATAACCCTCAGTACAGCATCTTGTACGACAGCTTTCGGTGATATTTCCTGCGATTCTACTGCAACCAGCAACAATTGCTGCATCATATCAAGAGACTGTCCATCGAGAACCATAGTAACTGCCAGGTCATGCAGTTTAGTGCTTTCGGATCTTGAAAGGTCATACAAATGATGGTATTTTTGTAATATGTTCTGGAAATGAAACAAAGTATATATTTGTTAGATTTTATGAGTTCCATAACTTTTGACAGTTTAGATTTATTGTTTACATCCAAAGCATTAAGGCACCTTCTCCAAAACAGATGGATCTATTACATATCCAAACTTTTTCTAATTTAGTTTTCACCAATAACTTTCTCGTTGTATTTCCTAAGCACCAGAAACTTGCAACAGATAGCAAATATTTAGTAACATTCCTAACTGGCCACTAAAAATAACAACTTTTCATGATTTCATTTCATCAACAATTAGTTGGTGTGCTCGTGATAGCCACAACTTCAGAACAAAATTCCACAACAATAATAAACTATTACCCAATAACTTATTTTTGATGATTGCAGATTTAATGTTAGACAGAACATCAGAAGAGATGTTGCATATATTTTCCAAAAATTGTCGGAGAACCTTTCTCATTTGAGAAGAGGCAAAAGTGGGCTGTTTGTAGGAATATTAACTGACCCGAAACTAATTCATTAGGAACATCAAAGGTAATGGAGCGCACACCTGGTTTAATGAGTTAATACCCAATATACAGCATTTGTATGACAGCATTAGGTGACATGTCTTGAAATACTCTGGTGACTGGTCAATAGGATGTCAGCCAGAGTAGATGGTTCCTCTTCTTGCATTAATAATAACATATCCGTTTGTAGACTTAAGTACCACATTAAAAATGACTGCTGGAGTCTGTGCTTGGATTGAAGTTTCAACTTGTGACAAGAATATAAAATACAGGAACAAGGCAAATGGCCCCTTAATCTTGCTCCAACATTTAAAATTAACATAGCAGATCTGTTTTTGCCCCAGCTTTAGCTTACTGCCTGTTCCCCAGAACCAATCTTTCCAGCACAACTTTGAAAACATTTGATAATTTCGTTTCCACCTCACCAGTCTTGCGGAGAATTCAATAAACTCTTCATCGCAAGTTTATAATTTGTCATGCCACGTCCAAATTGTGCAGCTTTCAATAAAATCATTTATGTCTTCTACAGGCCAATGAGTCTCTTCCCAATTTGTTTAGCTTCTCCTTTTATGACAGCCCTCTCATCACTGAATCAACCGAACAGTGACCCGAGGCATTTCACTTTTTTTTTATGGCTTAACAACCTGGAAAGTTTTTTTTGTCAGCTATCTCATATATATCCTCTAATTTTAGGGACTTATCTTGCAAAGTATCTTTTTATTACATTTATTTTGGAAATCCAAACAAAATTAATCTACTGTTTCCCTTCATTCACCCTGCTCATTACATCCACAACAAAGAGAGGGTACTGGGTATGTGGAACTTTATACAGTTTAGAACAGCGGTTCACAACCTTTTTCGTCCCATTTGCCCCTGGCAACTCTAATAGCACATAGCAAGGTTATTTCACTTATTTATGAATAACTAATGATGAACAGATATCGGTATACCAGAACTAAACACAGTCAGTCAATGAGAAATAATATGTAGAAATCCAGAATCAACAAATTTACCCACTGGGTAGGCGAAATTTACCCCCTGGGGGACAATTTACCCCAGGTAGGGAACCCTTGGTTTAGCACAATATGGGCAAATGTAGGCAGGTGGGACTATAGATGGGGCATCTTGGTCAGCATGGGCAAGTTGGGCCAAATGACCTATTGCTCAGCACTTCAACTTCCCCGTACATTCCCAATCTGACCTTTCTGTCCTGGGCCTCCACCTTGCCACAGTGAGGCCCCGCACAAATTAGAGGAACAGTACCTCATATTTTGCTTAGGTAGTGTACACCCCAGTGGTATGAGCATTGACCTCTAATTTTAGATAGCCCTTGCTTTCTCCCTCCTTCCCCTCCCCCTTCCCAGCTCGCCCACAAAGCCTATTGTCTCCGCCTCTTGTTTTTTTTCCCCGCCCCCCTGCGAAATTAGTCTGAAGAAGGGTCTCGACCCGAAACGTTGCCCATTCCTTCTCTCCATAGATGCTGCCTCGCCTGCTGAGTTTTTCCAGCATTTTTTGACTACCTTTGATTTTTCCAGCATATGCAGTTCTTTCTTAAATATTTCCTTGCTGTATGACTCTATTACTACAATTATATAGAGCTTTTATAGAACATAGAACAGTACAGCACAGGAACAGGCCGTTTGGCCCACAATGTGCATGCTGAACATAATGTCAAGTTAAACTAATCTCCCTTGCCTATAAGTGATCCATATCTTAGCATTCTCTGCAAATCAACGTGCCCATCTAAAACCTCTTCAATGCCACTGTTATATCTAGCTCCTCCACCTGCACGTTCCAGGGATCCACCACACTGTGTAAAATAACTCGGCCCACACGTCACTTTTAAACATTGCCCCTCTTACCTTAAAGCTGTGCCCTCGAGTCTTTAATGTTTCCACCCTGGGGAAAACGGATCGACTGTCTACCTAATCTATGCTAAACATGATTTCCTTTCAATGTTGACTCTGAGGTCGATCCCACCTTTGAAGTACTCCAAGAAAATGAATACAATGCCGTTTATTTTCAGAATCAAGTCTGCTCAGATGATTTGACAGGTTGAGATAGGGTAGGAATTCACGGGCCCCTTTCAGAATGGCAGGCAGTGACTGGTGGGGTACCGTAAGGCTCGGTGCTGGGACTGCAGCTATTTACTGGTGGCTGGATGCTTTCAAGAGAGAGGCTGGTTCGCTGGATGCTTTAAAGAGAGAGTTAGATAGAGCTCTTAGGGAGAGCGGAACTAAGGGATATTGAGAGAAGGCAGGAACGAGGTAGTGATTGTGGATGATCAGCCATGATCACATTGAATAGCTCGAAGGGCTGAATGGCCTACTCCTGCACCTATTGTCTATTGAGATATACCACACAGATCTCTGGATTTAATCAATCACCAGTATCTGCACAAATGAGAGTGACTAATTGCATATGTTGCACAGACTGCATGCAAAAATATTGTTCTGATCATAAAGCAAAATGACAGCTGTTGAAAGAAAAGAGGAATGCGACGCCAAATCAATTATTGGATAAGTAGAAACTGTTCAGTAATTTTTATTGCAGTAATACACATCAAAGCATCAACTGTGCAATCCACTGATGAAAAAAACCCACTTAATTTGGCTTTGTTATGAAAAGGAAAATGTTGAATATAATCAGATTCATTACAGCAAGTACATTAAGAGATCAGGATAAGAAAATAAATTGTATCTAATGGAAATTTGTTTGATGTGGAAGTGAAGTGAAAGGAAATGGCAGAGAGCACCTCACCAACCTCAGGTTATGACTACAATGAAAATAAAGCGACTGCCACGTCATGGTGTTCAAAAATAAATGAAATTCTTTTGCCTTTCAGGTCTAACCAGACTCTATTTCAAGCGGAATAGAACAATGATTAAAGATTCTGCCTTGTAGATGTCAGAAAATCACATTTTATGGAAGGTGAACATTGTGCAGTTGGCTGAAAAGGACAAGATTTGCTATACCTGGTTGCTGGCCTTCAGGGAGTGTACAAAGCTGTGGTTGAGCGTTTCAAGATGAGCCAGTGATTGCTGCAGATGAGTCAAAGCCTCTTCATTGCTGTCTTGGGAATTAAATGTAGGTGGGATGCTGCTTTCCAAAGCCTCCTTCTGCTGTTTCTCACTGATCTGCTTGATTGCTTTCAACGCTCTTTTAGTAATCTCCAACCTAGCTTCAACATTCAGCTAAAAAGATAAATCAGACAAACTTAGTATTAAAGGAGCATTGAGTATCAAAAATACCAGATGTGCAAGGGGATTTCTTCCATATAAAAGATGCTGATGGGAAAATGGTGCATAACTTTCTCAGTTCAGAAAAGGTGTGCATTAATGTTGTTATCATACCTGCCTCAACTACTCCCCTCTGGCAACCTGTTCCATATATCCACCACCCTTGGTGTGAAAAAGTTTCCCCTCAGGTTCCTAGTAAATCGTTCCCCTCTCACCATAAACCTATGTCCTCTGGTTCTTGATTCTCCCTCCTACTCTTGGTAAAAGACTGTGCATTCACCCTATCTTTTTCCCTTCCCCATTGTGTGCTATTGTGCACAAAACAGACATGCATGAAGCACAGAACACATAGGGTCAAGTCAGTTCTCTTGCACTGTCCCACTGCCACTTCTCCACAAAACTATTCATGTACACACAGTTAGCTCTCAGTGAGGCCTGCTCATGTCAAAATATAGAGCCCTACACCTGAGCTACCTAATGGGATTATCAATTACTTGGAGTTGCTAAACACTCTAATTCTCCTTCCCATTCCCAAACAGACCTTTCTGTCTGAGGTCTCCTCCATTGGCAGTGTGAGGCTAAACGCAAACTGGAGGAAACATCATCTCATATTTCGCAGTGGTATGAATAATGATTTCTCTAACTTCAGGTAACCCTGGCATTCCCTGGGTAACCAGCTTCTCGTTTTCACCCAACAAACTGTAAACAATGGCCTGTTTCCTTTATCATCATGACTTTTTTTGCATATCTGTCATTCATTGTTCTTTATCTCTCTACATCATCGTTCATATCTCTCATTTCCCTTATCCCTAACCAGTCTGAAGAAGGGTTTCGACACAAAATGTCACCCAGAGATGCTGCCTGTCCTGCTGAGTTACTCCAGCTTTTTGTGTCTATCTTCAGTGTAATTTCTAACCAGCAGTTGGAACAAAGTGTTAAGAGATTTTAACAGATGCTGGTCATCTTTGGCACTTGTGCTGAAACCCAAGTCGAAAATTTCCTTTGTTGCCTCCTCCAGTAACATAAGGCATAGGAGGAGGGAGGCTGGAGCTACGGTCTTTCTTGGAGAGGTCAGGAACACCTCAATAATCTTCTGAAGCAGCTATGTATTCGTAAGTTAAATGTTCCAAGGCAAGTGATCTTTGAGATTTATCATATGTGTCTTTTTACAATACTGCACACAAAAGTGTGACAAATGGGGTCAAATTTCAAATTCCTTCAAAAAAGTTGACAAGCACTTTATTGGGTTCATGACTAACATAGTATCAACAAAAAATATAAGAAAAGATAGCATATTGATGGCAAGTTTCTGAAAATGGCATCAGAAAACACAAATACATTTTGTGTAACGGTTGTTGCGCGGTGTCCACCAGTGACCTGTTGGCACAGTAAGTACACATATTTCTTATTTCTTTCTATGTTTATGAATACCAAATGGAACAATAAAATTGCAAACACCATTTCCACTTCATTTACCTGATCATGTAGTAGAATACTGCATCCAGCTGAGTGGACACTGCAACACGCGTTACACATTTTACTTCGGAGTCACGTGAGTGATTACGTGAAGAAGTCCCGCCTGGCGCATGATCGGCATTACGTCGACGCTGTCGGTAGGCAAAGAGCTGCAGAGCGCAGCTCCACGGTTAAATGATTTTAATAAGGAAAGGCTTCCAGACAAGAAAGCCTTATGGCTCAGAGTAAATTAAATGGAGAAATACTCCAAATTATTTTCAACCAAGGGTCTAAAAATCCCAGAATATTCCCAGGCAGGCCCTTAGGGGTTTCCATATACAAGTATATGGTGCTTTTACCACTGTGGGAATATGAACCTCGGATTGGGCTGGAGGGAGTCTCCTTGAGCAAGTCTCAGGAGTACCAGGGCAGTAAAGAAACTGACCCTAAAAGTGGTGTTTTGGTTGTGTACCCACCACAGCACAAGTATAAATCCAGGTGTA
The DNA here is from genome assembly GCA_035221665.1 of Okamejei kenojei. Classification (NCBI taxonomy): domain Eukaryota; kingdom Metazoa; phylum Chordata; class Chondrichthyes; order Rajiformes; family Rajidae; genus Okamejei; species Okamejei kenojei. The sequence goes on from CM069135.1 coordinate 42,445,788, forward strand.
CTTAATGGGTACAACGTACGATACCTGAAGGAAGCGGTGAGGCCATGGAAGGTAACCATGGTGGCCAACATCAATTGGTTTCTCACCAGCTTCAGGAGGCTGTTATGGTTGAAACAGCAGATTTATATGAAAACACTTGTGCTTTACTAGGGTGCCGATGGTGAATCCAATTAAGGCATCCATGTCTTCAATAGTGTGGAGGCACAGGGAATACGATTCCAAAGAATTTCAAGTTTGCGGGTGGCATCACTGCTTATGGGAAGCAAGTGAAAGATTGTGCAATGACCAAAATTTAAAAAGGATAAGTGGCATTGTTTATAGCTCATATGTTGAGCTCAATGGTATGAGAGAAAAATTGCCATTCGGACCATTTTTGCACTTTAGATTTGCAGGTCAATGAAGTTCAAGCTATGTTGAAAATCTTGGTTACACGGAGTGAACCTGCCTAAAACAAATCAAAGTCATTGATAAAGAGGCAAAGATATCAGCCTCATAAAAATGTTGCAAAATTGGTGGTCCAATGTGAAGGGGATTTGATATATGGATCAAACAGAGGCAGGTGTATGGTGAGGAAGTATTTTTATCCAGCGCAGCCTTATGTTAACCCATATTGTTGTGGAAGAAGGCCATCACGTGCATTTGGAGAGGTACAAAAACTTTATTCTAATCACAGAGGAAGCTTTTGTTGAACCTCCGATTGGTGGTAGATTACAGGTGTGTTATGATAAATGATATTGCATAACAGCTGAAGGGTTTATATTAGATACTGTGTAAGGATCTACAATAAAATTTGTAGAAGGAGTTGATCCACCTGTACAGAATAAACCTAATCCTAGTTTATGTTTCTGCACCTGAAAAATCTCAAATAAAGAAAAGGTAAGACATTTTTTAGGGAAAGTGTAATGGGGAAAAAACAAGAGTAAGCATCCACAACAAATTGTATCAAATAATTTCCCCAGGCAGAAGAAAGATGGTGGTTGTAGAGTCATTCTAGACATCACACACTTTAATACATTTGTCCAGTATAAAACATTTCAAAATGGACACCTTCAACACTGCAAGGCAGTTGTTATCAACAAGTTGTAATTGGTTACTATAGTCTTGAAGGATGCATATGATTTAGTACCAATTTATCATCATGTTCACAGGTAATTGAAAATTAATTAAATGGGTCAGCTATGGCAATTTAAGGCATTATCTAATGGATTAAAATCAGCTTCAAGGCTGTTCACACAATGGTGAAACCAGCACTTGCACTGATAAGGACACATGGTCATGGTTATCTTGATGACATTTTTAATTGGCAATGATGATCAGGAGTCAGCTGAAAAATCAGTGCAGCAATTACAAGCCTGTAGAAAGACTAGGGTCCTGATCCATCCAACAAAATCTAAGCTTCAGCCATCCCCAACAATTTACTATTTGGGGTTTGTGAGTGATTCAGGACCATGTTCGGTAAATTTACCAAGACACAAAGTATCAATATTACAAATGTGTGTTGTTGCCTTGTTGACAAGCCTTATCCCTCCATCCGAGAAGGAGCTTAGGTAAATTAGTAACACTATTTCTGCAGTAGAGTTGGTCCACTGCATTACCAAAAAAGCTTAAAAAAGGGCAAAAACACAAGTACTAGAAGAGTGGGCAGGCCATTTTGACAGGCCTATGCAATTGCCAAAGGAAGCTTTATCAGAATTACAGTGGTGGATTGAGAATGTTCCACAAGCTGCTTAAAAACATATTAGCTCAGCAGCCAGCAGTCATTGCAAACTGAAGCAAGTATTCTCGGATGGTGGATAGCTTCTCGGTTTTTTGGGCTAAGATAAGTGTAATATCTGTTCTTATCAGGTTAATATCTGATATGTCCCTTATCTAGGGGGCTATGGACAATAACACCAGGTGGTGGCAGATGGATTGTCCAAGAAACTTATTTCTCCAAACATTTGGTAGTAATTATTTGGAGTTGTTAGGAGCTTTTATGGATTAAAAGCTTATTGTTCTACTATGAAAGATTTGCATGTCCAATTACAAGTAGACAATACCACAGCTGTGGCATATATCAATCACATGGGTAGAGTAAGATCATTATCATGTGATTATCTGGTTAACCAGATGTGGCATTGGTGTATCTTTAAGAAAATTTGGCTTTCAGCTATCTATCTCGGGGAGAGACAATATTGTGGCAGACAACAGATCATGAAAATTTAAAGACAATACAGAATGGATATTAAATCCACAAGTTGGAAAACATTGTCAGTGGTATGGATTACCTGACATTGATCTGTTTGCGTCTAGATTAAATCACTAATTGGCCAAGTACATCTCATGGGAACCCAACCCAGGAGCAGTAGCGGTGGATGCATTCTCACTACATTGGGGGGGAAATATGTTCTTTTATGTTCCCCATTCTGTCTGATTAGGCAATGTCTGATGAAAATATAGCAAGACTCTGCCACGGGTGGTTTGGTGGCCCAAATTGGACACAGTCATGGTTCTCATTGATGTTTAGAAAAATAATTGAACCATTTATGACGATTCCTAGCTGCAGTAATTGGTGGCCCAAATCGGACACAGTCATGATTCTCATTGACGTTTACAGTAATAATTGAACCATTAATGACGATTCATAGCTGCAGTAATTTGTTGAAAAATTCATCCATGGCATAATCATATGAATTTGTTAATCTGCAGGTTCTGACCAGACCATTACAAGAGCTTGGTCTGTCGGATAGGACCATGAATGTTATAACTGCAGCTTGGAAAAATAGCATTAAAAACAGTATTTTGTTTATATAAAGAAATTGGAAGTCTTTGGTAGACAGTCAAATATATTTTATCATACTGCTAACATATCAGATATATTGGAGTTCCCTGCTGGATTGCATTTTTTGATCAGCACCTAAGCGATAGGGCCATTAATAGAACTCATAGTGCTTCATTGTCCTGTTTAGGACAAATTGCTGACCATGAATCTAGCGGGTCTCATCCGTTAATATCCCGATTGGGAAAGGAATATATATTAAAATCTGCCCAAAGTAAAAATACAGAAGTTGGGAGGTCAGCATAGTTCTTACTTTGCTTAGGCAATGTGCTCCAATTCTATCATTGTTTCGGAAGTTAACATTTGAAGTAATAATGCTCATGGCTTTAGTATCAGCACAAAGAGTGCAAATGTTACGTTAGACTGTATGCATGTGGCTACAGATAACATTGTCTTATATGTTTATGACTTAACCAAAGAAAGCAGACCAGGAGGAGCTGGAACCAAGGTAAATTTTAAAGCATATTCTGTCGACCAAAAATTGTGTGTGGTTAAGCATCGACTCAATATGTTGAAGTAGGCAAGAGTCCCCATGGTGGTGAGACAGCGCTATTTATTACACACAAAAAAACACATAAAAGTATCAGTACAAACTGATGGTTCCAGATAGTTACATTCTAGATGGTTAAAACAGGTTTTGGGACTCAGCAGGAGTAGACATTGAGATGTTAAAAATCACTCCACCAGGGAGGTAGGTACATCCACGGCAAAGGCACAGGACGGGCCACTCGATCAAAAAATTAGAGGCCGTAGGATGATGTAAAAGAAACTTTTCAAAGTTTACAAGAAACTAGTTCTCACAGTGTCGGGGTTGGGCACGCAGTGTTGGCTTCTCTTTGATTGTGCTTTGTTTTATATTATCAATGTATATCTTTGGTTATAAATCTTCCCCTACGATAGAAGGGTTGTTACTTTCATTCTTTTATAATGAATAGACATTACATAAACTAAAGAAATGTTTAAAAGATGTATTATTTACTCACTAATGTGTTGATTGAGCCAGAGTGTTGTATGGAATGAACCTATGACATAAAAAACAGAGCTACAAAATCTTCACGTAGTCACTCACGTGACTCCGAAGTAAAATAGTAAGATTAAACGAGAACTTACCAAGTTTGAAGTTTGATCGTTATTTTATGAGGAGTTACGATGAGGGATTATGTGCCCTCCACTCCCAACCCTCATAAAATAAATGATCATCTGGTAGTTCTAGTCTATATTGAGCCTTACTATCTTACTCCGGCTATTGGTTCTGTGTTTTTCATGCCGCTGCTTTGAAGTATGCCGATCATGCGCCAGGCGGGACTTCTTCACGTAATCCCTCATCGTAACTCATAAAATAACGATCAAACTTCAAACTTGGTAAGTTCTCGTTTAATCTTACTATTATACACACAAACGTACGTTGCGGTGGACACTTAAAAAAAAGCATTTGTTTTGGTGTCCTAGCAAAAACCAAGCATTTTCACCGAAAAGATTTAAATGATACATTACCTTATAGATCTGAGCAACATCGAAGGCCGATGATTTGTCAGATCGTTTGATTTGGGCTGATTTTTTTGGAAGTAAAATATCTCCGTAACGGTCGTTGCGGAGCTTCCCGAAGTTGACACGAGGGAATGAAGTTTGCGACTTGATCCGTACAAAAGGTAAACAAGAGACAGTGTGTTGCCAAATTGAAGATTGGCTCAGTTTCTTAGTTTTGATGACCAATTTATGTCAATTTAAAAAAAAATTAATTAAAAAAGTCGGGAAATATATTGTAAACGGACGTTGTGTTTTTGACACCTCAATGTTTTTGATATATTAAATTGCAAATTGAGAAAAAATAATTAACTTTTCAAAAGATCGCTACGACGATAGGATACCTCGTTGGGTGTTTGAAAAGCATTAGAGGTTTGGCATCTCCGTGGTTTAACTTACAGGGGTACCGACTCCGATAAGGGACGTTGTGACAATGGACACCAAGCACAACGATTGTTACGGGACCTTTATTGTACTGTATTACCTTTATGTCACTATATATTTCTCTTAGTAGAGATGAAAATATTTTCCCAGACCATTATCAAAACGTATATGTAAAAGGAGCTAGATGAAGTTTATTTATGAATTAAATATTCATGATTAAATGTGGCAGAGTTTTTAATGTCACACTTTTGGTGTCCAAAATGGTGGGAAAACAATGAAAATGTGTCTATTATGAAAAAAGTTTTTGACTTTCGGTCTTGAAGTTATCTAAGTTATATCTGCTATTTATTAGGTTTCACATGTTGGGTAGATTTTTGTTAAGAACAGTGTATTGGTGTAAAGAAGTGAATACTAATCTTGTTTGTCAAAAACACTCCAGTATTGTAAAAAGACACATATAGTACTTCTGCTTCTCTTCTATGCTTGGAGGAAGAAGTCAATATTACACTGAACTTCTTAGTCTCTGGATAATTCTAGATGGTGGCAACATATATATGCAACACAGTACCTTCCATAATGCTTGGGACAAAGACCCATCAATTATTTATTTGCCTCTGCACTCACGATTTGTAATAGAAAAAAATTGTAATATTTATTTGCTTCTGTATTCAAGATTTGTAATAGAAAAAAATCACATGTGGTTAAAGTGCACATTGTCAGATTTTATTAAAGGGCATTTTTACACATTTTGGTTTCACCATGTAGAAATTACAGCTGTGTTTATACATATTCCCCCATTTTAGGGTACCATATGTTTGGGACACATGGCTTCACAGGTGTTTGTAATTGCTCAGGTGTGTTTAAATGCCTCCTTAATGCAGGTATGAGAGAGCTTTTCATAGTATTTCCTCCAGTCTTTCCATCACCTTTGGAAACTGTTATTGCTGTTTATCAACTTGAGGACCAAAGTTGTGCCAATGAAAGTCAAATAAGCCATTATGAGACTGAGCAACAAGAATAAAACTGTTAGAGACATCAGCCAAACCTTAGGCTTACCAAAATCAACTGTTTGGAACATAATTAAGAAGAAAGAGAGCACTGGTGAGCTTACTAATCACAAAGGGACTGGCAGGCCAAGGAAGACCCCCACAGCTGATGACAGAAGAATTCTCTCTATAATAAAGAAAAATCCCCAAACACCTGTCCAACATATCAGAAACACTCTTCAGGGGTCAGGTGTGGGTTTGTCAATGACCACTGTCCGCAGAAGACTTCATGAACAGAAATACAGAGGCTGTACTGCAAGATGTAAACTATTGGTTAGCCGCAAAAATAGGATGGCCAGGTTACAGTTTGCCAATAAGTACTTTCCACAGTTCTGGAAAAAGGTCTTGTGGACAGATGAGATGAAGACTAACTTATATCAAATGCCTGAAAACTCATTGGCCGGTGGTTCATTCTACAGCAAGACAATGATCGCAAACATACTACTAAAGCACCAAAGGAGTTTTTCAAAGCTAAAAAATGGTCATTCTTGAGTGGCCAAATCAATCACCCGGTCTGAACCCAATTGAGCATGCCTTTTATATGCTGAAGAGAAAACTGAAGGGGACTAGCCCCCCAAACAAGTATGAGGTAAAAATGGCTACAATACAGGCCTGGCAGAGCATCACCAGAGAAGACACCCAGCAACTGATGATGTCCATGAATCACAGACTTCAAGCAGTAATTGCATGCAAAGGATATGCAACAAAATACTAAACATGACTACTTTCATTTACATTACATTGCTGTGCCCCAAACATTATGGTGTCCTGAAATATGGGGAGTATGTATAAACCCTGCTGTAATTTCTGCATGGTGAAACCAAAATATATAAAAATACCCTTTATTAAAATCTGACAATGTGCACTTTAAGCACGTGATTTTTCAATATTACAAATCTCAAATTGTGGAGTACAGAGGCAAATAAATAAATGATGGGTCTTTATCCCAAACATTATAGAGGGCACTGTATATTGCCTTTGGCAGCGCAGCGCTGCATATGCGAACACATAAATGTTCCTTAACCGAAGGTAAGAGGACATAATCCGCTTCTCTTCAAGTCGAAAGCAGCAAAAGTTTTGGGCTGCAAATGTGCCCAGATTACACACTACCTGTTCTTAGCGAGCAAGATGTGATGAAGAGAAAGTGCTCTTCGTGAACTGCTTGGCTCAGCTTGTGTGCAAATACGAGCAAAAAATAATTGTTGTTGTCAATGCCATCCATCCAGCCAGCTAGACAATGTTTTAATTCTGTGTTTATCTACTGAGCCTGCCATATCGGGAGACAAATATGAATCCCTCAATCCCTAGCTCATAGCACAACGAGTGAAAGCAATTATAGCTACAGGCGCTGGAACTTTTTTAATGTAAAGTGTCAAATCATTCTGAAGATGAGATTTAGTTGGCTGGACTGCTCAGGAAACACTGCATCATATTGCAGAGACAGTTTCAGTTTAGTTGTCCTATTCTGCATCCACCAACATCTGTTAATCAAGTGAGAGTGCAAGGCCAGTTGACTGCTCAAGCCTGCTCTGACACTCAGATCACAGTTAGACCAATTTTGAGCACAACACCCCTTTCCCACGTTTCCTTATATTCCTCAAATCTCTCTGTAGCTCAGGCATTTTGAGTTGGGATTGAGAAACACAGTTGAAGTTTTGGAACAAGGACTCTTCATCAGAATTGGGAAAAGGAGATGATAAATTTGTTTTAAGATCTAATTTGAGGAAGGACATCCTTATGATTGAGGCAGTGCAGTGTAGGTTCATGAGATTGATCCCTGGGATGGCGGGACTGTCATACGAGGAAAGATTGAAAAGGCAGGGCTTGTATTCACTGGTGTTTAGAAGGATGAGGGGGATCTTATAGAAACATATAAAATTATAAAAGGACTGGACAAGCTAGATGCACGAAAAATGTTCCCAATGTTGGGCGAGTCCAGAACCAGGGGCCACAGTCTTAGAATAAAGGGGAGGCCATTTATGACTGAAGTGAGAAAACACTTTTTCACCCAGAGAGTTGTGAATTTGTGGAATTCCCTGCCACAGAGGGCAGTGGACACCAAATCACTGGATGGATTTAAGAGAGAGTCAGATAGAGCTTTAGGGGCTAGTGGAATCAAAGGATATGGGGAGAAGGCAGGCACGGATTATTGATTGGGGACGATCAGCCAATGAATGGCGGTGCTGGTTCGAAGGGGCGAATGGCCTCCTCCTGCACCTATTTTTTGTGTTTCTATGTTTCTATCAAGCGGGAGGGTGGAGAGAACTGAGGAAATGTCTCTAATAGACCGCAGACCAAAGCTGTCAAGATAATTACTATTTAAAAACCTGCAGTAAAATGATACAAAAGTACAGTTAGATCCATGGGGAAAGAAAAGTGGGTGGGGGTTGAGGGTACCGAAAATAATTGTCCCAACAGGCGTAACGAGAGGTTCTGTTCTTGAGCTCACATCAATAATACAGATGATAAATATTCAAGATCCCAGTTCTGATCACTTTGGCATCCCACAGGTTATTTATTGTCAATCTGAAAATGACCCAGGTATCCTGACTCAGTTTTCTCACAGTCAGAGAAATGGGAGAATATACATGGGTCACTTTCATACCAACTCCATGCACTCTTATTTTGTACAGCAACCTTTTATGTGTTACTGTATCAGATATCTTCTTGTTATCTCAATGCATGAGAGTCTACTGATTCCCATTTATCCACCCTACTGGTTACTACCTTTAAGAACATGAGCAAACATGACTTCCCTTTCATAAAACCAAGTTGACTATTCTTCATTGTCTTACTTTTTACTTTAGTTACCCTCTTTTTACATAACTTCAGAGACTATTAGCTTACCCTGTTTTCCGAGTTATTCTCTGCAAGATTTAAAAAAAAAATCCCAGTCCTCTGACTTAATAGCAATCTTTACAACAGTATATGCCTTTTATTTGAATTTGATTCCATTCATCATTAGCTTCTCCTAAAGGACAAGCTGCAGGTGGAGAAAGGTCTTAGGCGATAACAACTAGAGCTTCTCTTTGAGGACACTGTTTTTAATGCTTAGATTTAGGAGTGTCCCATTACATCAGTTCAGGAAACTCTCAGACAGGCCAAGGCCAAAAAGCAGCAGGGTTGACCATGGACAAGGTAGCTTTGGCATTACCATTACCAAAATCGCAGTGTTTTTTCATGCCATTACCATCTGGGCAACAATATGTTGTGTGATTACCATATACCAAAAAGCGATATAAATCTGGTTGTTAATTACTGGAGCTGCAGGAGCATGTCAGAGTCTGCGTGTAGCACAATGCATGATATCACACTCGACCTAGCACAGCTTTTCACCACCTGCAAAGCACACATCAAAGTTGTGAGAGTTATTTGCAGCTGCAAAGAGATTAAATAGACCTATCTTATAGACACTTAAGTACAGCTACTGTGTTCTACAGCATATTGTAGCCAATTCCAGGGCCACCCCAATAACCATTCTAACACAGATTTTCAAAATTGATACCATGCCTGAATTATGGGTGCTTTTCCAACCTGACAGCAATAACTCCTGTAGGCTTTTTGCCGATCACAGGGAGAATTCTGGAGCTGTAATGCCTGGAATGACAGGTTGGTGATGCCTGGGCATCACAACAGATGCAAGGTGGATTCCAGACCACACATCATCCTCACTTGGATATTTACTGCTCCTTGCTCGTGTGTTCACTCATTTTGTTGCTTCCCTTTAGTAGCGGCAATGCCAGAGTTCCCTCAGTGAGTCAGGCTGGTATCTCCTCATTGGCCTTAATTGGAAATGGGGATCAACGTTGCCCTTTATGACATGCATCACCCACATGTCCTAACTAATAAAAAAGCACCCCACATGATCAAGGTGATACAATTTGCATACAATCAATCCTCTGTTAAATGATCATCTTTATGTCATCATCTGCACAATTCATGGGATGCAATCAAGCAAATTAGCACACCAAACGCTTCCCATGCATTTAATCAACGAAAAAGACGACAAGTATACTTCATAAGCCTGCTCTGCTATTTCTATGGGTTAGAAGGAACGGCAGATGCTGGTTTACTTCGAAAATAGACACAAATAGATGGAGTAACTCAGCGGATTAGGCAGCATCTCAGGAGAAAAGGAATTGGTAATGTTTCGGGTTGAGACCCTTATTCAGTCACTATTTCTGTGTTTCCCCCAGCGAATGGTTGTTCACAAAAAGCGATGGAGGATTTTGATTGCTGTTAAGGTCAACCACAGGCAGCTCAGCACCAAATGCCCATGCTTCAGATTTATGTAATCTCAACTCAAGGGACAGCAGTCTGCACTGGCTGGCTGACAGGCAATTGCTTGGAATGCTGGAGGTACAGATGTTGTCATCTGTGAGACGACAGCTGTTTTGTATTATCCAGAGCCACTACCCCTCTCACAGGAACAGGCCTGAGCCAGCTAAGCATCTGCTGCAGGACAATTTGCTGGAGGACACGACACTCTCAGAGCTGAGCCAAGAGCAGAATCTGGTGCCATGGCAGCAGCGATCTGAGCTGGATGGCAGCAAGGAGAACACACACCGACGTCAGAGGTTCACTGAATCAGTCATCTACTGGAGGGATTATGCACACCATCAGCCTGAAAGAATGCATAGAACAGCACAGGAAACAACAATGTCCATGCCGAACTTGATGCCAAGTATAACCAATTTGTGCCCCAAAGAGCCACTAGCCTCCCCACCCTCCCCTATGGTGGGCATCATCCGGTTAGCACGTAACCAAAACTTTTCACTGTACCTCGGTACACTTGACAATAAACTAAACTCAAACTCATCTAGATTTCTAAAGGTCAGACCATGGAAGTGCTACGGCATTCACAGAGCCCTCACCAGCACTGGAGGCCAGAGATACATTGGCAGCAGTCTGTGCTGGGATCAGAATGCTGCCGTTGTGCCCCTGGATTCCAGTGCTGGCGAGGGCTCTATGAGAGCCATGACATTCCCACTAGCTCCAAATCTTCACTGCATCACTCCTACCTCGAGTGGCTAATTACTTTACTGCTCTGTAAATTGTGACCTCTGCCACCAGCACTGCACCATATCTGGATTGGTTAATGTTGACTGCAAGTAGTCACCATTTGTAAATGGGAACGATAGGGGTACGGGTTCCACAAAGAACTAAATGACCCCAAATACTTCACTGGGGCTTTCCATCTCTATATGTAACAGTCAGCGAATATAACCTGCCCATAGATAGTCACCAAATTATCCAAAGCTGAGTTGGTGAATGTCATTACCTTCTGGGATACTGTAACACAAGCTACCCTCCCTCATTAGCTTGAATGAAGTTTGCATCTCATTCCATTCAATTCCTACCCTACAATATCTACATCCTGCAAGAATTTGTGTCAAGCATTGTTTTGCTGTTTTTCATTCTACCTTCATAACCAAATAACTTTCCAAGACAGAGAGGGAAATGCTTTTCATGCTGGAAATGAAGTTTCCTTTAACAAAAAAAAATTAGCTTCCTCAGTCTCTTCATAGGTATGCTGCACTTGTCCAAAGTGAGAAGACAGCCGCATATAAAGTTTTCAGTTCAAGTCTCCCTAATGGACCAGCTACTTCAATCACAAATTTCTTCTGGTACCAGGCTGCTTAGTTGTTTCAGCTGATGCAGAAAACAGAAAAATCAGACCAGGAGGATCCTGGCCCCAAAAATATGTTGCCAGGATTTCTGTCTGCACAAGTGGAGGTAAAATTGGATCAATTTAAGGTCACTCAAGAAATCCAGTTGCATCCAAAAGCACTGGAATATTGAAATGTGTTGCAAAGTTTCTTAGTGGCCACACGCCATACTTTGTAGAACCACCTTTCGCTGCAATTACAGCTGCAAATCTTTTGAGGTATGTCTCTACCAGCTTTGCACATCTAGAGACTGAAATTTATGCCCATTCTTCTTTGTAAAATAGCTCAAGCTCAGTCAGATTGGATGGAGAACGTCTGTGAACAGCAATTTTCAAGTCTTGCCAGAGATTCTCAATTGGATTTAGGTCTGGACTTTGACTGGGCCATTCTAACACATGAATATGCTTTGATCTAAACCATTCCATTGTAGCTCTGGCTGTATGTTTAGGGTCGTTGTTCTGCTGGAAGGTGAATGTCCACCCCAGTCTCAAGTCTTTTGCAGACTCTAACAGGCTTTCTTCCAAGATGGCCCTGTATTTGGCTCCATCCATCTTCCCATCAACTCTGACCAACTTCCCTGTCCCTGCTGAAGAAAAGCATCCCCACAGCATGACGTTGCCACCACCATGTTTCACAGTGGGGATGGTGTGTTCAGGGTGTTAGTTTTCCGCCACACATAGCGTTTTGCATTTAAGGCAAAAACTTCAATTTTGGCCTCATCAGATGAGAGCACCTTCCTCCACATGTTTGCTGTTTCCCCCACATGGCTTGTGGCAAACTGCAAACGGAACTTCTTATGGCTTTGTTTCAATAATGGCTTTCTTCTTGCCACTCTTCCATAAAGGCCAGACTTGTGCAGTGCACGACTAAAGGTTGTCCTGTGGACAGATTCTTCCACCTGAGCTGTGGATCTCTGCAACTCCTCCAGAGTCACAATGGGCCGCATGGCTGCTTCTCTGATCAATGCTCTCCTTGCCCGGCCTGTCAGTTTAGGTGGACGGCCATGTCTTGGTAGGTTTGCAGTTGTGCCATACTCTTTCCAATTTCTGATGATGGATTGAACAGTGCTCCATGAGATGTTCAAAGCTTGGGATATTTTTTTATAACCTAACCCTGCTTTAACCTTCTCCACAACTTTATCCCTGACCTGTCTGGTGTCTTCCTTGCGCTTCATGATGCTGTTTGTTCACTAATGTTCTCTAACACACCTCTGAGGCCTTCACAGAACAGCTGTATTTATACTGAGATTAGATTACACACAAGTGGACTCTATTTACTAATTGGGTGACTTCTGAAGGCAGTTGGTTGCACTGGATTTTATTTAGGGGTATCAGAGTAAAGGGGGCTGAATACTTTTGCACGCCACACTCTTCAGTTTTTTATTTGTAAAAAAATTTGAAAACCATGTATCATTTTCTTTCCACTTCACAATTATGCACCACTTTGTGTTGCTCTATCACATAAAATCCCAATAAAATATATTTACGTTTGTGGTTGTAACATGACAAAATGTGGAAAAGTTCAAGGGGTATGAATACTTTTGCAAGCCACTGTATTTACAAGAGAGTGATAAATGGAAAAACTGTTGTCTAAACATTTTGAAAATCCAGCCGGGACCAGAAAGGCGCTACGACATTTTGGGGAACTGAGGTGACTACTCACGACCAGGCAGGCGACACCCCGGCAACCATGTGGCGACACCCTAGTCACCTGTAGTTGCCTAAAAAATCACCTAAGTGGGACAGGCCTGATGGAAATCTGGTTAGCAACTCTCCCAAAGGGAGACATCTCCACCACTACTGCAGGTCTGAAAAGTACTGAATTTGTGGAATTCACTGCCACAGAAGGCAGTAGAGGCCAATTCACTGGATGAATTTAAAAGAGAGTTAGATAGAGCTCTAGGGGCTAGCGGACTCAAGGGATATGGGGAGAAGGCAGGCACGGGTTACTGATTGTGGACGATCAGCCATGATCACAATGAATGGCGGTGCAGGCTCAAAGGGCCAAATGGCCTCCTCCTGCACCTATTTTCTAAGGGATGTGTTGGCTCTCTGCTGAGCTAAAGAATCAAAAAATCATACAACATGAAATCAGGCCCTCCACTCCACCAAGTCTGTGCTGAGCCTACACAAAACCCCACTTTATGCTCTCCACAGTTCCACCAACTCTTCCCAGACTGTAACCCACACAAGGTGAAATTTAGAACAGTCAATTAACCTACCAACCTATACTTATTTGGGGCATGGAAGGAAACTAGAGCACTTGGAGGAAACCCATGCAGAAACAGGCAGCAAAGGTAAACTCCACATACACTGCACTGGTGAGGCTTGAAATTGGGATCAACCTGCTGCACCTCTGTGCCATCACTGGTTAGTTATATGGTTGTGGGAATAATTTTGTAGTAATGCCTTTTGGGAAAATCAACGGAATTGGCAGCAGGCACAAAAATTAATCTTTGGTACATTCCAAACAAAATCAATGATGTCAATTTCTAAGTAAATATTGAACAGATTAATATAATCTACATATTTGGAGCCATAATTGATAATTTTGATTAAACGAGAACTCACCTGTTCGAAGTTTGATCGTTATTTTACGAGGAGTTACGATGAGGGATTACGTGAAGAGCCCGCCTCACGCTGGTAACGGCATACTTCAAAGCAACGGCATGAAAAACACAGAACACCAAAGCCGGAGTAACATAGTAAGGCTCATAAAAAGACTTAGAACCACCATTTGATCATTTATTTTACGAGGGTGGGAGTGGAGGGCACGTAATCCTCATCGTAACTCCTCGTAAAATAACGATCAAACTTCGAACAGGTGAGTTCTCGTTTAATCTTACTATTTTACTTCGGAGTCACGTGAGTGACTACGTGAAGAGTTTTAAAGCTTTCTGTGTTTTTTATGTCGTAGAATTAATCCGTACGACAATCCGGCTAAGTAAACACATACATGAGAAAGCACACAAATGTTAGATCTTTTCACAATCAAGTTTTTTAATGGCTGAAAGACCATATAATACCCTCCTTATATTTGAGGGAAAAAAATGATTACAAGTGACAAAAGATATCAGTGACTACACAACTGATTATAGCAATTAATAGCAAACAAAGCAGGTGATTATAGTGCTCCCAACACCACGTGTCCAAAGCTTGTCATAGTGTGAACAGGTTTGTTGTAGAACTTTAAAAAAGTTTCTTCTTTACTCCACCCTGCGATTTTTAAAAATATGCTCAAGAGGTACGTTCCGCCCCTTCGCCGCGGACGTAGCTGCCGCCCTGGTGGAGTGAGATTTGAAGACATCAGTGTCTATTCCCGCTAAAACCAACACCTGTTTCAACCATTTTGAGATAGTTTGAACTGAAGCTTTTGTGTGTGGCTTTTTGTGCGTAAGCAGCAATGTCTTTCGTTTCCTCGAAAAATGTCCGTCACTTTAATACATTGGTTCAAATGTCTAACCACACACAAAGCAAGCTCAATATGAAAAGCTTGAAAGGTTACCTTTGTTCCAGATCTCCCTGGTCTACTTTGTTTGATCAGATCGTAAACATAGAATACAACGTTATCTGTAGTCACATGCATACAGTCTAAACGCAACATTTGTAAAGTTTGCACTCTTTGGGCTGAGACCAGTGACATTAACATGACCAATTTCAATGTTAACCTATCCAATGACAACCCTTCAATTGGCGTCCATTCTCTAAGTAGAGCAAGTACTATGCTCACATCCCAAATCTCTGTATATCTAGGTTTTGGCGGATTCATTTGAAAATTCCTTTCATGAATCGTGATATTAATGGATGCGACCCAATTGATTTCTCACCAGTCATAAGTCCTAAATAGGACGACAAGACACTGCGTGCAGTGTTAATGGCACTGTAACTTAAATGTTGACCAAAGCGCAAATTGGCAAGGAATTCCAAAACATGAGTAACATTCACATAATCATCAGAAATATTTTGACTGTGTGCAAAATTCTTCCTATTTCTTAATATGTGTCATATATTGTTTCTGTGTGCTATCTCGCCATGATGTGTCAATAACTGTCAAGTTTGGTCCGACAATCCCAGTTCCTGTAGTGGTCTGGTCAAAACCTGCAGATTAACAATTTCATATATGCATATAATGGGTAATCTTCATTTGTTACTGGATTAGTCAAGATATCACTACAGTTAAGAATCTGCATATACGGTTTTTTAATCATATTCAGCATAACTGGGAACCAAGGTTGAGTTGGCCAATTTGGCACTACCAACAATCCGGAAGCTGAATCTTGCTTTATTTTCTTCAAGCATCTCTGGATCAGAGCAAATGGTGGAAAAGCATAAAAGAACATTTTTCCCCAGTGTAATAAAAATGCATCTACTGCAACTGCGTCCGGATCGTGTTCCCAAGACACATAATGAGGCAAGTGATGATTAAGCCTGGATGCAAACAAATCAATTTCTGGCAACCCAAATCGTCGAACAATATTCTTAAATATTGGTGGCTTAAACATCCATTTCGTATTATCTTTAAAATCCTGGACCTTTCATCTGCTACCACATTGTCTTTACCTGGAGTATAGCTTACTGCAATCCATATCTGCCGACCAATACACCATTGCCATATCTCATTGACCAGACAATCACATGATACTGATCCAACTCTCCCCATGTGATTAATGTAAAACACAGCTGTTTTATTGTGTAATTGTATTAACACATGCAGACCTTGTTTAGCACAACAATATGCTTTAAGCCCATAAAAGGCCCCCAATAACTCCCAATAGTTAATACCATACTCTTGGAGAAACACTTGTTCTTCAGTTTTCCATCTACCTCCACAACTGGAGGATAAATCTGTGGCCCCCATCCGAGAGCACTAGCATCTGTATGTAAACCATTTCAGGCTGTTTAATCATAATATTTATTAGCAGCTTGTGGAACATTTTCCTTTTTTAACCCACCATTGTAAATTCCAATACAGCTTCTTTTGTTAATTACATAGGCCTGTCAAATGGCCTGCCTTCTCTTTGAGAGCTTGTATCTTGTACCTTCGAAGATATCATGTAATGAACCAAATTCTACTGCAGGAAATGCTGCTAGCAGTTCACCAATGGTTGTCACCATTTCTCGGATGGAAGGATAAGGTTTTGAATGAGATAATGACAAGTTACCAAAATATCATCGACTTTATCTGTTGGTAAAGGTATTAACATAGTCACTGAGTTAATTACAAACCCCAAAAGTAAATTGTTTGTGCTGGCTGCAGCTGGGGCTTAATTAGATGAATTAAGAACCTTAGCTTCCACAAAGCTTTAGTAACTGAAAACTGAGTCCTCAGCTGACTCCTGATAATCACTAATGACCAGAATGTCATTGAGATAAGCCATAATGATGTGCATTTTGTGCTCTAATTGGGCTAAACTGGTTTCAACAGTTTCGTAAAGAGTAAAAAAGCTGAGCTCAGTCCATTTGGCAAAGCTTAACTGCCATAATTGTCACAACCAATTAAAATTTAAGTATCACCGAGACCTGATGCATAGGTACAGAATAATAGGCGTCTTTTCATCAATCTTAGCCATATAACAAACCTGCTGAATTAAATATTTTGCAGTATTCAATGTCTCCATTTGAACATGTTTGTATTCTACAAACTTATTTAGACCTGTAAGGTCCAGAATACTTCTGCAACCATCATCTGTAATGCCTTCTAACATTAAAGACAAATTTATGCTCGTGTTCAAAAACCTTTTCCATTACCTCTTTTCCAGATAATTAGGCAATGTGAACATAAATCTCTGCTTTTTCAATTGCAGAAAAACACGAAAACATAAGCAGGTTTATTCTGTACAGGAGGATTAACCTCTTTTTTTTTTTTTTTTTTTTTTTTTTAAAAGTAATAGTAGTTAATGAAACTGCTCGTAATATACTGATCAAAAATAATAGTAAGCCAGTCTTAATAAACTTTTTGTAATCTCCCTCTAACTGGAGGTTAATCCGCAGTTTCTTTAAGCAGGGAACAAGTCTTTAATTCCTCTGCATATGAGCGTGGTGTTCTCCTTATCCCTGAATTCGGGTAAGTATTTGGTTGTGCAATACAATAAAAACTTCCTTGACATATTTCTGCCTCTATTTCCAATATCAAATCCCCTTCTGGGCGAAAATACCTTTTCGTCCAAAGACGAAGGTTTCATGCAGCTAAAAATTTAGCTTTTCATCCAATTTCAATAAGTTAGGCAGATTACTCCAAACAGATAACCAAGAGCTTAAACACCACTTGCTCGACACAGGTATACAACCTTGGGTGAAAAAATGGCCCAAATAGCCATTTATATTATATAAAATTTCATAGAAAGAATTGCACAATAGCGTCTTTATTTATGTTTTCCTTTCATTTGCCCAAAAGCCATAATAGCAGCAGAATAATTTGTGAGGATTTTTAAACCTCACTATTTGACGCTCTCATATTTGGAGTCATGGATGCCCATATTAACGGATAAACCGTAGGCTCTTCCAATGAGGCACAATTTCCTGTGCTGTGCAATTTTAATATTTCAATCATCACAGAATCATGAAGTTGGTGAGATACCATATATATATGTTGGCAGCTAGGATTTCTTCCATAGCCTCACCACTTCCTTCATATATAGCAAAACCTTTTGCTATTCCATGCATCTTTGGCCTCTTTTCATATTTTTTCATTTTATTTTTATTTTTATTTTGTGGTGTGCTTTCAAAATGCAAATCACCATCAACAGGGTCTGCCTTCTGCAGCCCTAAATCAATTGGGATTTCATCCCATGAGACTTCTTCCGGCCCAAATCCTGGGTCCGGAGTTCCAACTTCCAATTAGGCCCATGGCCATATTCAGAATAAATAAACCCCTCAGGGCTAACCTTAGGAACCTTCAGGGTACTATGACCCTAGTCTCATAATTATTTGGAGAACTTTCTCCATATGCTCCATAATCAGTTCCACATAGTTTTACTTATGTGGAGGACTTTTTCAATGTCAGAGTCATCAGAACCACGGGCCTCTCAGATTTTTTATTTTATTTTATTTTCCATTTTTCATATTCGGGAGCATTTCTCTCCGTGGTTATCATTTTGTAAATTAATTCGCTAACGGGTATATCTGCGGCCACCGGTATCGGAACCGGCTCCGCACTAGCTTTCCCGTATATTTATTTTTCACCCCAGGAAGCATTTAACCCGCGAATATAAATTTACTTCATCATTTGTGCTTATCCAGCACTAATATGACTCTGACCTGTTTTTTAACAAATTTCCTATACTGCTGGACCTACCCAGCGCCCGCTAAAAAACCCAACTTTACTGTTCTTACCTGCGGGCCGTTCCGACCGCTGCGAGGAGCTGCTCCTTACTGCAGCTCCACCTTCTGCCGTCAGCGTCGACGTCATGACGTTACCAGCGTGAGGCGGGCTCTTCACGTAGTCACTCACGTGACTCCGAAGTATAATTGATAATTTTGATGAAACAACACCATACCTTACTAAAAATGATTTGATTGTTACTTGAATCATATTATAATTATATTACATTACTGGTTTTACTATAGCAGAGTTGAATTCTATGCATTAGGTAATGATGTGGGTCATAAAACACTTGTAAAATATGTAATTATGTAGTAATTATGTTTTTAGGAAGTAAGAATACAAATATTTTTTGAGGGGGTTTGCCTTTAGTTGCATTTATGATGGACACACAACGGCCCGTACTTAGCTACGACTCTAGAACAAATGACAATTTGCTGGAGATAGACATTACTGAATTCCATTAGATGTAGGATGTGGTTGACAAGTTTGGAAGAGAGATATGATTTACACATCCTTTTTGGAGGAGAAAGAAAATTAAATAAAAGCGTATCATGATCAGCCATCTTGGAAGGTGGCAAGGGTTGGGGTGGAAGAGGGAAAAGAAAAAGGAAAATGATCAGCGGTTCAACTGATCACTTGGATGGAAATTCAGAAACCAGAATCTTCCGTGCTGCGTGGAGGGAACGTGCTGGTTGGAGATCAGTGGGGAAGGCACTCAGCATGTATTGCAAAGCATTGTTTGGGTAATTACGTTATCTTGTATGCCCCCGATGTGGAAATCAAGAAGTGATTTTCAGGTAGCCAGGAAATGTTCAATATAATTTTCAGAGCGAGACAAAACTGCTTGTAAATGAGCACAACCATCACTCAATCTGGGGAAAAGCCCATTGATTTTCAGTTGCATAGTAATGATAGAAAAACCATATGCAATTGAATTCCCAGTCACATATTTATCAAAATGCACTGACACAACATAAACCAGATGTCCTTCTTATTAACTGGTCATTTTTAATCTTGTGATATTCACATGCTCATTTAATTATTTTTTGTTAATAGACATCTTAAAATAAGTTTTTATTCTCAAAAAAAGATAACATCTTCTATAATATTTTGGCAATGCATGTAACTACCTTGTGTCAATTTTGTGCAAAATTAAAGATTCTAAGTGAATTTGTATAATAACTCAGCCCCTGCCTCCATTACCCAACCTCAGCAGCCTGAAATTCCAAAAGAGCTTCATGTTATTACATTTGTTTTGTGTTGAGGGATTTGTTGCATATATTTTTAAAATTATAGAAAATACTTCAACCACTGAGTTAATAAAAAAGATTAATAAAAACTACAAATAGAGGAAATCTGAAATATAACCAAAAATTCTGATACTCAACATGTTATGCAACATCTGTGGAAAAAGAAAAAAGTCAACCTTTTTTAGATTCTGGACACTTGGTCAGAAATAAGAAACAAACAAGTTTCTCAAGAAACAGGGAAAAGATTCTTTGCATTGATGTCAGTCGCATTTGAAAGAGAATGGAACAGGGTCAGTCAGCATGGCTTTATCCGTGGTAGGTCATGCCTAACTAACTTGATTTTTTTTTGGTGCAGATGATGAAGATGGTTGGCGAGGGGACAGCAGAGGGTGTTTTCTACATGACTTTTAATAAGGCATCTGATAAAATCCCTCATGGTAGCCTGATTAAGATGCATAGGATCCACGGTAACTTGGCAGTTTTGATTCAGAATTGGTTTATCTACAGAATGCAGAGGATAAGAGTGGAAGGATGTTATTCTGGCTGGACAACTGCGACCTGTGCTGTCCTGTAGGAGTCTGTGCTAGAGCTTCTGCGGTATGTAATAAATGATTTGGAAGTTAATGTAGATGGTGAGCAAGTTTGCAGCTGACACAAAAACGGATGGAATTGTGGACAATGAGCAAGACTGTCAAAGGAGAAAAATAAAGTTTTCCAAGCAAGTGTGAGACATTGCACTTTGTGAGGTTGAATGCAAAGAGAAAGTGATGGCATAACCCTTAACAGCATTGATGTATAGAGGGATCTTGGGATCCAAGTCCACAACTCCCTAAAAGTGGCAACACAATTATTGAGAATGGTAAAGAAGGCATATGGTGTGCTTGCCTTCATTGGTTGAGGGATTGAGAAAAAGAGTCAGGAAGTCAAACTGCATTTGTATGGAACTTTGGTTAGGCCACTCTAGGTATACTGCGTGCAACATTCCATTGCAGGAAGAATATGACGGCTTTGGAGATGGTGTAGAAGAGGCCTCTGATGTATTTTCGTCCGAGGTTGTGGGGAGTCCTGATGGATGTATATAAAATTATGCAAAGCATAAACAATGTGTACAGTCAGAACCATTTTCCCCCAGGATGGAAATGTCAGACTAGAGGGCTTAATTTTAAGATGAGGGGGGCAAAACTCAAAAAGTTTTATTTTTACACTGGCTACCTAGAATGCTGGCTACTGAGAATGAATGCTCTGCCAGTGATTGTGGTAAAAGATAAGATCGTGGCATTTCAGAGGCTCTTAGATAGGTGCATGAATATACAGGGAATGTAGGGCTATGGATCAGAGGAGATTAAACTGGCATCATGTTCAGCACAGACATTGTGGGCCGAAGGGGCTGTTCTGGTGAAGTACTGTTCTATGTTCTAGTCTAGATAGCAGAGAAGGTTGAGAAGAGTGATGGAGAGAACATAGGGAACTCAATGTAGCCACAGAGGAGCAATTAAACTGAGATTAAGCCTCTGTGTAATGCGAGGTAAATATTGTGTAGCCTGTGAGATGTTGTGCAATGTGGCCATATTCTATTGTACATGCCAATTGTTTTAGAGTGTAGGCAAGGTGGTCAATTATACACTTTTGTAAATTAAATATTTGATGTGATTAGATGCCACAGCTTCAGATTAATCGCATCACTGATATGTTGAATATTGAAGTGCACAAAAACATGAGAGAAATAGATAAGGTGAATGGTCACAGTCTTTTTCCCCAAAGCAGACAGAGGGGGCAAAGGTTTAAGGTGAATCAGAAAAGATTTAAAAGAGACTATATGCCTGAAGACCTGTTCGCGTAGAACATGGTGTGTATATAGAACAAATTGTCAGAGCAAGTTGTAGAGGAGGGTCAATGGCAACATTTAGACAGGTACCTGAATAGGAAAGGTTTAGTGAGTTATGGGGAAAACACAGGTAAATGGGACTAGCCCATACATAAAACTGAGTCGGCATATACAAGTTGGGTTGGTGGGCATGTTTCCTGTGTCAATAAACAATAGACAATAGGTGCAGGAAGGAGTAGGCCATTCAGCCCTTTGAGCCAGCACTGCCATTCAATGTGATCATGGCTCATCGTCCCCGATCAGTACCCTGTTCCTGCCTTCTCCCCATATTCCCGTCCGCTATCTTTAAGAGCCATATCTAGCTCTCTCTTGAAAGTATCCAGAGAAACGGCCTCCACCGCCCTCTGAGGCAGAGAATTCCAGAGACTCACAACTCTCTGTGTGAAAAAGTGTTTCCTCATCTCGGTTCTAAATGGCTTACCCCTTATTCTTAAACTGTGCCCCCTGGTTCTGGACTCCCCCAACATCAGGAACACGTTTCTTGCCTCTAGCGTGTCCAAGCCCTTAATAATTTTATATGTTTCAATAAGATCCCCTCTCATCCTTCTAAACTCCAGAGTATATAAGCTCTGTACGACTCAAAGCCACTGTTTCAACCTCCCTGCCCAAAAACTTACTTTATCATTTTGGACTGAGGGTGTCAAATTCCCTCAGAAGAATTAATTTAGGATTGTACGTGTTTTAAAATAACATAATATTTGATATTTCTGTTTTTACCTTGTGCTCTAATATTTATTTGCTCACCATAAAATGCTTAAATATTTAAAACATTTTCAAAAAATCTGAAAAAGGAAATGTGCTAACTAACAACTAAGTAGTGGATGTCACGGTTACATTCAAATAAAGAATAACGATAACTCTTAACATGGTTGCAGGTTGACTCAAAGAAGCCGCAAAGTTGCAACATCATAGATAATTTGTTTCTGGCAAAATGTGATTGCTCTTCTACCATGCATTGTTCAGAACTGTAAAGAAGCTCTATTGATTCAGCCAAACTGTCAAATATAATATTATTTCCAAGAAAATTTGGCTCCCTTTCCCCTCATCTACCCAAAAACATTTTATTTTTCATACCTTGTTAACAGCATTAGCAGAGAAGGTAATATCATCAATAAATCCAATAATATTTGTGGGGGACAGCCTGTTGAAGTATTTTGCACATGTATCATATGCATGCAGCCATTCAGTTGATGTTTCTGGTGGTGTTTTAATAAGCTGGAAATCTCCAATCCAAAAGAGTTTACGAAGCCACGTTGCATAGATGAGATTTGGAGAAAGCATTGTGGCATCTTTCCCAGGAATTTTGGATGCGAGTTTGGAAACTGATAAGACATTGTGGCTCGTAAGAACTGGTTCTAATGATTCCAGTGGATCAATGTTCCCATCTGTCAGCTTCTTATAACTAAGGTCTAACAAAGAACACACAAAACAAAGTCATTACACAAAGGAACTAAAAAAAATCTAGAATATTAAATGAACCTAACAACAAAAATTAGACTTATTTGAAAGTAACAGATATTTTTAGTAATTTGCGAACATGCATGTTAACCCAAATTGCAATCCATTTTGTCTTTTCAGTTATAATGCAAGAACTGCAGGTGCTGGTTTATACTAAAGACAGACATAAACTGCTGAAGTAACTCAGCAGGGGAGACAGCATCTTCGGAGAAAACGGACTGGTGATGTTTCAGTTCGGGACACTTCTTCAGATTTCCAATTGTTGGGATTGTTGCAAAGTGAGCAGAGGACTGTACTTTCAGAGGGGCCGAGATTAAAGTAAGGGGAGTTGAGAAGTCAAATAGAGAAGTTGTAATTTAGGTTCCCTTACAATGCAAATGGAGGGATGTAGAGCACAGATTTCAGCATCTCTATTGGGTCAGTCTTCTAGAGACTGGGTCAGTCTTCCAGAGGACCCAGTCTTTCTTAATGACTAAACATTGTTATTCTTCCACTTTCCAATGGCTATTTGGCTTTTAATGTGAAATGACCAGAGTTGTGTGATGTGCAGTACTCTGTTAAATGTGATCTAATTTTTTTCCTATAACATTGTTTCCTTTCATTGGATTTCTTGATCTTTACTGTTTAACAATTTCCAAATGTCTATCATTCGTCCCCTTTCTTCATCTGCTGTTTAGTCTTCCTTTACAAGAACCTTTCTCTTTATGAAGAGCAATATATGAATTGCTCTGTATGGTTTGTAGAAACAGAATTTCGTTCGAGCCTCTCTGAGGTGCGAATGACAAGTAATAAAATCTAATCTTATGGCAACCACTTAGAAAAATAGAAATGAAAAAATTGGCCTATATTGAGGAAAATTGGCATTTTAATGGGAATGCAGTTGACAGTTAACTTCCATTTAAAATATAAAGGTTAAACTACGATGCCAGGAAATTGTGGAATTACACCATTAAAAGCATATCATTTGTCCCATAATTTTCACTTGCATTTGGTTTACTTTAAGGTTCTAAAAAGATAGATGTGCCATTATAATGGCGCCATTTACCAGGATTGTGTGTTTTCATTAGGCACAAGTTTGAAATTAATTATTATTACATAATTATTCTGACAATCGGGTTGAATTAATCAATCAGAATTCATAATATTACTAACATAGATTTAAGACAAGCTATAATCCGCTTAGCTTAAGTGTTTCCAGCCAGGAGGCGGAGCTATGCAGCACAGCTGAAGGAAGGTTTAAAAGACCACATTTCTGGAGTAATCAGCGGGTCGGGCAGCATCCCTGGAGATGCTGGATAACTGACGTTTTGGGTCAGGACCCTTCTTCCCTAGTATGAAAGGCCGCTGTTTGAATGGCTCATTTAGCGGAACAGCAGGCAATAAGTGAAGGTATAGTGGAGTGGGTGTTTTGGCAGAGGCTGTGTGATTAGGTGAAGCACTGTGGGGGTTATTGTTGAGGCTTTGAATCAAGAGGTTTTGGAGAGGAGGCTAAGCGGAGGGTGAAGGCAAGGTAAAGTAAAGTAATGTTTTAACTTTCTTTTTTGGAGTGCAGTTGTAATGACTGCTAGGGCAATTGCATGATGGGGGAAGTAAGAAAAACCTCAGGAGTCCCTGAGGACTACACCTGTGTGAAGTGCATCCAGTTGCAGCTCCTCACTGGAGGCTTGAGGAACTGAAGCTGCAGCTGGACAACCTCAAGATAGTCCAAGGGACTGACAGTACCATAGATAGGAGTTATAGTGAGATGGTCAAACCTAAATGCAGAGTTCACATCAAACATTTCCCACACGATCAAGTTTGAGCTACCCAATAATACTGACATCTTATCTATTACAAACTCTGATTAAAGCAAATAAATAAATGGGGCTTTGAAGAGCCCAGTACTCCTACCTGGTGTAATGACCTTGAGTTTTTTCAGCAACTTCATATGAGTGTCTGGTTTGATGGATTGTTTCACAAATTTTGCACAGCCACAGTTTTCCATTAGAGTAAAATAATAAAGCAATCGGTTGTGGTCCACACCATCAACCCCTGGATAAACATATTTTGTCATGTGTTCATGAAATCCTTCTGGGTTGCTTTTCAATACATCAAAAAGGTTAAGAGTTTGGACTCGACTTTGAATTTCTGCAGTTGAAAGCCTGAAATTAAAAAATAAAAAGGTGAGGAATTCCATGTCGGATTCAATGGTTACATTTTGCAACGGAAAGTGTAAAATAAACACGGAAGAGACATCAGTAAGTGTCCTACCACTACCCAAGAGCTACTTAAACAATGTCACAAGTGCAGCCTACCACTACATTGATTCCAATTAGGAATCACATTTTTTTTTGAACAAATGTTTTAACTGCTACTATGCTGATACTTTCAATTGAAATTACTGTTAATTCCTCTCATTTTTGTTGCCTATTTTGATGATCATCTGCTGCATACAGCATGCCATTCAGAGGACAATCTATTGTACAATAAATCATTGGCGTCATCTGATAAACTGGTTCCTTCATAATGGTAGATGGACACAAAACGCTGGAGCAATTCAGCGGGTCAGACAGCATCTCTGGAGAAAAGAAATAGGTGATGTTTTGGGTCGAGACCCTTCTTCAGACAGAGTCAGGGAAAGGGAATGAGAGAGAGACAGTAATATGGAGAGATAAAGAACAAATGAAATAAAGATACAATTGAATGAAAGATACATTTGAAAGATACAAATGAATGAAAGTAAAGGTGATCAAGGAAAGGTGTAGCCCACAATGGTCCATTATTGGCAGTGGGCTAGGCAATAACGAGTTATACAGACCGTGAAACTCAACAGGATAAAATCAGGACTGGCAACAGGTGGCCTCTGGCAAGGAGGTTCCCCGATAGGCCGATTGTTGGCTGGAGACAATCTAGGCGAAAGGGGGCCGGAGGTGTTTGTAGAAGTTACCTAAATTTAGCGAAATCAATATTCATATCGCTGAGTTGTGAACTGCACAAGCAAAATATGAGCTGTTCCTCCAATTTGTGTTTGGCCGCATTCTCACAATGGAGGAGGCCCATGACAGAAATATCAGTGTAGGAATGGGAAGGGGAGTTAAAGTGTTTGGCAACTGAGAGATCATGAGGCCTAGGCAGACTGGATGTAGGTGTGCTCCTTGATAATGGTAACTCACCCAAACTGATGCAAGTATAATTTACTGGGGATTCATCCTTTCACAGCCATTGAGTCATCTCCAGTTCTAAACATGATACTCATTCCATTGAATTATTATATTTAATTATCTCCAATTATATTTTGGGGAAAAGTATCACATCGTATTGCTGAGCAATAAAAGCATCTGAATGTGTTCCCCTTACTGAGCAGTTTGTGTTGTTAGTTGTTGTGTACAGCAGTAAGTTGTTAAAATTCTCCATGGATTTTCCAAGAAAAACCCAAAATCCACCATTTCTTGCTCATCTAGGTCAACAATTTTTACAAGGAAATGCTTTATGTGGGCATTTTTAGCACGTCGCTTCTGGGAAGTGAAGGCTGCAGTTCCTTTCCTCCCTTAAGCATTATTTGTCAACCTGTCACCCCGATGATTTCTAAAGTTAAGTTGCCTTGTCCTGAAGGTAAGGTTGCTTGTCAGGAAATCAAGCATAAAAGTCCATCTCATTGAGGGCTTTGCTCAGAACCATTTTCAGCCTTTATTAGAACATCTGAAACCTTGTAACATGCTTCTCCTATACATGACATAAACAAGGCCTGGTTACAGTAAGACTTGGGGAAGAAGAATTCCCCAAATTTATCTTGTTTATACAAGGCAAAATGTGTTTCTGGATCCTGGAACTAAGTGGCCATATTATATTACAACAGCATCTTGGGTTTTATTGCTTACTCTCATAATTTTGTGGCACAGAAAGTGGCCATTTAGCTCATTGTGCTCAGATTGGCAAAAGTTTACTTTAACTTAATCCCACTTTCCATGCAATAAGTACACAGGATAGATTTGTATTTCAAGTTTAATCCTTTTTTTTTTTGATACCAGCTGAAAGGCTATTTATGTGGTCAAAATATCTTAAGGGACATTTAAGATGTCCAACAATTCAGCCTCAGTTTACTAGGGAAATACACATTTTGCATTATGTTCTGTACTAAAAGTTTCCTGTGCTTGCAGTGCACTGATTTGATATCACAAGGTGAAGAAATCCATCAGTTACTTGCTAAACTTGAAAGCAATTAATGGATAACTGCAAGAGTACATGCCGCCCAGATCTTTCTGAGCATGAAATTTGGATCCATTTTGCAAAAGATGTTACAAGACATGAGTAAAGTGTATTATGGAATACTGTGTGCAGTTCTGAACACCCTGTTAAGAAGCCATTAAACTGCAAAGGGTGAAATTCCGGAGTTGCTACTGGATATTTGAATTACAAGGAGAGGCTAGTTCTTTTTTTCCCTGGACTGTAGCAGGCTGAGGGGTGATAAAATCATAAGGGACACATTAAGAGAACAGGCACAGTCTTTTCCCCAGGGCTGGTATGTCAAAACCTAGAGTGTAAAGGTCTGAGGGGAAATATTTAAAAGGGTCTTCTCAAGCAACTTACAGACTGCTGCATAGATGGAGTGAGATGCCAGAGGAAACATGGAGATGGGTACAATTATGAAATTTCAAAGACACTTAGACAGAAACATTGTAAGGAAAGTTTTGGAGGGATTTGGACCAAGCACAGCCAAGTGGGACCAGGTCAGCTAAGCAACTGGGTTGACATGGGAGAGTTGGGCTGAAAGGTCTGCTCCATCATGTACAGCTTTATGACTCTAATACCAGTGAAACAAGCTAACCGTATCCTGTACGATAAACCTAAGGTAAGATAGTTAAAAATGTCCCTAAAAGGGCCATAAGAATCAATTACTTCAACTTACATGTCTCTCGGTACAAAGGAAGTAAAAACATTAAATACATCAAATGTTATTTGTTTATAAAGAATTATTTGCAGTTACAGAAATGAAGAGACTGTAAATGTCCAATGTGTGCATGACACAAATGAAAAATTATGCATTTGCTATCTAGATCTGATGAGCAGAGCAAGAAATATACTTCAGTATATCATGCAGCTCAGCAATAAACAATGTGATCTGTTTGCCTCAAAACTGGAGGCAAGGTGCGGTTAGAGTTGCAATTATCAGGGAGTAAGAATACCTTAGTTAGTAATCTGGTGTCAAGTATATAATGAGATCCAAAGTTAATAATACTTGGAATACCTGAAACGGAACAAATAATTACAAGGAATCAAAGAATTTTTATCGACTATTCTCTAATAATTGGGAAAAAATTAATACTAAAATTTTGGAAAGGCCCTGCATCCCCAACAATTAAAATGTGGAATACAGAAATGTCGGAGACACTTCACTTGGAGAGATTGAGACTTGTCCTTATGGATAGGTTAGATCTCTTCAAAGGGATTTGGTCTCCATACATTAAATATTTACAGGGTCATAATGGTTCGGCGCGGGGGACTTGACTGAGGCCTGAATATCTGAATGGATGAAGAAATACATATAATAAATCATGAATGTATCTCCAAGAACGGATTATTGAGTAATATTTTAATCTCCACCAAACTTTTCACATTTTCTTTTCTATTTTCTACTTTCTATCTCTATCTTTCTATCTTTAAGTAGGAAAAAAAAAAAAGTATAGAAACATATTATATATATTCTTAATATTAGTATGAATATACATATTATTAGTTGTATGAAATATTATAGATGTCTTATATTTGTAATTATATAAAATTGCGCATTTTCAACTATATAATAATTTTGAAATATAAAGTTAATAATAATACAAACACTCTTAATATTATGAAAATATCATGAATATCATAGAAGTTTGGTTAAGATTGGGTATTATGTAGTTATATTAGGGGGGATTTGTATTTGGTAATTAGAAGAAATATGTATGGTATGAGAAGTATGAGTATATTGCTTATTTTAGGAATATACTACATACACTCCCAATTATACAAAATAAATAACCAGGAAATGTATAATGGATAACATTACAAATAACACAAACAGTATCAATTGATAATCAATATTATATAATTTTGTATATTATATAATTTTTAATGCCGCATAAGAGTGTACTCTGTATATATTGTTTCTATAATAAAAAAATTAAAAAAAAAAAAAAAAAAAAAGTATATAATGAGAGAGAGGAAGTGGAACTCAAAGCAGGCAGTAGAAGAAGTACAAGCAGCTCTGAGGCATCCGGACATTGTTGGTCGGGTGCGGCAAGGGAGACATAGAAACATAGAAACAGAAATTAGGTGCAGGAGTAGGCCATTCAGCCCTTCGAGCCTGCACCGCCATTCAATATGATCATGGCTGATCATCCAACTCAGTATCCCTAAGGGACTTAGGACTCAGCACAGGGAAACCAGCGTGGAGTAAGGCAGGTCCAACAGAGAGGAGGAAATTGGTCACAGAGCATGTACGTCGTCAGGAGGAAGCAGTGAAATATGTAAGGGAAGTAGCTCAGGTTAAGCAGGGACAGTGGATGAACTGGGATGGTGTAGAAAAGAGGAGGTTTAGCTGGAGGGACCTGTGGTGCATGGAGGCAGGCCATGTAAGTTTCCTTATAAGGGCTATTTATGATGTGCTGCCGTCACCGCAGAACCTCAAACAATGGGTAGTTGGGGACCCGGCATGTCCCTTGTGTACAGAGGTGGCAACATTGAGGCATATTTTGTCAGGATGTAGAACTAGTCTCTCAGGGTCAGTATACATGGCAGCATAACCAGGTCTTGAAGTGCATAGCTGCAGTAATTGAGAGGAGGAGAGCACAAGTGAATTCAGTAGGCATCAGGACTGAGAGTGTATTGATTCATTTTATCTGTGAGCAAGATAAATGTAGAGGTGGGAAGTTTGCAGACAGGCATGAATCAGGCCAGTTACGGTGAGCCAATGATTAGGAGATGCAAGTAGATTTGGGAGGAAAGCTTGTTGTTATGCAGGAAATAATTAGTACTAGTTTGAGGCCTGATATAGTGTCAGTTAGTGCAAGAAAAATGTTCCTGATGTTGAGGGAGCCCAGAACCAAATGTTGGGCCTTCCCAGAGGGTTGTTCTGGGACGCCAGAACCAAATGTTGAGCCTGCCTAGGGTGTTGTGGGCCTAACGCATCGAAACACCTGTGAAGGGAGGTGCCATTGGGCCAGTGCCCCAATGATACACTTGCATCTACTTGCAAGGATTGTAAAAGACAAGCCTACATTTATTTTGGAAATCAGCAACAAGTAGGCAGTGTTTGCTGCTGACTGCAAAATCCCAGCCATTCAAATCAACATTAAGTATGCAAAAATAGTGTGAAATAAATGAGGTATTAGCATAAATACATTTTTATAGCTCCTTACCCACTATCAGTGAAAAGGAATTCCAAATGTGTCATGTAAAGTTCCCAGAGTGGGATATTGTAACGCTGAGCCAATGATAGGGAAATTTTGTACACATATTCCTCCAAGGTTCTGTAAAAAAACAAATTATAGAGATATTAAAAAAAGGTATTCAGACATCACTCCATTAACAAATTCATGCAATGAATCAATCCCCGAGTAGAGCCATACGAGATGGACAAGGTCTGAAATTCATAATTTTTGTCTGTCTTCAGCATGGAGAATGTCAAAGTACTTAGAGAATTTAGGAAAGAGACCAGTAATGTTCTGACCCACACCAAGGGGCGGCACAGTGGTGCAGCTGTAGAGTTTCTGCCTTACAGCTGACCTGGGTTCAATCCTGACTACGGGTGCTGTCTGTACAAAGTTTGTACATTCTCCGAGACTGCATGGGTTTTCTCCAGGTGCTCTGGTTCCATCCCACACTCCAAAGACGTACACATTTGTAGGTTAATTGGCTTTAGTAAAACCTGTAAATTGTCCCTAGTGGGTAGGATAGTGCTGGTGCATGGAGTGATCGCAGATTGGTGTGTACTTAGCGGGCCAAATAGTGCGTTTCCATGTTACATAAACTAAATCAACATTCCAAAGGCATCATATGGCACTCTTGACTTTATCAGATGAGGCAATGAGTGCAAGAGTAACAATGCCATGTTACAGATATATAAGACATTTCAAATCACGCATTTGGAAGACTTAAATTATAAGGAGAGCTTAGATAGGCAGGGACTCTCTTCCCTGGAACGAAGGAGGCTAATGTGGAGCTTCTGCTATTGGAATAACTTAAGTCACACACTGTGATTAAGATCCAAATACTTTATTAACATTACAGCATAGGTAACTTCATCTTAGCACGTTACTCTAAAAGTGAGAAAGGGCAGGGAGGCTTTGTGTTAAACTAGTGGGTGTAGCTACAAAGTATGACTCATAACACGAGTCAATCATCTACATCCTCCCTCTTAAATAATTAAATGTCAGAAAAAAAACTATTCACTAAATAAGGCATGCATAGCAATTGATGATAAGCTGGAGGAAAGTCAAACATAGCCTGGGTAGGTCACGGTGGGCTTGCAAACATGACCAGCACGTGTGCGATAAAGACAATCTCTGTTTTTCCCCACCGGGGACTGAGCTGGTGGCTTTACAGGTGACGGAGACTGAACCAGCATTCCCGGTGATGAAACAGGGGACTGTGGCGCCGGCGGAAGGAGCGTCGTCACTTGCAAAGCAGCCATTGCAGAAGTAGGTAGTTGTGCTACTGTAGGCGGATTTATGCCGTTGGACACGGACGTAAGAACACATTTGTACGGTCTGGATAATACGGAGGTGGAGCTGGCTCATCCACAGGCAGGATATGTTGTCTGTTACGCCTGTAGGTGCTGCCATCGGCACTGACCATATATGAGCGCGGCTCAGAAGCAGTTCCAGAAATTACACCGATACGGTCATGTCCTTTGTTAGTCTGCAAACAAACCACCTGCCCCTTGGTCAATGGTGCCAGTCGCCTACTTGTTTTGTCATACCACTGTTTTTGAATGTCACACTTTTGTTGTAACCTGGACTGGACTTCCGATGGTGGAACCACCTGTGGGATCAATGCCTGATCCACCACAGGCACCGTGGCTCGGGTCTGCCTCGACAATAAACGTAGAGCAGGTGAACCCAAAATGGGGTCGCAGATGTTGCATAAGTTGAGTAGATCTAGGATCACGTCAGAATTAGCTCTGTACGAACGTCCCATGAGCTGTTTGGTACTCTTGACAGCCCGCTCAGCTAGTTCATTCGACTGTGGATATTCAGGGCTGCTGGTGATGTGGCGAAAACCCCAGCGTGCAGCAAATTCCTTGAAGTGTCGCTGGTAAATTGACAGCCGTTATCAGTTGACAGTATGCATGGAGCTTCTTTGTCTGCAAAATGGCAAGCAAGCTTCGAAACTACCCCGCGAGAAGTGGGGCTGCTAAGAAAGTAAATGTCAAACCATCCTGAATATGAATCGACAAGTACCAGGTACTGCTTGCCATGCCACTCAAATATGTCAGTTGCCAGTGTAGACCATGGTAATGCAGGAGCCGGATGTGAAAGAAGTGGTTGCTTTTGTTGATGAGGTGCCAAGCTGTTGCACAGTGCACAGGACACCATATTCTTGGTGATGTATTCGGCCATGCCAGGCCAGTAAAACATATTTCTTGCCCGTAGGACGGTAGCTTCAGTGCCTGGGTGCTCTGCGTGGACAGCGTTAAAATACTCGCTGTGCAGCGAAGCAGGGTCCACAGCCTTGTGCCCTTTTACAATAATGCCATCCTGCAGCACCAGCTCATCGCGGACGGCAAAGAAAGGCCGAACTGGCAGCAGAGCGTTGTAGTGTTTGTCTGGCCAGCCACACTTATTGACGGAGGCAAGCTACCGTACTGTCAGCTGCTGCTTAAGAGTGTCGAACGCCCTCTGCTGTTGCTCGTGCCAGGTCCAAGCAGTGCCTTTGTGAGTATGCTGGCGCAAAGGGGCTGATATTTCACTTAAGTCCGGAATAAATTTGCTCAAGTAGTTAATCATGCCAAGGAATCTCTGCAGACCGAGCACGTCTGTGGGTGCTGGGAGCTCGTTGATAGCACTGGTTTTCGCCGGATCAGTTTTTAGGCCGTCTTTAGTAAACACATGGCCTATGTATTTCACCTCACTTACCCTGAATTTGTATTTTTGGGGGTTTAGCTTGAGGTTGATGGCCTTGACGCAATCCAGGACCTTCATCAGATTAGCATTGTGTTCTTCGACAGTTCGTCCCGCGACGAGGATGTCATCCACCACAATAGAGCACGTGTAACCTGGAAACAACTGCTCCATAGCTTGTCAAAATGCTTCACTAGCAGAGCTTATGCCAAAGGGCATACAAAGAAATCTGTAAAGCCAGAATGGTGTGCTGAAAGTTGTTAACTTGAGAAGTTGTGTTCGAGCAAAATCTGCCGGAATGAATTATTTTCATTTTGTACTGTGATTACAGTTGCCTCAGCCATTTGCGCTGCAATCCCGTCCACTGTGCACATGGGATAGTGAGGTCATTTAATGGCTGTGTTTAAGTCCCTAGGATTGATACAAATCTGTATTTCGTCTTTATTCTTCTTCGTTGCTATGACCATGGTGGAAACCCAATCCGAGGGGTCAGCGACGGGAGCAATCACATCAAGAGACACCATTCTGTTGAATTCACTTTGAACACAGTCCCGCATAGCGTGGGAAATCTTATGAGCTGGACGAACAACTGGAATTACTTCAGGGTTAATGGTAATTGTGTACCTAACAGGCAACCTGCCCAGCTTGTTGGCAAACAACATTTTGTATTGTGCCAGGATTTGTTGGTTAAAATCACAGGCTGTAGTCAGATGACAAACAGAAGGGCTGAAAGAGACAAGTCCCATGTCTTGACATGCGTTGGCACCTAGTAGAGACAGCACATCCTCACGATCAACATAGAAACGCAAGTTGTGGACATGTGAGTTAAGACAGCAGCGTAACTCAACTTGATGGATAGGGTGCACTGGACCTCCTGCAAATGGGAGAAGGGAGGCAGCAGTAGGATTGACAGTCTCTGTTTTTCGTAAATTTTTAAACACAGCTAGACAAATCACATTGCATCTTGCGCTGGTGTCCACTTTCAGATAAAAGTTCTTGCCATTAACGAGAAAAGCGACCTTGGGGTCTAGTTGTTTATGCATTAAATCAGACAAGGAATGTACATCGAAGTCAAAACATTTGCCAGCAGCATGCAAATCTGTGGGAGGTGGTTGAGAGCATTCTGACAGCAAGTTTTCCTGGCCAAGCGAATTAACAGATTGTCTTGTTTGAACTCTGTTGCTACGTGAACGACAGCATCTACAGTAAAAAAAATGATATATTTTGTTTCAAAATCTACATAATTTCCCATACGCAGTGCAACGGTCACGAACAGCAGCATGTGAACCCCCACAGTTAAAGCAATTGTCTATTCATCTCACGATAGAGTTGTCAGGCATTTGAGGAGAACAGCGAGAGGTTTGATAATACATACCGGCAACATTAATTTCACGACCAGCAGAGTGCCCTAAAACTTTTGCATGAGTGTCAGCCAGTTCAGCAATGCGACGGCGGTTTTCAGCAGTTTCTACAGTGGTTTTCAGCAGTCTCTAAGCTCAGCATCTCGCAGTAACCAGTCGCATAATTTATCGTTGCGGACACCATAGAGCAAACGGTCACAGACTAGGCTATCACATATATCCCTAAAATCGCATCGACTGGCAATGTGCTTCAAGGCACTGACATACATCTCCCTCTTATAGAAACATAGAAACATAGAAATTAGGTGCAGGAGTAGGCCATTAAGCCCTTCGAGCCTGCACCGCCATTCAATATGATCATGGCTGATCATCCAACTCAGTATCCCGTACCTGCCTTCTCTCCATACCCTCTGATCCCCTTAGCCACAAGGGCCACATCCAACTCACTCTTAAATATAGCCAATGAACTGGCCTCAACTACCCTCTGTGGCAGAGAGTTCCAGAGACTCACCACTCTCTGTGTGAAAAAAGTCTTTCTCATCTCGGTCTTAAAGGATTTCCCCCTTATCCTTAAGCTGTGACCCCTTGTCCTGGACTTCCCCAACATCGGGAACAATCTTCCTGCATCTAGCTTGTCCAACCCCTTAAGAATTTGTAAGTTTCTATAAGATCCCCTCTCAATCTCCTAAATTCCAGAGAGTATATACCGAGTCTATCCAGTCTTTCTTCATAAGACAGTCCTGACATCCCAGGAATCAGTCTGGTGAACCTTCTCTGCACTCCCTCTATGGCAATAATGTCCTTCCTCAGATTTGGAGACCAAAACTGTACGCAATACTCCAGGTGTGGTCTCACCAAGACCCTGTACAACTGAAGTAGAACCTCCCTGCTCCTGTACTCAAATCCTTTTGCTATGAAAGCTAACATACCATTCGCTTTTTTCACTGCTGCTGCACCTGCATGCCTACTTTCAATGACTGGTGTACCATGACACCCAGGTCTCGCTGCATCTCCCCTTTTCCTAATCGGCCACCATTTAA
Source organism: Okamejei kenojei (assembly GCA_035221665.1). Classification (NCBI taxonomy): domain Eukaryota; kingdom Metazoa; phylum Chordata; class Chondrichthyes; order Rajiformes; family Rajidae; genus Okamejei; species Okamejei kenojei. The sequence continues at coordinate 42,481,628 of CM069135.1, forward strand.
ATAATAGTCTGCTTTCCTGTTTTTGCCACCAAAGTGTATAACCTCACATTTATCCACATTATACTGCATCTGCCAAACATTTGCCCACTCACCCAGCCTATCCACACCTTGCAGTCTCCTAGCATCCTCCGCACAGCGAACACTGCCCCCCAGCTTAGTGTCATCCGCAAACTTGGAGATATTGCCTTCAATTCCTCATCCAGATCATTAATATATATTGTAAATAGCTGGGTCCCAGCACTGAGCCCTGCGGTACCCCACTAGTTACTGCCTGCCATTGTGAAAAGGACCCGTTTACTCCTACTCTTTGCTTCCTGTTTGCCAGCCAGTTCTCTATCCACATCAATACTGAACCCCTAATAACCGTATGCTTTAAGTTTGTATACTAATCTCTTATGTGGGACCTTGTCGAAAGCCTTCTGGAAGTCCAGATATACCACATCCACTGGTTCTCCCTTATCCACGCTACTAGTTACATCCTCGAAAAATTCCACAAGATTCGTCAGACATGATTTACCTTTCGTAAATCCATGCTGACTTTGTCCAATGATTTCACCACTTTCCAAATGTGCTGCTATCCCATCTTTAATAACTGACTCTAGCAGTTTCCCCACTACCGATGTTAGACTAACTGGTCTGTAATTCCCCGTTTTCTCTCTCCCTCCCTTCTTAAAAAGAGGGGTTACATTTGCTACCCGCCAATCCTCAGGAACTACTCCAGAATCTAAAGAGTTTTGAAAGATTATCACTAATGCATCCACTATTTCCTGAGCTACTTCTGACACCATGTTGTGCTTCTGCTGTTGGAATAACTTAACTCACACACCGTGATTAAGATCCAAAGACTTTATTAACTTTACAGCATAGACAACTTCATCTTAGCACGTTACACTAAAAGTGAGAAAGGGCAGGGAGTCTTTCTGTTAAACAAGTGGGCATAGCTACGAAGTATGACTCATAAAGTGAGTCACTGATCTACAGTTAAAGAGTGACCTTACAGGAGATATACCAAAAAATGAGTGTAGATGGATAGCTATAGTCACTTTCCCAGGGTAGAGGAGTCTAAAACTAGAGGGCACAGGGTTAAAAAGAGAGGGCAAAGATTTAAAGGGGACTGAGGGGTAAGTTCCCCACAGAGGGCTGTGGGTATATGGAGAGTTCTAGGAAGACAAGACAGTAAAAAAAAAAAACGGAGAGTTACGGAGGTCTTCATTATAAGAAAGAAAACATTATTTTCAGTGACAAACTACGCTTCAGTGGTTAAGTCTATAAAAACTTCAACTTAAAAAAGCTTTGCACATAAATGACTGAGTGAGCAAACTGACAAGATTAATGGAATATTTGTGACCTCAATGAATGAGTCATCTCCTTAACAATTGATATTAATGGGATAAGAAACAACGAAAAGCAAAGAGAAGGAAGTGGTTTAGAATAAAATCAGTTGCAGAATGAGGAAGAATGAAGGAAAAGTTAATGAGGAACACTGAAAAGTTGGATATTTAAAATCATTAAAACAATCTCCAACTGGCATGATGTTTTTTTCTTCTGGAAGAGCAATGCAATGTTTTTTGTGCTGAGAAATACCAGCTTTAACATCTTGCATGGGAAAGAAAAAACTCCAAGAATTTAAGGCATTGGTGAAGAGAACGATGGAAGAGAGGCGCTGAGAATTTAAGTACCACAGGAAAGTGTGGCTTGTTATTCTTGGATCATCTCATCAAATAAACAGAAGCACGGCAGAACACCTCATCATAAATGAACCCAAATCCATAAGGTCATAAGGGAGAGGAGTAGAATTAGGCCATTTCTAATTGTAGGTTAATTGGCTTTAGTAAAAACTGTAATATTTGTTTGTAAATGCTGCCATTCAATCATGGCTGATCTATCTCCCTCCTAACCCTATTCTCCTGCCTTCTACCCATAACCTCTGATACCTATACTAATCAAGAATCTATCTATCCCCGTCTTAAAAATATCCACTGATGGCCTCCACAGTCTCTGTGGCAAAGAATTCCACAGATTCACCATCGTCTGACTAAATAACATCCTTTAATTCTGAGGCTATGACCTCTAGTCCTAGACTCTCTCACTAGTGGAAACATCCCCTCCACATCCACACAATCCAAGCCTTTGACTATTCTGTATGTTTCAACAAGGACCACCCACATTCTTCTAAACTCCAGCGAGTACAGGCCCAGTGCCGACAAATGTTCATCATAGGTTAGCCTACTCATTTCTCGGATCATTCTTGTAAATGATTCCCAAATCCGATTTGGGAAAGTCAATAGATGTCACTGATGCCCATAGTGCATGAAATAAAAACATGTCGAGAAGGGAACCAGAACCCGTAACCATAAAACCAAGGCAACGGAACAGTTGCGGAACAAACAATTGACCAATGACCAATGTAGTCCAGTGTCTCTGCTTTGCAAACAGCATGCACAGTGACTTCAGGTGTTGCAAGAGCAAACGATAGTTTCAATTGAAGAAATACATTAAAAAATATATAAAGTTGATGATCTACATTAGACAATTGTGATGAATGTGCTAAAGCGGGAAGGTGAGACGGAAACATTTTCTGAAGAAAAAAGGTCACCTACTATCTGTGATTTTATTTTGTGAAGATATTTGTTCTAAAAAAAAAAAGTATTTGGGAGGCTATTCGAAACAGTAAGGATTTTCCATTCCCAGTTAATAATAGCATATCTCACCAAAACTCCTCAGAGCAGTTTAAGACATCTGATGTTGGTGATGTAATTTTGCTTGTTCACTCCAACATGATGGATTAGCAATTTTAGAAATATATACAACCTGATTAAATCAAGAATTTAATCCACACAGATGAAGGGTACATACAAAAATATTAATTCTCAATACACAATTTTACTGATACTGATGGTACCAACTTCAAATTAGCTGATTTGGTTTGCCTAAAAAGTATGTCAGAGATATTGTCCCTGTTGAAAATGTTAAAGCTATAGAAGTTTTTTTTCATTTATTATCTTTAACAAGCCTCCTTTTTGAAGAAATAGAACAAAGTTCTTAATGGCTGTTATGGTTAGGAAAATATAGTTCAACGTTGTTTATGTTCACCAACCTACTTGCACAACTTAGTCAAAAATAATAATTTAGCATTACAATTCAATACTTACTCTGCTAAGCCAAGAATAGTCTCCCTTTTATACTGGTTATCTGTGGCAAATCGCTGTACATCCACACCTTTGCCAAGGCCTTGAAGTGTTTGAGCTTGTGTGAAATCAGTTAATAATTCATTGTAATAATTAAGATAATGAATCAACGTCTGCAATTCTTCTGACCAACTGTCATCTGCATTTTCAGTCACATGCTCCGTGACCAGTTTGATCACCTCTTTGGGATCAGCCTGCAAAATTTCAGATGCATTTCAGATAATTATCATTCCCACTAACATGACATTGTTTCAACTATTTCCTTAAAAAATAGTGACTAATAGAATCATAAATTGTGTAATATATTATAGGGAAAATGTCTGCATGTATGATTACTTTTGTGGTGGCCTATATTAAAATTGCATGCACTTTGGACAATAACCAATCTTCAAAATCATTGTAGCCTGGCTTACAGTATATCCAACAGAAGTACCCCATTTTTTATGTTTAAAAATTATCAACTTCAGAATCAAGGGTAAATGCTGAGCAAAAAATAATTGTTAAGACTTGAAAAGTCTTAAGAGTTCATTACAATAAATGTAAGAGCAGGGCACTGAGAAAGCAGTGATAGAATCAGACAAATCGACACAGATTTACCAAAGGGAAACCATGGTCGAAAAATCTATTTCAATTTTTTTTTAATAGGTTCGTAACTGAATAGATGTTAAATATTTAGACCTTCAGAAGATTTTAGATAAGGTTCCACCTAAGAGATGGGCATGCACAATTAAAATGCATGGCATAGTATGTGGTGAACTGGTGAGCACAAAGAAAGTAAAGAGTAGAAATATATCTTATTTTCTGAATTAAATCACTTCCAGGATCCCAGGTATTCATAATGTATAATTTGAAATGGAAATGACATGCAATATAGTCAAGTTTGCAGATGTCATATAGCCAGGTATCAGTGTGAGCTCTGAGAAGATGCAAAAAAGTTCAGTGTGATTGAGGGAGCATGAAAATGCAGTTTAATGTGGATAAATGGGAGGTTATCCCCTTCATGGCAAAAACAATTAGGGAGGTTATTAACAGAATGATGATAGATTAGGAAAATGGGAGTTGCGGAGGCAATGTGCAAGAGACCAGAGCCTCTGTGCATCAGTCACAAAAGTCTGTGCAGGTGAAGTTGAATTACATGGTATCTTGGTTTTATGACAGATTAAGCACAGAAGCATGGAAGTTTTGCTGCAGTCTTACTGGGACACGGTGAGATCACACTTTTGAGTATTTACAATTTTGGCCACTTAATCTGAAGAAAGACATTCTTGCTATGAGTGAGAGAAATAAAAGCTTCACCAGACCGATTCCCGAAACACAATACTGACACAAACGAGTTGAGACGATTAGATTTATTTTCGCCTGGGTTTGTAAGAATAAGAAGGGATCTCATAGGAATGCATTAAATTGCAACATCACTAAACACATTGGATGCAGGAAGGATGTGCCTGAAGGCAGAGGGGAACAGGAGCAAGATTTCCAGTCAAGAGTTAAAGACCAAATAATTTGGGTTTGAGATGTTGAGATGAACCTTTGCTGAGACAGTGATGAACCTTTGGAATTCTCTACCATATGAAGCCATTGATGTCAAATCATTAAATATATTTAAAAGGGAATTCTTAGTTACACTTAATAAAGGTAAAGGATCAAGGAAGTTGGGAAAATGCAGAAGTAAGTTACCAAATTTGAATGTAAACCACGATCATAAGGACAGAACATGGTTGAAGGGCCAAACAGCCCACTCCTATTTTCCATTTTTCAATGTATTTTGTTTGAAATGAATAGGATGCTTACACATCAGTACAAAATATTTCCAGACCATCTATACCGGAAAAAAATATCTGCTTGGAGTCATAAAATTATGCAACATGGAAACAGGCTCTTTGGCCCAAGTTGGCATAAACGTCTTTGAAACATCATAACTGTATTCACTTCTAGAGCTTCCTCTGACAGATACAGGTTACTCGTTGAGCAAAAAAGTTGCTGCTGAGGTGACTCTTAATCCCTTGTCTCTCGGCTTAAGCTTATACTTTAGAATCCTACACTCTGCTTAAAAGACAATGTAAAAAATGTAATTTCTCCATCAAATAATTGATTGAGCCATGATAAATATGAGATCAGGTAGTTCACCCAGAGAAGGAACGGAACTGAAAATACCACTTACTGTGTCTAACAGTAAATTCCTGGGATCGATTTGAAACAAAGGCCTCTCACCCTGTCACCCCTCCCCCAAACTTGGAAAATTTCCATGGTTACCTGCACATTACTTGGTGGTTTAAGACTATGAATTTTAATCATTTGAATAATTATTTCTGAACAAAGCTGGGCAGTAGTCTGTTAGGGTGTTTAACAAAATCTTCTGGAAATCTCTGTACAATTGATTGATATGGAAAAGTCCAAACTAACAGATATTGATACGGTTAAAATGAGATTAAAAAGGCTCTAACAACTCAGATAAAAATAGAAACGTTTGGATATTGTAACTGCAAAAAAATCTTTTACACAAAATGTTCAATAATTCTACCTTTGCATCAGCTTTAAAAACACCAATATTTAGAACAGATCAAATTATTATTAATTCAACATGGGGCAATAAACAGAAAATTCAATGTTCTAATCAGAAATACATATTTTGGATATTCTTATATATCCTTTTGCATCCTCACTGATTTACAGTTAATTACCTTTCTTTCTAATATTTCCAGGATGTCCCCAGTTGAAATACAATCTCTCTCACCTTTGCCGACAACAAACAATATTCCAATTATACAATAGCACTTCTCTTAAAACCACTGCGAATTACATAGAAAACCAAACCTTGTATACTGGACGACACTTGTCCTTATAACATGGACTTAAACGGACATAGATCTGCAAAGCATAATAGTAGCCAGCAAACTGGAGAGACAAAGCAGAATGAGGTTGCTTCTCAAAGCACTTCTTAGCATCCACGATCTATTGAAAATTAATAAAGGGAGCAGTTAAAGAGGGAAAAAGAACACTCACAAGTCAAGCCACTTACAGCCACTGTAGTCACAAAAATCTAATAGGTTTTTGTGACTACAAAACCGTTTTCAAAAGTACAGAAATTATTTTTTGATATCTGCAAATGAAATAATAGTACATTACAAAATATTATACACTTTGTGAAGGTAAATAAAAATGCTGGAGAAACTCAGCGGGTGAGGTAGCATCTATGGAGCGAAGGAATAGGTGACGTTTTGGGTCGAGACCCTTCTTCAGACTCACACTTATACAGTTTGTGAATATACATTCTAATTAAATTCTTTCAAATTATGTCATTTTATAACCAATTTATAAAACAACCAAATTGCATATGTTCCAGAAATTAGTGGCAGCCCAGTATATTGATTAAACACAAGTTAATCACTGACATAATGGAATGTAATCCCTATTGTGAATGGAAGGTGGCCATTAAACTGCTTGAAAATTGTCTTTAGCATTAGGTGAAAATGACAATTTCTGTAAAAGTTTTCACCAAGTTTTACGTATTGCCTATATTTTAATGCTATTATCTTTAGTTTATAATTATTACATTGGAATCAGAAGGGGGCAAGCAGGACCTGAGCAGCGCGGCAGGTCAAAGGTGTTGACATTCAGCGTATACATCCATACTCCAGCTCAAGAAGCAATATGTTTAAATTGAATTACCAGAGCAATAACCCATTTTCAGATGAAGGTGAGGAAGCAGAACAACTTGATTTCCAATGTTTTGCAGAGAAAACTGGACTTCTACAGTATTGGTTCTTTGTGTACACATCAACACTATTTTAGATTATTTACTTAAGTTCTGTTCTAACATGTACCTAATAAATAAACCCAAATATCCTGTCAATTATGCTTGGTGGCCATGCTGCCGGAGAGACAGATTGGCTTTATGCGCATATTACGTTGGTTTGTGAAAGAAAAAAGAAGTCTGAGATTACCCAAATAGATAAACAGAGAATTATGTGGGCAACGCTCTGCTGAGAACACTGGATTTCAAAAGGCTCCCTGGCTGACAAAATAATGCATTTGCAGCACATAAGTGAACATACTATTAGGTGACATAAAATAACACCATCAAGCTAACCAGATTGCAATTTGCAATCTGAAATTTTGCAATCTCAGTCCTGATGCGATTCAAAAATGACATTAGCAATACACAGATGTACAGCTTACAGAGGCAATATTTTGTGAAGATGTGGTACACCTAGTATGTTCACGATTCCTGAAAGAAGTAACATGGCAGCACATATTTAAAATTACAAACATAATTACAAGTAAGCTGGAGAAAGAGAGACATTTTGAGTTGGGACCCTTCTTCATAACAGGATCATGGCTGATTGGTCTGCAACTTCAAATTCTCATTTCTGTTTATCCCAGTAACCTTTTACTCATTGGTTTATCAAAAATTCATCTACTTCGACTTTAAAAGTCCTTCCTCATAACCCAATTGAGGAATTAAATACTAAAGACTCTACCCTCAGTGAGAGATAGAAACGCTAGTAGATCTTGTCTCATCTTTAAATGGGTGACCCCTCATTTTTAACCTTGAGTACCCTGATTGTAGGTTTTCCCATATTAAAAAAAACACTCATTAAATATCATCCAAATCTATTTTCACTTTAAACTCCAGCGGATACAAACTCATATTTTTCAATCGTTCCTTATCAGGCAATCCACTAATTCTATGTATTAGCTTGGTAATTTGTCCATTGAACCAGCTTCCAATGGTTTTACCTCCTTTCTTACACAAGGAAATACTGTACACATGTAGTTTCATCATTTATCTACACTATTGACGCATAACCTCCCGACTTTATATTCAATTCCTCACGGAACAAAGAATAACATCCTGTAAGTTTTCCTAGTTATCTGCAGAATCTGCACTGTTGCCTTTTTTGAAACATGCACTTGGGCACCCAGAGTCCTCTGCATCACTGACTGCAATCTTTTATCATTTAGATTTTTTTTTAAATCCCTCAAAAGAACAAATTTATATTTAACCACTTTGCCCACTCTCTTAACCTATCTATTTCACTTTGAACTCTTATGTCATATTATGCAGGACATCCATGGACTCTCCAGTATTAACATTGAACTCCAATAAATTGTTTAAACATGACTTCCTTTTCACAAAATGATGTTGAGTTTGCCTGATTACTCTGAATCTCTCTAATTGCCTTCTATAACAGAGCTTTCACCATTTTCCCAATGACAGATGTGCAGCTAATACAGTGTAATTATACATGATTTCAAGAATAATAAACATACTATTTTGCCCTTGTATTATACAAGATCACAACTTGGTATCTCATGTCTGGCAACATTAAAGATATGGAAAGGATGTGGATGAAAGCCATACAATTAGTTCCCAGTTTGAAGCAATTTAGTTTGCAAGTTAGCATAAAAGAGCTGGAATCATATAATTCAAAGAAACATTACTTGATGATCTGAGTTATGTAAGATGAAAAAGGGCAAAAACATGCAGTCAGTCCATGATTAGAATTCGTTCCAATTACAGTCAAGGGCCAGAGCATTAACTATTTTGTTTTTCACAGAAGCTGCCTAACAAAATAAATATTTCCAGCATCTTCTGTTTTTTTTTGTCTGATTTCCAGGTTCTGCATTTTGTTTTCCTTTTAGATGTTCCAATTATTTTATTAGGAAACAAAAGTCACAAGTTCAACAAGGGCAATTCTAGATTTGATGATATGATTTATTTTTGCAGAAACAGGGCTGTAAGCTCATATTTGCTGAATGGCTCCGAGCAAAAGCTTCTCTTGTTCCTAGCTGGAGCACTGGTCATCTCAGACGGAATGCAGCAAGAATAATCTCCATGATGAGATTTAATATTCCAAAGGAATATCTGAGTAGAAGGTCTAAATTATTCTTAGTGTGGAGCAAAAACTGTGGCTACTGGAAATTCTAAACTAAAACAGAAGTTTCTGAAAGTACTAAGCAAGTCAAGTAGCATCACCTTGTCTTGTTCAAGAACAGGACTGGGGAGGAAACATGTTTTAAGTTTGAGAAGGGAAGGGTGGAGAGAACTGAGGCAAAACGAGTAAAGTGTTACAGTTGTCAAAATAACAATTTTAAAATAAGCAGCTGGAGAAAAAAAAGAAACAAAAAAAAGGTACAACCGCATAGTGGTATTATTAAGTCCCAAAGGTTACAACATATCTAGATAGAAAAGGGGATAATGTTCCTTGTGCTTACGTTGAGCAATGAAGGAGGATGATGTTAGATGTGTGATGAAGGATAAAAGTGATTGAAAACTTTCAGATTGCTTGAAAATACACCTTTGTTCAGCCATCCAATCTAAGTGTGGGCTTCTCCAATCTTGAGACTACATTATGAGCTGAATAATAAATTGGAAGTGGAAATGAATTGATGCTTCACTTGGAAGAGCTGCGTGGGTCCCTGGATAGCGATAATGGAAAAAGGTAAAAGACTATGTGTTGCACTTCCCTTTGCAATGCTAAAAGCAGAAGGGAGAAAATATTTTGAGTGAAATCTTGCAGGATTCCACACAATAATGTGGAAGGTGGAGGATTACTTGAATTGTTTGAAAGATACAGCATTTAAGCAGACCCTTTGGCCCAAGTTGACACTGATGATGGATCACCTGTTAATATTATTTCTATGTTATTTCACTTCTGCATCCATTCCCTACACATTGGGGACAATTTAGAGGCCAATTAACTTACAAACCTGGGGGTTACACAAAAAGCTGGTGCAGCAGCATCTAAGGAGCGAAGGAGATAGGCGACGTTTCGGGTCGAGACCCTTCTTCAGACTGGTCAGGGATCAGGGAAACGAGAGATATAGACGGTGATGTGGAGAGATAAAGAACAATGAATGAAAGATATGCAAAAAAGTATCGATGATAAAGGGAACAAGCCATTGTAAGCTATTTGTGGTGTGAAAATGAGAAGCTAGTGCGACTAGGGTGGGGGAGGGAGATAGAGATAGAGGGAATGCCAGGGCCCGAGGGCTGAGGGAGAGGTGGGAAGGGGAGGAGACAGCTTACAATGGCTTGTTCCCTTTATCAACGATACTTTTTTGCATATCTTTCATTCATTGTTCTTTGCAAATCCCTTCACAACTTCACCTTGCCTTGTCTCTGCAGTTTGTCTCAGTGCAACAAACTTTGAGGACGCCTCAACTCATCAAATTCCAACAGCTTCATCACCCCAACTATTTCTATCTTCAGTGGCCAAACACCAAATATTTGGAATTTCCTTACAAAATCTCTTTTGCCTCTTTCAATATGCATCATTAAACTCTTTGCAAGCTCTTGGTCATCTGCCCTATTAATTTTGTGTGAGATTCAGTGTTGAATTTTTGTTATTAGTAACAGTTTTTAGCGACTTTGATAACTTTTGTTATGTTTAAGTTACTATAAATAGAAAGGGTGAAATATTCGGTAGCATTTCCCTCAGCTGGAGTACAAAACATATAAATTATGTGCAGGAGCAGGCCATTCGGCCCATCGAGCCTGCACCACCATTCAATATGATCATGGCTGATCATCCATGTGCTTGTGGCACCCCACTAGTCACTGCCTGCCATCCTGAAAAGGACCCGTTCACTCCTACTCTTTGCTTCCTGTCTGCCAGTTCTCTATCCACATCAATACTGAACCGCCAATACAGTGTGCTTTAAGTTTGTACACTAATCTCTTGTGTGGGACTTTGTCGAAAGCCTTCTGAAAGTCCAGATATAACACATCCACTGCTTCTCCCTTATCCACTCTACTAGTTACATCCTCAAAAAATTCAATAAGATTTGTCAGACATGATTTACCTTTCGTAAATCCATGCTGACTTTGTCCAATGATTTCACCACTTTCCAAATGCGCTGCTATCCCATCTTTAATAACTGACTCTAGCAGTTTCCTCACTACCGATATTAGACTAACTGGTCTGTAATTCCACGTTTTCTCTCTCCCTCCCTTTTTAAAAAGTGGGGTTACATTAGCTACCCTCCAATCCTCAGGAACTACTCCAGAATCTAAAGAGTTTTGAAAAATTATCACTAAGGCATCCACTATTTCTGGGGCTACTTCCTTAAGTACCCTGGGATGCAGCCTATCTGGCCCAGGGGATTTATCAGCCTTTAATCGATTCAATTTACCTAACACCACTTTCCGGCTAACCTGGATTTCACTCAGTTACTCCATCTCATTTGAACCGCGATCCCCTGCTATTTCTGGCAAATTATTTATGTCTTCCTTAGTGAAGACAGAACCCAAGTAGATATTCAATTGGTTTGCCATGTCCTTGTTCCCCATGATCAATTCACCCGTTCTGACTGCAAGGGACCTACATTTGTTTTAACTAATCTTTTGCGTTTCTCATATCGATAAAAACTTTTGCAGTCAGATTTTATGTTTTCTTTCATAATCCATTTTCCCTTTCCTAATTAAGCCCTCTGTCGTCCTCTGTTGGTCTCTGAATTTTTCCCAGTCCCCTGGTAGGCTGCTTTTTCTGGCTAACTTGATACTATCCCTGATTTCCCTTGTTATCCACGGATGCGCTACCTTCCCTGATTTAGTCTTTTGCCATACTGCGATGGACAATTGTTGTAGTTCATCCATGTAGTCTTTAAATGCCTTCCATTGCATATCCACCGTCAACCCTTCAAGAATCAATTGCCAGTCCATCTTGGCCAATTCACGTCTCATACCCTCAAAGTTACCCTTCTTTAAGTTCAGGACCCGTGTTTCTGAATTAACAATGTCACTCTCCATCCTAATGAAGAACTCAACCATATTATGGTCACTCTTGCCCAAGGGGCCACGTACAACAAGGCTGCTAACTAACCCTTCATCATTACTCAATACCCAGTCTAGAATCGCCTGCTCTCTCCTTGGTTCCTCTACATGTTGGTTTAGAAAACTATCCCGCATACATTCCAAGAAATCCTCTTCCTCAGCGCCCCTACCAATTTGATTCACCCAATCTATATGTAGATTGAAGTCACACATTATAACGGTTTTACCTTCGTAGCACGTATTTCTAATTTCCTGTTTGATGCCATCCCCAACTCCACTAATACTGTTAGGTGGCCTGTACACAACACCCACTAGCGTTTTCTGCCCCTTAGTGTTTCGCAGCTCCACCCATATCGATTCCACATCCTCCAAGCTAATGTTCTTCCTTTCTATTGCGTTAATCTCCTCTCTAACCAGCAACGCTACCCCACCTCCTTTTCCTCTCTGTCTATCCCTCCTGAATATTGAATATCCCTAGATGTTCAGCTCCCAGCCTTGGTCACCCTTAGTTGATTAGGTCAAACCGTTGCATATGGCCTTTGTATAATGAATTATTTTATAATGGATGCAATTTTCCAACAAAATATACCAACATGGGTCATTTGGTAAAAGCAAGTGTTACACAGATGCTGATCAGGAAGGATATTTGCCACAAAGTTGGAGAAAATGTTCAATTTGGGAAATAATTCTTTTCCCCCTGAACCCCTCAAGGATATTGCAGAAGCAAGTTATTCTTGCAGCTGAACTTTTTTCTGGAATACTCATTTAAAATTGCATGCCATGTTTCCAACTAAACCCGTCAGTACCCTACCTGAGGCAAGGCCAGAAGATACGCGAGAGCTAGGGTCATATCCTTTGGTAATGCATCACTGGCTAGTTGTAAAAGAACTGTAAAAACAAAAGAACACAGGATTAAACATTTTCAAGACCAAATAATCTGAGAAAAAGGTCCTCAATTTCGTTTTTTACATTTCTGCTCCAGCATTTACAATTTAAGAACTCAGTACTTACCCTCAGTACTTCAACAATGAGAACTCAAAGTAAACTTGTATTTTAATTATTTTCATACTGAATAATTGTTCTAGATGAACAGCTTTTACACAGTAAAGTTAATTTTATAGTGAACTAGACCAAGTGGGACCCGTTGGGTCCCGCCCCCTCAACGCGCGGTTGCAGGGGAAGGGGGTGGCCTGCATCATCACACACACACTAACAAATCCCTCACACACCCACACTAACCCTCCCACCACCCCCCGACACAGAGGCACACAGGGCGACACAGGGCACACAGAGGAACACAGAGGCACAGAGAGGGAGGCGGGGCGAGAGGGAGCGTGAGGGGGGCAGAGACGGAGCGGGGAGGCAGAGAGGGAGGGTAGAGTTTGAGGGGTGGGGGGGGGCATCGTCACAGGGAAGGGCTGGTTCCCGAACGCAATAATCCCTCATTCCCAGCTGCAAAACACACCCATCCCCTACCCGTTGCCCCACAGGAGGCAGAGAGGGAGCGTGAGAGGGTCAGAGAGGGAGAGGGTAGAGTTTGAAGGGGGGAGGGCGCGTCGTCAGAGCTCGCCCCCAGCTTCGCTCTATGATCTTTGGAAGGCAGGGCCCGAGAACGGGTGGAGTGCGCGGGGGGGGGGGGGTGACATCACTTGCAGCGTGAGCAAGAAGACAGCGTTTTTTTCAAATGCTTTTCGGCAGCGACGGATGGGAGCCAAGATGGACCCGACAGCTCTGATACAGGGCTGCTCGTTCTTCACACGCAGCGCGTGCCGCAATCTTCAGCTATGATCTTCGGTGTTCAGTCGACGGGGCGACCTTTGAACAAAGGGGGAGAGTAGGGAGGGGTGGGAGGTGACGTCAGCCGCAATGCGAGCAAATGGCAGATCCATTGTCACGTCATCAGCGAAAAAACCCCAAAATAAGGCGTTTTGAATAGAAAGTTGGATCGGATTTGTGAACATTTTAATTAATTACTCAAGAAATAAAGCAGGACATTTTAAGCCGATTTTTGACTCCAGAGGGTAAATCTCTCCTGGTATATGTAAAAAATTTCCCGTTAGCGCGTGCATTTTTAACCTTTTTTTCTAACTTTAAAATTGATTGGCACCAAACTAAGTTTAATGTTTAAGAAAGAACTGCAGACGATAGACAAAAAATGCTGTAGAAAGGCAGCATCTATGGAAAGAAGGAATAGGCAACTTTTCTGTCGAGACCCTTCTTCAGACTGATGTTGGGGGGAGGGACCGGAAAGAGAAAGGAAGTAGGCGGAGCTGGTAGGACTTGGGTGAGAACGTGGAAGGGGGAGGGGAAGGAAGGAGAAAGCATGGGCTATCTAAAAGTAGAGGTCACCGTTCATACCACTGGGGTGCAAACTACCCAAGCGAAATATGAGGTGTTGTTCCTCCAATTTGCGCTGGGCCCCACTCTGGCAATGGAGGAGGCCCAGGACCGAAAGGTCAGATTGGGAATGGGAGGGGGAGTTGAAGTGCTGAGCAACCGGGCAATCAGGTTGGTTAACAAGGACTGAACGGAGGTGTTCAACGAAGCGATCGCCGATCCTGCATTTGGTCTTGCCGACGTAGAGAAGTTGACACCTAGAACAGCGGATGCAGTAGATGAGATTGGAAAAGATGCAGGTAAACCCCTGCCTCACCTGGAAAGACTGATTGGGTCCTTGGATGGAGTCGAGAGGGGAGGTATAAGGACAAGTGTTGCATTTCCTGCGGTTGCAGTGGAAAGTACCCGGGGAGGGGGTGTTTTGGGTGGGAAGGGACGAATTGACCATGGAGTTACAGAGGGAACGGTCTCTGCGGAAAGCAGAAAGGGGAGGAGATGGGAAGATGTGGCCAGTAGTGGGATCCCGTTGGACTGGCGATCTGGTCAGAGTAGACTTAAGGAACTGCAGATGCTGAAATCTGGTGTAGAACACAAAACACTAGAGTAACTCAGCAGGTTAGGCAGCATCTATAGAGTGTGGAAAGACTGCGTTTCAGGTCAGGACCAAGAAGCACTGAGTTTTAGCGTAGTCATGCGTCTTTATTATTGTTTTATCAGTGAAGCAAATAGGAGCACAAGTTTTACACCATACAGTTTTTAATTGCTCCAGACACGTAATGGTTTAAAACAATTTGTTCAATCTCCAAAAGCAACATGCTGAAAATCAGAAATAATACAGAACTTGCTGAGAAATTCAGCAGGTCTCTGAGCATATATGGATACAGTAACAGGTTAATAATTCAGGGTGAAAAAATGGTGATAACCCTAAAATGTTAATTTTTTCCCTCTCCAAAGATGCAGGCTGTTCACCTCATTTCTGTTTGAAGAGCTCTGCTCTGAGGAAAATCCTAAAGCATTCATTTTCAGAACACGCTTTTAGAGGCAAGGTATTTCTTACACACATACGGCATTATCCAACGCAAGTTCTAAAACAATGCCAATGAATGGAGCAGTATTACTAAGACTACTGATAAACAACCTGAATTGCGTTTTTTTGACTGGCTCTGGTCAGAGGAAGAATGCAAGGAGGCAAAACGGAACCCAGCATTTTGCTTTGAAATTCTGTGCAGGATATATCCTTCACACTGCTCAAAAATGAATACAAACTTCAAAAACTCAATCCCCACCAGCTTGTGTTATATTTCCATTTCTCACAACATAAAGAAATCTGAATTATGACAACTTTATACTTTAAAGCATAAGGTTTACAAGGTTAATTCCCGAGATGACGGGACTGTCATATGCGGAGAGAATGGAGGAGCTGGGCTTGTACACTCTGGAGTTTAGAAGGATGAGAGGATATCTCATTGAGACATATAAGATTGTTAAGGGTTTGGACAGGCTAGAGGCAGGAAACATGTTCCTGATGTTGGGGGAGTCCAGAACCAGGGGCCACAGTTTAAGAATAAGGAGTAAGCCATTTAGAACGGAGACGAGGAAACACTTTTTCTCACAGAGAGTGGTGAGTCTGTGGAATTCACTGCCTCGGAGAGCGGTGGAGGAGGGTTCTCTGGATGCTTTTAAGAGAGAGCAAGATAGGGCTCTTAAAAATAGCGGAGTCAGGGGATATGGGGAGAAGGCAGGAACGGGGTACTGATTGGGGATGATCAGCCATGATCACATTGAATGGCGGTGCTGGCTCGAAGGGCCGAATGGCCTACTCCTGCACCTATTGTCTATTGTTTATAAATCACATAGTCAAGGAACTAGGATTAGATTTTCCCAAATCGTTTCACAGTATACTCAGCAGGTGTGTTCCCTCACCTTGTCAGCCTTGAATGGAATTAAATCTATGCTGTTATAAACACTTGGTGATATTTTAAACCAACTCTGAAAACCATTTCTCAGAGATACAATATTTTTATGTAAGAACAATAAATTCTGATCCCAGTGCAAAATCATGCAGCCAGTAAATACTAATTGAGAGCTTGACTTTAAGCTATTATTTTCAAATTTATTTGGCTACTTAGAACAGTATATATTTTTAAAAGGAATTGAGATCAAACTTAATTATTTGACTTCACAATTTTTTAATTCTAATTAAAAATCTATAGTAAAGATGTTAATCACCTTTGCAATTTTCTTCCCAACAGATTTATGTGGCAACAAATTGGTTCTGAAGTCAAACACAATTTATGAGGTCAACTTTTTTTCAGTACTACGATAGAGAGTTGATTTATTGAATATGGCATTGGAGTTTCAGGCACATCATATTCTCAACTATTGCCAAATCTACCACAATTTGAATTGTTGCAATCCCCACATTTTCTTTTTAGAAATTCTAAGGACGTTAATTCAAATACTAGAGGGCAGAGCTTTAATGTGAGAGGGGCAAAGTTTAAAGGAGATGTTCAGGGCAAGTCTTTTTACACAGTGCCTGGAACATGGTGGTTGAAAGAGATATGTTAGTGGCATTTAAAAGACATTTGGATAGGCATATGGATGTGCATGGAATGGAGGGATAAGGGTTATGTACAGATCGGTAAGCGATAGTCTTGGAATCAATTTGGCACAGACATTGCGAGCCGAAGAACCAGTTCCTGCGCTGGACTGTTCTATGGAAAATTACTCAAAGTCCTTTCAATGCAGTCATCAATGTAGCGGAGGTAGAGATTGGGGATAAAGCCAGTGGACGCCTGGAACAGGGATCGTTCGACGTACCTTCGTCCCTTCTGTAGATGATATGTGTATACACCTTTAATTGATAGTGACGATGTCAATGCTAACCACTCCCCCACCAGTTAGTATAATTGTAACCTTCACACCCCTAGCTCACTCTCTAGTGATCGTGACAGACCGCATACAGCTAGGGCAATAATGTGTGTTCATTAAAGTAGTAAAGATCCAATGGTGTCCGTGTACCCTCTTTACATGGCGTCAGAAGTATTTCTTCCTGCATCTCCAGTTTATCGGGTTTTATTTTCTTAGTCCCAGTACCCCCTCCCTGTGCCGTGATGGCTTCTGCCTGTCGTAAACCTGACATCTTAGTATTTGATGCAGACATCACTCATCGCTGGAGTGTGTTCCGACGTGACTTTGAGCATTATGTTACAATCGTTCACCCTGTTGTGGCCCCCACGGTCAAAGCCTCCCTTCTGCTGAACCTGGCTGGTCCCGAAGCGCTTGAGCGATCGAGTCATTCATCTATGGACCAGGCGAGAGTGTTCAGGACCCGGTATGTCTGCTTGCTAAATTTACAGCGATGTGTGACCTTCCCACGAACCACATCCTAGAGCGTTTCAAAGTGTTCTCCCGACGCCAAAACCCTGGGAATCTATTGACAATTTTGTGGCCGCGCTGCGCCAACTGGCTCGCCGATGCGACCTGCATGTCCTGACCCCTGATACTTTGACCCGTGACATCTTGGTCTTTGGTCTACGGGATGATAAGCTGCGCTCTGAGTTGCTACGTAAGCCTGATCTGACATTCAATGAGGTGTTGCATGCCTCACGTTAAGCTGAGGCTCTCTCCACAGTGATGTCCACCTGGTGGAGGCACCCCTGAACCCGCTGGCCGAATACCCAGATCGTTTTGACTCGAAGCTGGGGAAGTTGCCCTGCAGCTACAAGATTGCCCTGAACCCCAACATCACGCCGGTTGTCCGTCCTCCGCACCGTGTATTCCTTCGCCATGAGGGGCAAGGTCGAGTCTACTCTTCTCGAGATGGTGGCCACGGGCATCCTGAAGCCAGTGGGTTTCTACTATGGTTGTCGCTGTGAAGAAGGATAAGAGTGAACTACGGGTCTGCATCAACCCTAAGGACTTGAACTTGGCCATCAAGCGCCCGCATTATCCTATGCGGACGGTGGAGGATGTTGCTGCACAGGTTGGCCCTGCCACTGTGTTCTCGGTTCTCGATGCCAAGAGTTCGTTCTGGCAGATACCTCTGGACGAGCGATCCTCGCACCTGACAACCTTCAGCACGCCTTTCGGCAGGTATCGCTTCCACTGCATGCCGTTTGGGATCAACTCTGCCAGCGAGGTGTTCCAAAGGACCATGGAACAACTGTTTGCCGGGCTCCCGTGTGCCATCATTGTCGACCACATCCTGGTTTGTGGGAAGAATGTCGCTGAGCACGACCACCACCTTTGCCAGGTGCTGCAGCGGGCCCGGGACGTCAACCTGAAGCTCAACCCGAAGAAGTGCCGGTTCCGGGTCCCTGAGGTCACGTACGTGGGGCATGTCTTCACAGCATTGGGGCTGAAGCCTGGTTCCCGCAACACCAGAAAGCATTCGACACCCTCAAATCCAAGCTGATCAGCATGCCAACGTTGAAGTACTTTGACCTCCAGCGCCTCATCATTCTCACATTTGATGCATCTAAGTTTGGCCTCGGGGCCGCCTGCCTGCAGATCCACGACGGGGTGCAACTGCCTGTGACCTATGCATCCCGCACGATGACGACCGCTGTACAACGCTATGCCCAGATTGAAAAGGAGCTGCTGGCTGTTGTCTTTGCCTGCTCTAAATTCAAGGACGATATCCTGGTCACCTGCTTCACTATTGAAACGGACCACCAGCCTCTGGTTACCATCCTCAACAAGCCGATACATGTGGCCTCCTCCCGGCTCCAGCGCATGACGCTCCAGCTACGCTTCACTTTTACTGTGGTTTATCGCAAGGGCAAGGACATGTTTGTTGCTGACACGCTGTCTCGTGCGCCATCCACAACCCGACATCCATACGAGGCGTCCAATCTGATAGTCCTAAGCATCAATTTCGTGCCCTCCAGTCAGTTGAAGTCCCTGGCCAAGCACACGGCGGCTGACGCTTCGCTACAACAGCTGGCCGCGATCATCAAGCAGGGCTGGCCAGACTGCCGTTCTTCCCTGCCGGCCGCACCGGTGCCTTATTTCCTGGTTCGTGACGAGTTGGTGCTGCGTGATGGTGTGATTGTGAAGGGGCACAAGGCGATGGTGCCCGCAGCACTCCAAGAACAATACTGTGAAACTGCTCATCGTGGCCATCACGGGGCCGAAGCGACCCTTTCCATCGCTCAGAGCCAGATCTTCTGGCCTGACATGCCTCGCTACTTCCGGGACAGAGTCTCCGCGTGCCCTACCTGCAACAGCCTCGCTCCGCAGCAACAGCGGCAGCCGCTCCTGCAGCAGCCAGCTCCTAACCTGCCCTGGTCTGCGCTGGCAACCGACATCTTCGAATGGCACGGAAAGCACTTCCTGGTGCTTGTCGACTCCTACTCCAGCTGGTTTGAAGTTGACCAGCTTCACTCCCTCTCTTCCTCCGCGGTCATCGAGAAGCTACGCCGCCACTTTGCCACCTTCGGGTCCCCGTTCAGCCTGCAGTCGGACAACGGCAGCCAGTTCACCAGCGCCGAGTTCCGTGCTACACCAGCAGCCCGGAATACCCGCTGAGCAACGGGCCTGGCCGAGCGCGCGGTCCGTAGTGCTAAAGGATTGTTGGAACATTGCCGACTATCCAGCTCCGACATCTACCATGCTCTGCTGAACCCCCGCAACATCTCCCGCGACCATGCCCTGGGTTCCCCGGCTCAGCGCCTCATGTCTCGTGTCACGCGGCCCACGGTCCCGGTGTCTCAACAGTCCGTCTCCCTCTGTCCTTAAACCTGCCTTGGTCCGGAAATGCATTGCCCATAAACATGGTATACAGAAGCGTTCCCACGACAGGTCCTACCGTGTCCTCCACCCTCTTCTCCCCGGCCAGGTCGTCCGTATGAGGTCCATTTCTGGCCGCTCCAAGCTGGCCGTGGTCGTCGGTTCTGCCGGCTCCCCTCGTTCATACCTTGTCAACCACGACGGCAAGGTGTACCGCCGGTCCCGCCAATATCTCCGGCTCGTGAACAAGCCTCTCCCTCCCCCGGCGGCTCCGTATGCCCCCCCCCCACTGCCACTTTTGCGGGCCTAGTGCCTAGCCCGTTCCTCTGGGGTCCCCCCCCTCATCATTCTCCTGTCCCTCTTCCGGCTGCGGTCCCGCTTTCTCACCCTCCTCTTCGCCATCCCCCCCCCCGATGCCTTCGTCGACCAGGGCTTCTCCTGTCCGTAGCCCCCCCATGGCCTGGCGTCGTCCCCGCTTGTTCCTGTCGGGGAAGGAGGTGATGGTGAGGTTCGGACCCGGTCCGGTCGCCTGGTCAGGCCGCCGGTCCGTTATGGCGATTACGTGTGATTCTGTATTCCCGTGCCTTACTGTTTGCATTTACCCTAGCGCATGAGACGTGGTCGCCCTGTCACTCACTATTTGTTTTGTAGGGGAAGGATGTAGATGATGTGTGTATACATCTTTAATTGATAGTGACGATGTCCATGCTAACCACTCCCCCACCAGTTAGTATAATTGTAACCCACACGCCCCTAGCTCTCTCTCTGGTGATCGTGACAGACCACGTACACCTAGGGCAATAATGTGTGTTCATTAAAGTAGTAAAGATCCAATGGTGTCCGTGTACCCTCTTTACACCTTCCGACCCAAACCATCCCCTCCCCGGGTACTTTCCGCTGCAACCTCCCCTCTCGACTCCATCCAAGGACCCAAACAGTCTTTCCAGATGAGGCAGAGGTTCACCTGCACCTCCTGCATCCGCTATTCCATGTGTTAACATCTCTACATCGGCGATACCAAGTGCACGCTCGGCGATCGTTTCGTTGAACACCTCCGCTCAGTCCGTTGTAACCAACCTTATCTCCCGATTGCTCGGCACTTCAACTCCCCCTCCCATTCCCAATCTGACCTTTCTGTCCTGGGCCTCCTCCATTGTCAGAGTGAGGCTGCCAGCGCATATTGGAGGAACAGCACCTCATATTTTGCTTGGGTAGTTTACACCCCTGCGATATGAACATTGACTTCTCTAATTTCAGATAGCCCTTGCTTTCTCCCTCCTTCCCCTCCCCCTTCTCCTATGTCCTACTGTCTCCGCCCACTTTCTATCTTTATCCCGCCCCCCCTTCCCGACATCAGTCTGAAGAAGGGTCTCGACCCAAAACGTCACCCATTCCTTCTCTCCATAGATGCTGCCTCACCCGCTGAGTCACTCCAGCATTTTGTGTCTAACCTTGCGTAAAATATTTTCCTTTCAGGATTTGGTTTAGTGGAAGGCATATTATTATATTCTTGAAAGGACATTGAGTAATTTTCATAGAACAGTACATCACAAGAACTCGTCCTTCGGTCCGCAATGTCTGTGCCAAACTTGAATTAAAGACCTTCGCTTATCGATCTGTACATAACCCGTATCCCGCCATTCCATGCACATATATATGCCTATCCAAATGTCTTTTAAATGCCACTAACATATCTCCTTTATCACTTTCAGTACATTTCATGGCATTTGTTACAGAATTGCACATGATATAAAACCTTTATCATCGTATGGTTTTGAGAATAATTTTACCTTCTGTGGCAGGAAAAAGATTTTCTCCTTCACTCTTGGTTTCAGATAATTTGCCAGCTCTCAGCAAAACCTCTGCAAAGTTCTCCAGAACATTGTACTGGTAACACCCATAGTTGACCTCATCCTGTTAAAAAAAAAGTAGAATATTTAAAAACCTATGTAAAATAAATCAAGAACTACGAAACTGCATGGTCCAAGAAGAAGACACAGGCTGCAGGTACAAAGTGCAGAGAATACTTATTGCTGCAGATGGAGACCTTTTTTATTTTTCATTTGCATTGTTGGAGACAACAGAATACTTTCACGACTGGATGATATCTCCATGTTAAGTGATTCCATTCACACTTTTAATGTAATAACCTTTGGTAAAAATACAATACGAGTAGTCCAAATGTCCTCTTTAAATATATATTATAATATAAATATATTGTAAAACAGTTATGTAGCTGTCTCACAGCATCAACTTAGACCAGGTTGGAAGGTTAGATTGCATGGGATCCAAGGAGATATAGCTGAAAAGATAGAAAATTGACTTCATGGAAGCAGAGGGTGATCGTGGAAGGTTGCTTCTCAGACTGGAGGTCTGTGACTAGTGGTGTGACTCAGGGTTCGCTGCTGGGCCCGTTACTGTTTGTCATCTATATCAATGATTTGGATGAGAACATACACGGCAAGATTAGCAACTTTGCAGATGATACAAAAGTGGGTAGTTTTGCAGATAGTGAAGATGGGTGTGAAAAATTACAGCAGGATCTTGATCAATTGGCCAGGTGAGCTAAGGAATGGTTGGTTGAATTGATTGCTGGAAAATGTGAGGTGTTGCATTTTGGGAAGTCTAACATGGGCAGGACCTACACAGTGAATGGTAGGGCTCTGGTTGTAGAGCAGGGGGATCAAGGAGTACAGGTGCATATTTCTCTGAAGGTGTAATCACAGGTAGATCGGTTGGTCAAAAAGGCTTTTGGCACATTGGCCTTCATCAGCCAAAGTATTGAGTAAAGAAGTTGGGAGGTCATGTTGCAGTTGTATACGACATTGGCAAGGCCACATTTATAGTATTGTGTTCCGTTCTGGGCATCGTGTTATAGGAAAGATGTTGTGAAGCTGGAAAGGGTACAGAACAGATTTACGAGGATGTTGCCAGGACTCGAGGGTCTGAGCTATAGGCAGAGGTTGAGTAGGCTGGGACTCTATTCCTTGGAGCGGAGGAGGATGAGGGGTGATCTTGTAGAGGTGTATAAGATTATTAGAGGAATAGATCGGATAGATGCACAGTCTCTTGCCCAGAGTAGGTGAATTGAGGACCAGACATGGGTTTAGGGTGAAGGGGAACAGATTTGGTAGGAATCTGAGGGGTAACATTTACACACAAAGGATGCTGGATGTATGGAACAAGCTGCCAGAGGAGGTAGTTGAGGCAGGTCCATGGCAGGTACATGACAGGTACATGGATAGGCAAGCTTTGGAGAGACATGGGCCAAACGCGGGCAGGTGAGAATAGTGTAGCAGGGACATGTTGTCTGCTGTGGACAAATTGGGTCGAAGGGCCTGTTTCCACACTGTATCACTTTATGACTCTATGACCAGGGACTCGGGTTCAATCCTGAACTGATGTGCTATCTGCATGGAATTTGCGCATTCTCCTTGTGTCCGCATGGGTTTCATCCGGATGTTCCGGTTTCCTCCCACATCCAAAACATGTGCGGGTTTGTAGGTTAATTATCCACTGTAAAATGCTTTGTGGATGTAGAGCTTGGATACAAAAATAGTATAACATAGAACCATTATCAGTGGGTCATTGATGGTTAGCGTGAGCGCAGTGGGCTGTTGGGTTGTTTCCATGCTGTATCTTTCAATCAATATTGTAATGATGTGACCCGAACACACATTAAGATACAACACATATTTATTAAATCACTGACAGCATAGGATCTGCAATACGTTACAGCTCCCAGCTGCTACATCTACTGACTGGCATATGCGAACTCTTGATATTATAAAGCACGTACTAGGCGGAGCTACTACTAACAAACACTATGATTGGCAAGCAATAGTTTTAATAAAGAAACACCGGCGGCTCAAATAAACGGAATATTCTTTTATACAAAATCACAATGGGTAAATGATTTATCAATAATGGGTGATGGTTTAAAATGATGGATTATTAACTATAGGAGAAGTAGTTTCATTTTTGAAGAATAAAAAATTTTAAAAATTAAAAAAGAAAATATAAGAAAATAAGATAAGATAAAAGGGATGTACCTTCATATCTTACAACACCCCTCACCAGGTCCTGAAACAGTTTATTTGAGTTATGTTTTATTTGTTTCCAAATTCTAATAGTACTATGAATAATTGGATTTTTATTGTATATTGCCATTATTAAGCCATAATTAAGGAAACAAGGAAGTTTTATTGGTTAGGTTTCAATTTTATTTAAATAATTTTGTAAAAATTTCAAAAATGTCAAAATTGATTTTTATGCAGAAGGATCATCCTCACAAGTGGGGGAAACGTTTGGGAAAGATTAAGTTTAGTTTTCGAATAATATAATCTATTATGGGGAACACATTGATAGAACTTTATGCACATCTATTTATCTCCATTATATAGATAGTTCTATCCAATTCTACCGATTGGGCAGTATTGTTGAGTCCAACTTCAGGTTTGGATTTGAAGATATAAAATAGTGATTACATTGTATTTGACCATTTTCATACACGTCTCCAAGCGTTTAATTCCTAATAAATATTTATAATAATGGATGTTTAACATAAAATTTTCTTAGGATTTTTATTGTGTTAGTCCACCAAATTCTTTAGGTTTACACAAGTGTCTTCTTTGAATTCTATGGGATTTATAGTCACATATAAAATTTGTGATATCAGAATCCAATTTTTTGAAAAACTTTTTAGGTAAGTATATTGGTATTGATTGAAATAAATATAAAATTTGTGGTAAGAATGATCATTTTTATGGCATTTATTCTGCCTATTAAAGACATCGGAAGTGTTTTCCAAAATTTAATCAGGGCATTTAATTTATTAAGTAAGGGCATATAATTTGCATTGAATAAAGATTTATATTTTCTGGTAATTTCAATTCCCAAGTATTTAAATTTTTCTGTAGCAAGTTTAAAAGGGAATTTTAAAAGGTGTGTCGAATCTTGAGGTTTTATCGTCATAATTTCACTTTTATTCCAATTTATTCTATATCCTGAGTAATCCGAATTCCTCTATTAGATTTAATATATTTGATATACTGATTTGTGATTTTGTAATATACAATAGTACATCATCTGCATATAGTGATATTTTATTATTTGAGTATTTTGTATTATAACCATGGATATTTGGATGTGTTCTTATGCTTTCAGCTAAGGGTTCTATTACAAGAGCAAATAGCAGGGGTGATAGTGCACATCCCTGTCTATTGCCCCTGGATAGTTGAAATTTCAGAGACAGCATGTTATTAGTTAATATTCTAGCTTTCGGCTTGTCATAATAGTTTTACCCATGAGATAAAGTTCTCATTCCCATTCCACTTGATTGAATCTCGCGCTTTAGATGCTGCTGCACCCGCTGAGTCTGCCCACTTGACATGCTTTTTCTGCCGTCCAAAATAATTGATAGGTCTTGCTCTCCAGTTTTGTATGAGTGCATTATATTAAACAGATGTTTCAAATTATTGAATGAATATCTCTTGGGTATAAACCCCGTTTGATCCGCATTTATTAATTTGCTAACATATTTACTCAATCTTCTTGCCAAAGTTTTCGCTAATATTTTTTGATCTGTATTTAACAGTATATTTTTTGATCTGTATTTAACAGTGGCTCTATATGAGCCAAGGTCTTCTAAATCTTTATCTTTTTTAGGTATGAGTGTAATCGTTGATTCAGCTAACGTTTCTGGTAATGTTTGTTCTTTGTAAGCGTATGTATACAGTTTATGTAACCGTGGTGAAATTATCTCGTAAAATCTTTTATACAATTCATTACTAAATCCATCCGGTCCTGGTGTTTTACCATTCTTCAGTGAATTTATTGTCTCTTCTATTTCCTTAATTGAGACCAGAGCACCTAATTCCTCTTGTTCCAGCAGCTTTGGGAGGTTACAATTATCCAAAAACGTTATAACTTTAGTACTATCTGCTGACATTTTAGGTGTATATAAATTTTGATAAAATTGACCAAATCTTTTATTGATATCATTGGGTAATGTTAACAATTCACCTTTATCTGATTTAATTAAAAAAATCGTATGATCTTTTTCCCATTTTTTCAAATGACGTGCCAAAAGTTAATGTGGTTTATCGCCAAATTCAAAGTTTTCCTGTTTTGTAATTTGAAATATTCTTAGAACTTTGGCAGATAATATTCTGTGTTAATTTAAATTTCAATATTGTTATTTTATTATGTTTATCTATGGTTGGCTCTTTAGCATTATCTAGATCCAGTTGTCTAATTCGTTCTTCTAACTGCATTTGTTAATTTTTGTTCTTTTTATTTTGAAAAGCTTGGTATGAAATTATAGATCCTCTGATAAATGCCTTAAAAGATTCCCATAGTAAAGAGGGTGAAATATCTGGGGTGTCGTTGGTCTCAAAAAAAAATTCTATCTGTTGTTTTAGATATATACCACCTTGTGGATCGTTTAGAATTTGAGGATTAAACCTCCAAAACGATTTTTTATTAGGCATTCCTTCTCGTTTTAAGAAAAAAGTTAACGGGGAGTGATCAGAGATAATGCTGTTATGATATTTAGGATTCTTTGTGTAAGGAATTAATTTTGTATCCACTAAAAAATAGTCGATACGTAAATAAGTTTTGTGTACCATTGAATAGAAGGAGTATTCCCTTCCAACTGGGTTAACGATCCTCCAAACATCTGTTAAATTTGTGTTGTTTTATGTATTGTATTTAGGAGTTCACTTGTTCTAGATTTTATGTTACGCCTATTTTGTTGTCCAGATTTGGTCCAGATAAGGATCTAAAATGTAATTGAAGTCTCCCCCAATTATCACATTTTGATAATTAAACTCTGAGATTATATTCAGGATTTTATTAAAAAATCGGGGATTATCAAAATTAGGCGCATAAATATTTACCATAGTGATTGGGGTAGAGTGGATCTCTCCGGTAACTATGAGATATCTCCCCTCTTTATCTATTATGATAATCTTTGATTTAAATAGTATACCTTTACAAATAATAATTGCCGTACCTCCAGATTTAGAGATATATGAAGAATGATGTTTGACCTATCCAATTTGCCTTCAATCTGGTCTGGGCTTGCAGTTTCAGGTGTGTTTCTTGTAAAAAGATTATGTCTGAATTAAGTGATTTCAATTGTGCGAAAATCTTACCCCATTTAATTGGCTCATTTGCACCGCTTATGTTCCAACTGCAAAACGTGATTCCTCCAATTTTCTTTTGTTTATCGTCTTGCATTTTAAATTACGTTGATACCTTTAAATCATATGGTGCAACAAAATACCTCAGGACTTATAGCTTATATTAGGACATTATATTTCGCTCATCGTCCTAAATCTGGACATTCATTAACAATTTAAAATTAAACCCCCCCTTCCCCTCCCCAAGGGAGTTAATCATTATTACATTATACCAATTCAGATTAAATTCGATTGCTATAGCTATGTTAATTCAGTAGCTTCTGTGTTAGTATAGGATTAAGATTATAAAAGACTTTGATTCATAAAGTGTTATTTTCAAGTCAGTTTGTATCGATTTCTCCATTCAGCCGCACCCTTGCTTTTTGTGTTTCATTCGAGGTGCAACAAAGTATGTCCTTGCGTTAGCATTCCAAAGAAGATAAGATGTCTAGACATCGCCTCTTGGAAAGCTCCGCCATCTTAGTCTTTTAAAAAGTTATATTTCTCAGCTTACCTCTGCCGATATCTGTAGGAAAAAAAAACGTGTCCTGATAGTCGTGGTGATTTACTTAACCATTTATCTCTTTTACGATTTCTTGAACATGTTTGTATGCTTCTTCTGGGTCAGTAAACGCATGTTCCATATCCTTGTAAGTGGTCATAATTTTTGCAGGATACATTATGCCGTATCTTACATTTTGAATTCCTTTCAGGATCTGTCTTGTCTTTGAAAACAAGTCTCGTTTTTTAGCGATTGCTGCTGGATAATCTCTAAAGAATCTAAGGTTATCCTCCCCAAACATCATATTCTTTCCGTATAGGATTTTTTTCATAATATCTTCCAAAGCCGAAATGTCATGAAATTTCACTATGATCTGTCTTGGAGGGGCTCCTTGCCTTGATTGAGCTCTTCGCACCCGATGTGCCACATCTATTTTCGGTTGGACAGGCAGGTTGAATACTTGTTTAAGTAAGTTGGCAGCGAACTCCCGAGGATCTTTTCCCTCCGTCACTCCAACTATTCTTAAATTCTGCCGTCTTGAACGTGCTTCCAAATCAAGGCATTTATCAGTCATTTTAGCCAGTTGCCCCAAGACACACTCCTGATCTTTCCTCATTCTCTTCATATCAGACATTTCTATCAACGATGTTTCCATCTTTCATAGCAGTCTTATATGCTGTAGTAGTTTGGAGAATAGTGTCAAACTTCTCCTTGCAGTCTTTTTCACCCGTTCAATTTTAGCAGTTAAATCCTCTTCAACATTATCAATGTGTTTACTTAAATTACTGATTGTATCAATAATTTGCTGATTCCCACGATTCATGTTCTTAGTCATGCTTTCATTCAATGCAAAAATCTCATCATGTAACATAGCAGCATAATCTTCCTTTAATGACTCTCTTACCGACTGCTTTATTTCTTCCATCTCTTTCTCCTTTGTAGCTATTTCAGAGGCTAATTCTTCAGAACTTCCTGATGTTTTAAGATGAAGTCTTGTAATGGGTCTTTTAGAACTTTGGGGAGGAATCCCTTTTTTCATTTAAAAATACCTTTATCCTCCGTTATTTTCGCGGCGATTTCTGATGACGTCACCAGCGCGACGTCAAGCATCCGGTAAGTAGTTTTAAATCTGTTCCCTCTTCCAAACCGGCTTTTTAAGCAAATTCTCGCATTTTTCGGGAGCGGAGCTAAATGCTGCGCCTTTTCAGTGCTCCATGGCGCCACCTGAAGTCGTGGCGTCAGGCGTTTGCAGACAGCGCACGTTTCGGTTCTTTCACGTATGTATTTGATCATACTGGGCCAGTAAAACATGCTTTGCGCCCTTTGGAGGGTTGCCTCCACGCTGGGGTGGCCCATGTGGATGTCGTTATAGTATTCATCCCGGAGGGCGTAGTCCTGTAGCACTAGTTTGTCACAAATCAGGAAGTAGGGGCGTATTTCGAGCGGGGTGTTAGACTGCTTGTCAGGCCAACCACGCCAGATGACTGTAGACAGCAATTGTAAAGTCTCATTAGCAGCAGTGTGTTCCGTTAGGCTGCTAAAACGATCAGTTGGCACAAACAAGACCTTCATGACCGAGAATTGTCCTGTTCGGAGAGTTGTTGGTCGTTGGTTCTAGGCGAGGCTCTGGATAGTGTGTCTGCTATGTACATGTCTTTACCTTTCTTGTCGACGATGTTGAAATCAAATCGCTGCAGTTGCATCGTCATTCTCTGTAGTCGTGCTGGGACAGCGTGGATCAGTTTGTTCAAAATGGTGACCAGCGGCTGGTAGTCAGTCCCGATGGTCACGGTTTTACCAAAGATGAAATCCTTGAATTTAATGCAGTCAAAAACCACTGCTAGCAGTTCCTTTTTGATCTGGGCGTAGTGCTGTTCAGTGTCATTTAGCGTACGGGATGCGTATGACATGGGCTTGAATTCGCCGTCAGTAGTGGCCTGGATGGCACGCTGCGCCTAACCCATACTGGGATGCATCACAGTTGAGCGTTACCGGTAACTCCAGATCAAAATAGGAGAGTGTTTGAGAGCATCAAAGGCCATCTGGTGCTGCGGGTACCAGGACCATACTGCGTCCTTGTGTGTCAGTTCTCGCAGGGGGGCCGATATGTTGCTGAGGTTGGGAATAAATTTTCCCAGGTGGTTAACCATATCGAGGAATCATTGTAAATTCACAACGTCAGCAGGAACCGGCAGTTCGTTGATAGCTGCAGTTTTCAGCGGATCTGGTCTGAGACCATCGCTGGTAAAAACACGTCAGATGCAAGTGACTTCAGGAACTCGAAACCTACACTTTATTGCATTGAGCTTAAGCTGAATGTCTTTGGCACGGTCAAATACTCTCTTCAGATTAGCGTCATGTTCAGCCAAATCGCGACCGTAGACGAGAATATCATCAATAATGATGGCGCATGGGTAATCTGCAAACAACTGTTCCATAGTGCACAGGAATACTTTGCTGGCGGAGTTGATGCTGAAAGGCATTCTTAGAAATTTAAAGCGGCCAAAGGGTATACCGAACGTAGTGAGGTTGGACGAGTCTGGGTCTAGTGGAATCTGCCAAAAGGAGCTTTTGGCATCCAGGACTGAGAATACTGCTGAGTTGCCAATCTGTGCAGCGACATCCTCTGTGGTTCGCATTGGGTAGTGTGGACGCTTGATGGCAGTGTTAAGATCTCTGGGGTTGATGCAGATACGGATCCCCTAATTGTTTTTCTTGGTTGCAACGACCATGGTGGAAACCCAGTCGGATGGGTCAGTTACCTCGGCAATAACACCCATTGAGACCATGCATTTGAGTTCAGCATGTATTCTGTCAAGCATGGCATGTAGGACACGATGTGGCGCTCAGGCCACTGGTGTGACTTTAGGATCAACAGTAATGCGATATTTGACAGGCAACTTGCCAAGTTTATCGTTAAACAGGTCTTTGTATTGGGAGAGTAGCTGCTGAGTGGGCTCATCAGTGAGGCAGTTTGTGGATAGCGTGTCCAAAGTAGACCAGGCCCAGATCGTGGCATGCATTCATACCGAGCAAAGTCTCTGAATTAGCTTTAACAATGTAAAACTGTAAGGTGAGGATCTGTTCATCTACAGTGCACTTTAAATCAGCTTTCCTGAGTGGGTGGAGAACCTCTCCCCCGTAAGCCCGAAGCATTGCGGAGGCCTTATCAATACGTTCAGCATTGCAAATTTTTTTGAACTCCCTTAATGATATGATGTTCACTTTTGCGCCAGTGTCCACCTTGGCAAGAAGAGACCTGTTATTCACGAACATAGTTACTTCAGGGTCAAGTAGCTCGTTAGACGAAGGGAGGAGGGAGTGGATGGCAGAACTGTTATCAACACTGTCTGAGAGTGAAGCGGGGGACCACAACTCAGGCACTTGGGAGTAAGTATCCGTGAACTCCTGCTGAAGCAGGTGCACGCTTGTCCTTGAAGCATTAAGAGTTACACGAGAACGACAGCATCGTGCATG
This sequence comes from Okamejei kenojei, assembly GCA_035221665.1. Classification (NCBI taxonomy): domain Eukaryota; kingdom Metazoa; phylum Chordata; class Chondrichthyes; order Rajiformes; family Rajidae; genus Okamejei; species Okamejei kenojei. The sequence continues at coordinate 42,512,828 of CM069135.1, forward strand.
GTGGTTCAATTTCTTACAGAAATTGCAGGCTTTTCCGTAGACAATGCAAAACCGATGACCCTTCGCATGAAAATAGTTACAATTCTGACAGCGAGCAGTAGACCCGGTAGGGGGTTTGCGACAGGAAAAGTCTGTAAGATTAACACTATGTTGCTGGCGGGGACTGAAAGGCACTGGGTCAGAGTGGGGAGATGTTATCTCATAAATACGGCAAGCATGTTCTGCTTGGTCAAGGGTCAAACCCCTGTCTCACTGTGCGAGTTGGCCCACGAGTGACCCCGAGTTTTCACTCGTGGTGATCACGTAGTCGGAACTCGCACGTGCAACTTATCGACTCGTGCGCTAACGGCAGGTACTCGGGAAACTTGTTAACTCGTGAAAAAAATTAAACATGTTTGATTTTTTCCACGAGTCAAATTAACTGTTCAAGTGTAAAATGGAAACATTTTAACTCGTTGTAATAACGTAGTGGCCCCGTGCGTTTATCTTAGTGTCTCGTGAGTGTACCGTGGGAACTTTAATAATCTGTTCTTTTGCTCGTAAGACTGAACCAAAGATAGACACAAATTGGAGTTTATAACTCAGCGGACCAGGCAGCATCTCTGGAGAGAAGGAATAGAGTCGAGACCCTTCTTCAGACTTTCCTTCGCTCCAGAGATGCAGCCTGTCCCGCAGAGTTACTCCAGCATTTCGTGTCTATCTTCGGCCTTTCTGCCACTTGTCCCCGTGGCTTCACTCTGTCTCAATGAACAAAGACCTGCCGTAGTGGCAAGTCTGGGGTGGTGGGTGGGATGTGTCCACGTGTGATGCTCCATCCACCCCCCTGGGGCCGAGAGTGTGGGATTGGGAAGGAACTGCAGATGCTGGTTCACACCGGAGATAGACATACACAATGCTGGAGTAACTCCGATCTCTGGAGCGAAGGAATGGGTGGCATTTCGGGTAAGTCGGAAGAAGGGTCTCGACCCTATTCCTTCTCTCCAGAATGCTGCCTGGTGAGTTGTGTGTGTGTGTCTCTCTCCCTCTCTGTCTATCTGTGTGTATCTGTGTGTGTGTCTGCTGTCGGGTCCCGGTGGCGCTCATCACCCGAGCTGCTTGATTCCTCTGAAGTGGTGGCCAGCTGCTGTGTGTGTGTGTGTGTGTGTGTGTGTGTGTGTGTGTGTGTGTGTGTGTGTGTGTGTGTGTGTGTGTGTGTGTGTCTCTCTCTCTCCTGTCTCTCTGTCTAAGTCGGGTCCCGGTGGCCGCTCAAAGTCACCCGAGCTGCTTAATTCCTCTGAAGTGGTGGCCAGCTGCTGTCTGTGTGTATCTCTCTCTGTGTGTCTGTGTGTGTGTGTGTGTGTGTGTGTGTGTGCGTCTCTCTCCCTCTCTGTCTATCTGTGTGTATCTGTGTGTGTGTCTGATGTCGGGTCCCGGTGGCCGCTCAAAGTCATCCGAGCTGCCTCATTCCTCTGAAGTGGTGGCCAGCTGCTGTCTGTGTGTATCTGTGTGTATCTGTGTGTGTGTGTGTGTGTGTGTGTGTGTGTGTGTGTGTGTGTGTGTGTGTGTGTCTCTCTCTCTCTCCCTCTCTGTCTATCTGTGTGTGTGTGTGTGTGTGTGTGTGTGTGTGTGTCTGTCGGGTCCCGGTCGGAGTCAGTCACCGAGCTGCTTAATTCCTCTGAAGTGGTGGCCAGCTGCTGTCTGTGTGTATCTCTCTCTCTGTGTGTGTGTGTGTGTGTGTGTGTGTGTGTGTGTGTGTGTCTGCTGTGGGTCCCATCAATGTCAGTCACCCGGGCTGCTTCCTTTTTTAAAATTATTTAAAATAGAGATCCATTGCAAAAAAGTATTTAAAAACATAAAAAAACAAGAAATGCAGAATGCGCATTTTCCCATTGTAGGTCATATCAATAGATGCCGCCGCGCTGAAATAACTCAAAACCACAGGATGGAGATGTATTTTAACATTGTTGCTTTATTAAACCATACCTTCATTCACGGTTGGCTCAAGAGTAACGGGAGAGGAACTTGCTAACTCGGGAGAGGAACTTGCTAACTCGGGAGAGGAACTTGCAACATCGCAGCAATTACATACCCGTGGGAAACTCGGCCACACACTTGATCATACACTTGCAGTCTCGTGCGCAGCCACGAGTCTATCACTCGGGGTACCTCGTGGGTCAACTCGCACAGTGAGACAGGGCATTAGTTCAGTGTTTCGGAGAAGCTCAGCTCTCAGCTTGCTATCAAGCATTCCACCTACCAGCTTATCTCGTACTAACTCATCCTTTAAATCACGAAATCACCATCATGCAGCCATGTGCTTCAGGATGCTGATAAATTGTTCAATAGGCTCACCGACCTGCTATAAACGTGCATAGAACTTGGTTCTTTCAATAAGATGGTTTGAAGGCATATCACACAGTTCTCTGAATTTTCTTAGCAAAACCACATGGAGCTGGCCATTGTCATCCAAAACAGCAGGAGCAAAAGTGAAGTTGTCAGCACGCTTCATTGCCTCAGGTCCCGCAAGATTGAGCAAAACAGATGCACGCACTTCTGGGGGGTCATTCCAATAAACGATGCAAGCATAATGAGTGTAGTCACGTTAGAAAAGACGGCAATCATTCAGCAATGTCTGAATCAAAGATCAAAGGGCACGGGCGGCGACACGAATTAGCCGTAACTGAGATAGTAAAGACACAAACTAATCAAAAGAAAATAAAACCCGATAAACTTAAACGGAGTGGGTAAGACTCACTGTCTGATACCATGTAATGATGTGACACGAACACACATTAAGATACAACACATATTTATTAAATCACTTCCAGCATAGGATCTGCAGTACGTTACAACTCCGAGCTGCTACATCTACTAACTGGCGTATGCAAACTCTTGATATTATAAAGCACGTACTAGGCGGAGCTACTACTAACAAACACTATGATTGGCTAGCATGCAATAGCCAATATGCAAATACTGTCAATGGAAATTTGTTTACAGGGAAATCTTTCATTGCTCCATTGAATTTCTCAACAAAAGATGGGAATGATGGATACTGTATTCCATTTCAGAAGTATTGAGATATCAGAATTTACAGGCAACACATACTGAATTGTTCTGAGACAGTTTAGTATCAACTCTTTCAAAGTTCAGGGTACCATTTGATAAAAAATAGTTATATGTTGTTGAACCACAAGATAGATGAAAACATGAATAAACTTATATCAGAGTGATGGCAGGAGCAAAGTATGAGGAGAGAAATGACCGTCCAAGATCCAAAGCATACCACCTCATCTGTAAAACACAGTGGTGGGGGTGTTATGACCTGGGCATGCGTGGCTGCTGAAGGTACTGGCTCACTTATCTTCATTGATGATACAACTGCTGATGGTAGTAGCATAATGAATTCTGAAGTGTATAGACGCATCCCATCTGCTCATGTTCAAACATATGCCTCAAAACTCATTGGCCAGCAGTTCATTCTACAGCAAGACAATGATCCCAAACTTCTAAAGCAACAAAGGAGTTTTTCAAAGCTAAAAATTGTAAATTCTTGAGTGACCAAGTCAATCACCTGATCTGAACCCAGTTGAGCATGCCTTTTATATGCTGAAGAGAAAACTGAAGTGGACTAGCCCCGAAAACAAGCAAAAGCTAAAGATGGCTGCATTCCAGGCCTGGCAGAGCTTCACCAGAGAAGACACCCAGCAACTGGTGATGTCTATGAATCGCAGACTTCAAGCAATCATTGCATGCAAAGGATATGCACCAAAATACTAAACATGACTACTTTAATTAACATGACATTGCTGTGTCCAAAACATGATGGTGCCCTGAAATGGGGGGACTATGTCTAAACACTGCTGTAATTTCTCAATGTTGAAACCAAAATGTATAAAAATAGCCTATTTAAGGCTAACAATGTGCACTTTAACCATATGTGATTTTGAATAGCACCGCCATTCATTGTGATCATGGCTGATCATCTCCAATCAATAACCCGTTCCTGCCTTCTCCCCATTTCCCTTGATTCCACTAGCCCCTAGAGCTTCATCTAACTCTGTTAAATCCATCCAGTGATTTCGCCTCCACTCCTTTGTGGCAGGGAATTCCACAAATTCACAACGCTCTGGGTGAAAAGGTTTTTTCTCACCTCAGTCTTAAATGACCTCCCCTTTATTCTAAGACAGTGACCCCTGGTTCTGGCTTCGCCCAACAATGGGAACATTTTTTCTGCATCTAGCTAGTCCAGTCCTTTTATAATTTTATATGTTTCTATAAGATCCCCCCTCATCCTTCTAAACTCCAGTGAATACAATCCTAGTCTTTTCAATTTTTCCTCATATGACAGTCCTGCCATCGCAGGGATCAATCTTGTGAACCTATGCGGCACTGCCTCAATCACAAGGATATCCTTCCTCAAATCAGGATACCAAAACTGTATGCAATACCCCAGATGTGGTCTCACCAGAGCCCTATAACAACTGCAGAAGAACCTCTCTACTCCTATACCGAAATCATATTGTTATGAAGGCCAACATTCCATTAGCTTTCTTCACTGCCTGCTGTACCTGCACGCCAACTTACAGTGACCGTTGTACAAGGACACCCAGGTCTCGCTGTACCTCACCCTTACCTATCCTAACCCCATTGAGATAATAATCTGCCCCCTTGTTTTTGCCACCAAAGTGGATAACCTCACATTTATCTATATTATACTGCATCTGCCACGCATCTGCCCACTCACTCAACCTGTCCAGGTCACCCTGCAACCTCCTAACATCCTCTTCACAGTTCACACAGAGGCAATAAATAAATGATGGGTCCTTGTCCCAAACATTATGGAGGGCACTGTAGAACAAATGAATGAAAGATATGCAAAACAGAACGATCAAGGAAAAATGGAGCCCACAATGGTCCATTGTTGGCTGTGGACGAGGTGATACTGCATCATACAGTGAAACTAGTATGACAACTAGGGTGGGGGAGAGATGGAAAGAGAAGGGATGCAAGCGTTACTTGAAGTTAGATAAATCAATATTCATACCAATTCATTGTAAGCTGCCCGAGTGAAATATGAGGTGCTGTTCCTCCAATTTACATTTGGCCGCACTCTGATAATGGAGGAGGCCCAGGACAGAAGGGTCAGTATGGGAATACGAAGTGGAGTTAAAGCGTTTGGCAAGCTGGAGATCACGTAGGCCAATGCAGACTGAGCAAAGGTGTTCAGACCAATATCTGTTTTGGTCATTTGAATTCTAAGGCTGAACAATGACAACATCAAATAAAAGCAAAAGGTGTTGTATACAAACTCAATCAACAATGGTTACTGAAAAGTAATTAACTTCCACAGCAGGGCATTACATATGGCCCAATAAATACAACACCACAGAACAGTTTGCTGCTTTCAAATAGGCTATTGTTCTGAATAGCCAAAACAAGAAAATGTAATTGTAAGTAATGTATTATAATATTATCATTTTTATTGAGATACTGTGGAAACCTGTTTTGCATATTATCCTGGCAAATCATACTATGCACGAGTACATCAGCTAATGCGAAGAGAAAAATAAACAACATAGTGTTACATCTACAGAAAAAATACAGCTTAATAAAAGTGCAAGGGATGCAATGGGGAAAATTGGAGATCAGAATTAATCCCTAGTGTACAACAGTCTGATAACAGTGGGGAAGAAGCTATTCTTGAATCTGTTTTCAAGCTTTGCTTGATAGGAAAGGGGAGGAGAAAAATGACAAGGGCGTGAATTGTCTTTGATTATGTTGGCTGCTTTCTCGTGGAAGAGGGAGAGTTGTTGCCAAACCAAGCTGTGATGCATCTGGATAGCATGTGTTCAATATTGCACCTGCAAGTCATCACGGACATGCCAGATTTCCATAGCCTTCTGAGGGTTGGTATGCTCTCTTGACCATACCAACAACAATGTGGTTGGACCAGGACAAATTGTGGGTGATATTTTCATCCAGGAACATGAAGCTCCCCATCATCTCCACTTTAGCACCTCTGATTCAGACTGGGGAACACACCCTACCCTGCTTTATGAAGCTGATGACCAGCTTCTTTGCAGACATTCATGGAGAAATCATCAGATTGAAACGTCATTAAGTGCTCTCTCCTTCATGTACTCTTGACTTTTCACTGCTTAAGATCCAGCCCTCCACAGTGACGTCATCTACAAACATGTCAATAGGGTTGGAGCAGAATTTGGCTGCACTGTAGTAAGTGTACATTGAGTATACTGAGTACAGCAAGGGGTTGACAATGAATCCTGCTGGGGAAAGGTGTTGAGAATTATCGTAGAAGCTGCCATGTCACTTGTCACTGATTATGGTCTATTGATCAGGAAGTCATGGAACCAGTTCAAGATGGATTACAGCCCTCGATCCAGAAACTTGAAGAGGAATTTGATTGGAATCATGGTATTGATGACATAGTCAATAAATAGGAGTTTACTCAAGTTTACTTGCTCTACTGATGTTCCAGCAATGATTGCAGGGCCAGGGAGATGGCACTTGCTGTACCCTCCCATGAAACAACACCATCAATAGTTTTAGGCAGCAAAATCATCATACCCTGCACATTATGTCAATAAATACATGATTCAGCAGCTCAGCAGAGGAAATAAATCACTACATAAGTAATTCCATTATGCTCTCACATATCTACCACAAAGAGAGCAATTCCCTCTCGCTCTGATGGGCCACTGTTTCAAATGATTATTTCCAAAGTTTCTAGCGCAAACCTTAACTCTCCCCATCAACTTACTTTATCAATGAAGGGGTCATCAATTAGGATGTCGTAGAAAGGATGACAGCCTTGCTTTTCCAGATCTCCATTTAAACCAGTATCACTCTGCAATGTTGTCTTTGTTGGCATGTCCTAAAGAAAAAATATACTTTAAAAAGGCTGTTCTTTGTATATCTCATGAACTTCTTGATGGCATGAATTTAAAAAAACGTACATGTAAAGGTCGGAGGTAACTGAGGGACTTCTTCCACCACTGTGTGTCACTGACAGCATGTAGTACTGCCTTTGTTGTCATGGAAGTGTTACTGAGAACTTCCATTGTTTTAGCAGTTGTTCGTTGTAGTAGATCAGTCGATGGATTATTTGAAGCTTTTGTTTCACTCTAAAAATGTAAAATCAATAAACAAACGAGTAGATAAAGGGTACACAAAAGGCTGGAGAAACTCAGCGGGTGTAGCAGCATCTAAGGAGCAAAGGAGATAGGCGACGTTTCGGGTCGAGACCCTTCTTCAGACTGGTCAGGGATCAGGGAAACGAGAGATATAGACGGTGATGTGGAGAGATAAAGAACAATGAACGAAAGATATGCAAAAAAATATCGATGATAAAGGGAACAAGCCATTGTAAGCTGTTTGTGGTGTGAAAATGAGAAGCTAGTGTGACTAGGGTGGGGGAGAGAGATAGAGATAGAGGGAATGCCAGGGCCTGAGGGCTGAGGGAGAGGTGGGAAGGGGAGGAGACAGCAAGGGTTAACAGAATTGAGAAAATTCAATGTTCAAGCCCAGAGGATGCAGACTCCCCAAGCTGAATATGAGGTGCTGTTCCTCCAACTTGCGGTGTTGCTCACTCTGGCCGTGGAGGAGGCCCAGGACCGAGAGGTCGGATACGGATTGGGAGGGGGAGTTGAAGTGCTGAGCCACCGGGAGGTCGGGTTGGTTAATGCGGACCGAGCGGAGGTGTTCGGCGAAACGATCGCCAAGCCTCCGCTTGGTCTCACCGATATAGATCATCTGCCATCTGGAGCAGCGGATGCAGTAGATGAGGTTGGAGGAGGTGCAGGTGAACCTCTGTCGGACCTGGAAGGGACTGCTTGGGTCCCTAAAAGGAGTGGAGGAGGGAGGTGAAGGGACAAGTGTAGCATTTCTTGCGGATGCAAGGGAAAGTGCCCGGGGAAGGGGTCGAGGGGGAGGGAAGGGAAGAATTGACAAGGGAGTTGGAGGAAGCGGTCTTTGCGGAAGGCAGACAGGGGGGGAGATGGGAAGATGTGGCGAGTGGAGGGGTCACATTGGAGGTGGTGAAACTGGCGGAGGACTATGTGTTGTATTTGCCGGCTGGTGGGTTGAAAGGCGAGGACCAGGGGGACTCTGCCCTTGTTGTGAGTGGGGGAATGGGGAGAGAGGGCAGTGTTGCAGGGTATGGAGGAGACCCTGGTGCGAGCCTCATCTATAGTGGGGAGGGGAATCCCCGTTCTCTGAAGAATGGGGACATTTGTGATGACCTGGTGTGGAACACCTCATCCTGGGAGCAGATGCGGCGTAGACGGAGGAATTGGGAATAGGGGATGGTCCTTACAGGAAGCAGGGTGGGAGGAAGAGTAGTTCAGGTAGCTGTGGGAGTCAGGTGGTTTGTAGTGGATGTCGGTCAGGAGTGTATCACCTGCAATAGAGATGGTGAGGTCAAGGAATGGTAGGGAAATATCGGAAATGGTCCAAGTGTATTTGAGTGCCGGATGGAAGTTGGTGGTGAAATGGATGAAGTCAGTCAGTTGTGTGTGGGTGCAGGAGGTGACACCAAAGCAGTCGTCGATATAACAGAGGTAGAGGTCGGGGATGGGGCCCTGGTACGCCGAGAACAAGGATTGTTCGACGTACCCGACAAAGAGGCAAGCGTAGCTGGGGCCCATGCGTCAAAAGAGAAGTTATTGAGGGTAAAGACGAACTCCGCTAGGCGGAGGAGGGTGTCAGTGGACGGGTATGGGTTGCTCCTCTGGTCGAGGAAGAACCGGAGGGCTTTGAGACCGTCCTGGTGGGGGATGGAGGTGTAGAGTGACTGGACGTCCATGGTAAAGATGAGAGGATGGGGGCCTGGAGAATGGAATGCGCGGAGCCGACGGAGAGTGTCTGAGGTGTCTTGAACATAGGTGGGGTGGGATTTAACAAAGGGGGATAGGATGGAGTCAATGTATGTGGAAATGTGTTCGGTGGGGCACGAACAGGCAGAGACAATGGGTCTGCCAGGGCAGTCGGGTTTGTGGATTTTGGGGAGAAGGTAAGATCAAGCCGTGCGGGGCTGGGAAACGATGAGGTTGGAGGCTCGGGGGGGTAGGGAGCCGGAGCTGATGAAGTCGGTTATGGTACTCGAGATGGTGGCCTGATGTTCGTCAGTGTGGTCATGGTCCAGGGGTAAGTAGGAGGAGGTGTCCGAGAGTTGGCGCGCGGCCTCCGCTTTGTAGAGATCGACGCGCCAGACTACCACGGCACCTCCCTTGTCGGCGGGTTTGATAACCCAGTGTGTGTTGTTACGGGGTGAGTCGATGGCAGTACGTTCGGGGGGGGGGAGAGATTGGAGTGAGACAGGGGAGTGGAGAAGTCGAGGCAGTTGATGTCCCGACGGCAGTTCTGGATAAATAGTTCTAGAGCCGGAAGGCTACGAGGGTAGTCCAAGTGGAAGGGGTACATTGGAGACAGGAAAGGGGATCATCAGTGGGGGGTGAGGACTTCTTCCCGGTGAAGAACGCTGTGAGGCGGAGGCGACGGTAGAAGTTCTCCAAGTCGTGGTGGGCGCGGAACTCATTGAGGTGGGGACAGAGGGGGACAAAGGTAAGACCTCTGCTGATGACCGACTTTTCAGTGTCGGAGAGATGGGGTGGCCCGGGGGTATGGTGAACACGCGGCAAGGATGGGAGTTGTGGCCGGAGGAAGGCAGGTGAGTGCACTGAGGACGGAGCGTTGTGTGGTGGGGGGTGGAGGGTGGTCAGGGGGTGGAGGGGTAATGGGGGCTATGGTGTGGGTGGGGAAGAGCAGGGGTTACATGGTAGGAGGGGGGATGGGGAAGACCCAGTGGAATAGCCACTAAGGTTACTGTGGCTGGGGAGACGAGCACTAGGACCCAGTGCCGTTAAAAATAGAGTGGTGGGAGGAGTTAGCAACGTGGAGGCTTCAGGCCCGCTGCAGAGTCCAGTCTGCGGGTGAGGCGATAGCTGTGGGTTGCTGGAGGGCGGTGGAGTGTCGTGGATCGGCGGACCCGAAGGTAGGAGTCCGCGGGCAGCGGTGTCGGGGTCGGCGGGCGATGCGTTGGAGGTCCCGGTGGGCGGGTGGTCGGTCCGACCGGTGAGGCGGCGAGATGAGTGGGGTGCGGTGCAGCGGCCATGTTCGGGGAGCCCCGGTCCGGCGGCGATGCAAGGTGAGGCGGGTGCAGCTGTGGTCTTCGGCGGGCCCAGTACAACGGCGATGCTGGTTGAGCCCGGTGCGGCGATGGGGTTAGGTGGTCCCGGAGGGCGGCGAGGTTCGGCAATCGCGTTGTGCTGGTGATGGGCGGTGGAATCGGGGAGGGGGAGATAAACAGAGTTACCGGGCAGGCAGCGGGGCTGGGCGTCATCGGTGGGCAGGTGGAGGTCGGCGGCAGCATCAGCGTGGAGGTCGGTGAAGGTGGCGTCCTGGTGAGTCCTGGAGGCGCTCCTTGTGGGCAAGATGGCGTCGGGGGACTCAGGCCGGCGGCTCGGGCCAGAGTTGGGGCCCGGGGCCTGCGGGCGGTCGAGTCGGGGATTGTCGGTGGCTGGAACGGCCTGGAGGCGGGCTAATTTCAGGTCCTTGGTGGAGGTAAGGTGGGACAGGAATTGTTGATTAAAGTGGTGGATCTTCTGGAGGATGTAGTGTAGTTGGGGTCTGTTGCAGGTCTGGGTGAGTGAGGCCGGAAGTTGGGGTCCTGCTGGTGTCGGCGCATTGCAACCAGGGTGGATCTTAGTGCCCGGTTGGAGAATTGTACAGTGTGGCGGCAGATAGCCAGTCGGTACCGATAGTCCGGCTGGGGTCCGAACTGGGAGGCAGGGAATTGGAGCTGGAATCCACGGGGTATGAGATGGAGGCACAGGCAAGCCCTGAGGATGCAGATGTGGCTGTGGCATCAGTCTGGGTGAGGATGTGGTCATAGAGTTGGAGGGAAGGGGGTATCACAGAGGGGGAGCAGTTAGAGAGGAGGTTGTGAAACTGTCTCCGTAGGGAGTAGATAAAGGTCCTATTCAAGCTATTATTAAAAAAAAATTAACTGCCTTACTAGATTTAATTTAAGCTGAATTGGTGTTACTGACGCTTACTTTTACCATTATAATAACTGTACCACAAATTTCCGAATCCTCCCAATAATTACAAGACGTCCATCTAATCTTATGTTTTACTTTATCCATCTATAATAGGATTTTGCGAATTTCCTGTTTTGAATCAATAGCTGAAATACATTTACATTTTTAACAGAAAGGAAAGCGTGCAATAATCATATTTACACATCTTAGTATTACAGAAAACTCAAGCACATCAAGACAGCTGATTGAAAATCTAATTATTCAAGCAATATAATTGAAAAATACTGTATTTCACTATTCGATTTGTTTAAGATTGTGAGGCACTAATAGTCGATTTCATGCTTGAAATAAGAAGATGACATTCAATTTCAGAAAGGTGCTGACAGTCATGCTGTTTTAACTCATGCCAATTTCTGACCTGCTGATCATGGCCTGTAGAATTTATAGACTCGTGGCTCTCTGATGGTTGAATCTGATAATTCACAGCTTGATACAAAATCTGCAATAAAATGAGCAAAGCATAAAACAATTATTTAACATCAAGCAATGTAATCTTAGATTGTTTCCAACAAACTATTAAGCACATGCACAAAGGTACAAAGTATTTTCCCAAATAAAATGTCAAATTTTAATGAATACTAAGAAAATGTTGTTGCTGCAATGAAAATTTCCTGCAGAGAGGCAAGTCATGGAAAAATATTGAATAGATGGAATAAGTTAATTGTTACTAACAGCTGGATAAATGAAGCAAACAATCATCAGTCTGAGAATGCGGGATTCAACATTAGGACAAAGCTTAGCACAAAATATAAAGCAAAGCACTCAGTGGTGGAGTAACTCATCGGGTCAGGCAGCATCTGTGGAGGTAATGCATTGACCAAATGGGTTGAGACCCTTCTCCAGACAGATTGTTGTATGGAGAGAAAGCTGTGAAAGAAGTGGGTGAGGGAAAAAGTCTGGCAAGTGATATGATAGGTGGATACAGGTAGTAGATGGATGAACAAAGGCAAGAGGTAAAAAAGGGCTTTGGAAGAGTTGAGAAGAAAAATTAAATATAAAATTGGAAGGAGTTTTCCTTGTTTTAATCACGTATAGTCCTTCCGCTGACTTGTTTGCATACGATAAAAAGCTTTACGCTGTAACTCAGTACACAGGACAATAGACTACACTAAACTAAAGGAGGGGTATAAGTGCAAGGGGACGCGAGTAGGGGGGGGGGGAGGGCAAGCTAGTGGGAGAAATAGGTGCACACATGGGAAACATGTCACAGCCATCAGTAATCTGTCCCCTGTGATGGAAACCGAGTAAGAGAAGAGAGGCGTCAGAGACAGTCCAAGTGAATTTGAGGGTAGAGTGGAAGTTACTGGAAAGTTAAAGAAATCAATGAGCTCTGCACAGGTACAAGAGGCAGCGCCAATGCAGTCATTGATGCAGCAGAGAAAGGGTTGGGGAAAGGTGCCAGGGTGTGTTTGAAACAAGGACCATTCAATGTAACCACAAAATGGCATGTACAGCTGGGACCCATGCATCCTCATGGCTACATTTTACATCGGTGATACCAAGTGTAGACTAGGTGCTTGCTTTGCTGAATAGTTGCACTCTGTCTGCCAAGGTCTGCGGGATCACCCAATTGCTCATTATATCATTTTATTATTTTTTCTGTCAATCTCCTCCTCCATTAGTTAGGCCACATTTAAACTGGACGAATAACACTTCAATCTGCATGGATCATTAACAAGCACCAGTATGCACATTTCTAATCAAGCTTTACAATTCAAAACAAGCTCTTTGCTGTGAGAGATATCATTTTATTTTAATTTGTTTCTTCCTCTAACATATTGCGATTACTGTTAGCCAATGAAATGGAGGCAAGCCACTTGACTCATTGCCGTCAATTTATTTGGTAAACACTCTGCAGAAGAAATATATTACTGTAACTGATCCCAATATAAACAGGAGGTAGACAAAAATGCTGGAGAAACTCAGCAGGTGAGGCAGCATCTATGGAGCAAAGGAATAGGATCCCAATATAAACAGGGTAATTTTTCCAGAAAAATGCAGTTTAAGACTGCTGGTGGTGGTTTTCGAAGAAATGTAATTTCAAATCTCATTGTGCCAAAAAAAGGGAGGCGACAAGATGAAGTTAACGTCCTTTGGCTATTAGTAAAATTAAGAATATTTACTCAAACCTGTGTCTGAAGTGAGCTGCTGACAGCCAAGAGAGACTGGATGACATTGGGAGGACAGTATGTGCGAGCAAATGCCATTAATTCCTGACGCATGGCAAGATCAGAATAGCTGTCTGACTCCCCCAGTTGGCTGCACACCTGCCAACCAGCACTGTAACCTTTGAGAAGAAAAATATAAACAATTAAAAAAATTATATTATTGATAAAAGACAGAATCTTGCAACAAAATAAGTCATCACAAGGAACTGCAAATGCTGATTTACCAAGAAAAAGTCTGGAGTAACTCAGCGGGTCAGGCAGAAGAGGTCACTGCGGGAGAACAGGAATAAGTGAAACATTGCCTATCCATGCTCTCCAGAGATGTTGCCTGACCCACTGAGGACCTCCAGCACTGTGCCTTTAAAAGTAATGACCTGAATTTAGCAGAACCAAAAAATGCAGAAAATGTTTTCTTTAAACAAAAAATGACCTACAGCTATTTTTCTACCTTGCTAAAAGATGGAAAGAGAAATCAGCACAAAGGTTTTTGGGGTATTCTTGAAGTAACACATCAGGTAGTTTTTCAAATATGCTTCAATGCCAAACAGTTTGGAAAATACTTAAAAAGGCGTATATATCACTCAAATTACCTCCCCAAAAAGTTTTACAAAATCAGGTCTTAGCTGCTGAGATTATTGTGGTGATGTGTTCAAGAGCCTGATAGTTGCTATGAAGGAGCTGCTCTAAAACCTGGTGATCACATTCTGAAAATAGTCTACGCCTTTATTCCTACTACCAAAACATATGACTCCACACTTTGCTATGCTGTATTCCATCTGCCACTTCTCAGCCCACTCTCCAAACCTGTCCAAGTATTTCTGCAGAGTCCCTGCTTTTTCTACACTACCTGCCCCCCCAACCATCTTCATATCTGCAAACCTGGCTACAAAGCCTTCAGTTCCCTCATCTAAATAATTGATATACACCACGAAGAGTTACGGCCCGAGCACCAACCCCTGTGGAACTCCGCTAGTCATTGGCAACCAGCCAGGAAAAGTCCCCTTTATAGCCACTTTTTGCCTTCTTCAATTCAGCCAAGCTGCTATCCATGCTAGTATCTTTCCTCTGATACCATGGGCTCTCATGTTCAGCACTTTATCAAAGATGAAGACCGGTTGACGGATCCCCAGGTTTCCCTTCTGGAGGTCAAAAGTCAGCTTCTTGGTCTTGCTAATGCTGAGAGCTGGATTGTTGCTCCGGCACCCTTCAATTAGACTTTCAATCTCTCTCCTGTACCCTGACTCATCGTTACCCACCAGCTGTGCAACAAGTCATGGGAACAGCATACAGCCTGAGTGGATGATTACGGAGGAGGAAGTGCTATTGCCAATTCATATTGATTGATGTCTGGTGATCAGGAGTTGAGGTTCCAATTACATGGGGATGAGCAGTGACCTAGTTCTCCGAGTATGTTGATAGACTTGAAGGGGATGACAGCGTTGAATGCCGACCCATCATCAATAGCAACCTGATTTATATATTATTGTCACCAAGTAACTGTGTGGATGGCCATATCACTTTAACATTTTTCCCCTTGCTGTCCCATTTGCACCTTTTGATGAAGTGTGACATTATAAAGATTTGAAGAGTATTTTCATTCTATATTTGAATTTTATCTAGGTTTACGATAGATACTGGGATTTTTGAATGAGTATATATGAACAATAAACTTTCATTTAAACATTAACAGATCTCCACAGATCAAGAACCGCCCCTTTGCCCAACTATGTTGGACAAGATGCTTAGTTAAACTAATCCCTCATGCCTGCAAGTGATCCACATCCACCCCAATTCCCTGCATATCCATGTGCCTATCTAAAAGTCACAGCAAATATGATCATGATCATATCTGCTCCCTGGCAGTGCGTTCCAGACACCTATCACTGTGAATAAACACACATCTCTTTTAACTTCCCCATTCCCTTAAAGCTATGTCGTCTGACATTTATACCTGGTGAAAAAGGTTCTCACAGTATATCCTACCTATGATACATACTTTTATCAGGTCTCCCCTCAGCCTCTGACGCTCAAGAGAAAACGATCCAAGTTGATTTAACCGCTTCTTATAGCTAAAACCCTCAAATCCAAACAGCATTCTGGTAACCTACTACTGAACCCTCTCCAAAGCTTCACATACTTCTTGTAATAGGGTGACCAGAATTGCACAGTGCCCCAAATTCAGCTTAAAGAAAGTTTTATAAAGCAGCAAAATGACTTTCTGACTCCTAAATTCAATGCCCTCACTAATGAAGGCAACCATACCACATGCCTTCTATACCACTTTAATCAACATATGTTGCTTCTTTCAGGGAACTATAGATTTGGACCCCAAAATCCCTCTGTACATTAACACTGTTATATACACTTACAAAGTAGATGTAAAGTGTCATTGGTCAGAGGCAACATAGATCAGAGGTGATAGTGATAAGAGATGACTGCTGGTAGAATACAATTGATTTTATTCTGCTGTTACTCAGACCATCCTGAGGATTGTACTTCTCCATCAATTACTGCTCAAACATTTAATTTATATTTAAGCATATCGAGCTACAGAGTCTCTGGGATTACAGCTGTTCTTAGCGTTCAAGTGTTAATTGGTCACTTACTGTTACTATTTTCAAGATCATTCTAATTCTCCATAGTCTATGTTACATTACAAGCACACTAAGCAAAGAAGGAAAAACAAAAAATGAAAGACAAATAAGAAAATGTTACCATGAAGAGTCCACACTAACTGAATTCTGTTCCACTATTTCTACTTGACCACCGGTATTTCAGTTTAATTAAAATTAAAGCTGATAACCTGGTTTCCAAGTCAACTTGTACAAAGATTATAAAGAATTATTGTTATAATGTGCTACAAATTAATTCTAGGATTGAATAGCAAGATTAGAAATAGAGAGTATGGCATCTAATTGACATATTTTGCTGCAACATAATCAACATAGAACATCACCTGCAGACATAAGCTCTTGGCAATGGACACTGGCAACTTTAAAATCTTGGTAACCAAGTGCTTGCTCAGCCAGAAGAACCCATACTTGCCCTTTCCGCTCTGCTTTATTATGCCCTGTATATGTATAAAACGGAAAACAAAGACAAGACTAAACTCAGTTTTCTAAATGCAAAATACCTTATTTAAAATTAATAGCACAATGAAATCAATTGCTGTAACAAGGCCCAGGCAATATAAATTAAAATGTTTATAGGTAGACAAAAGTGCAGGAGAAACTCAGCGGGTGCGGCAGCATCTTCTTCAGACTGAAGGGGAAGAAGAAAGGAAGAGGAGGAGCCAGAGGGCCGAGGGAGAGCTGGGAAGGGGAGGAGACATCAAGGGCTACCGGAAATTGGAGAAGTCAATGTTCAAGCCACAAGTGTAGCATCTCCTGTGGTTGCAAGGGAAAGTGCCCAGGGAGGGGGTGGTACGGATGGGACGAATTGACCAGGGAGTTACGGAGGGAACGGTCTTTGCGGAAAGCAGGCAGGGGAGGAGATGGGAAGATGTGGCGAGTGGTGGGGTCATGTTGGAGGTGGCGAAAATGACAGAGGATTATTTGTTGTATGTGACGGCTAGTAGGGTGGAAGGTGAGGACTAGGGGGACTCTGCCCTTGTTATGAGTGGGTGGGATGCGGAGAGAGAATGGAGTAGGGGATGGAGTCCTTACAGGAGGCAGGGTGGGAAGAAGTGTTGTCTAGATAGCCATGGGAGTCAGTGGGTTTATAGTGGATGTCGGTCAGAAGTCTATCACCTGCGATGGAGATAGTGAGGTTGAGAAATGGTAGGGAAGTGTCGGAAATGGTCCAAGTGTATTTGAGTGCCGGATGGAAGTTAGTGGTGAAGTTGAGGAAGTCATTGAGTTGTGTGTGGGTGCAGGAAGTAGCACCAATGCAATCATCGATGTAGCGGAGGTAGAGGTCGTGGATGGGGCCCTGTTTGACGTCTCGAACAAGGATTGTTTGACGTACCCTACAAAGAGGCAGGCATAGCTGGGGCCCATGCGCGTGTCCATAGCTACGACTTGTATTTGGAGGAAATGGGAGGAGTCAAACGAAAAGTTATTGAGGGTAATGACCAGCTCCATTAGGCGGAGGAGAGTATCTGTAGACGGGGATTGGTTGGTTAAAATGTTTATATATTACACATTATTAAAAGATATAAGAAATAAATATATTTTGCAAAGTAATCTTTACTCTTCCCTGCAGAATTATAAAAAACAACAAACAATTTATTAAATTTCTTCCAAAATGGCTATTCTCACATTTACGGGCAAATAATGCTAACCAAAAATGTTTGAAATATAACACTTTTTTGAGGTATAGCCCTAAAGTAACAGAAGTGCAATAATCTCATTCCATTTTCAGTATTTAATTTTTTTTAAACCATAACACAGAAATATAGCAAAATTAAATAAACAGGTCACATAAATTAGTTTCTATCCATCATCATTTTACACCTCCATAAAACGACTGAAGTTCACTCGACTGTGATATAACAGATCACAAAGAGCAAGCACCCACCTCCTACTCTCAGCAAATCTGCAAGCCCCAGGAGTTTTTTTGGACTGTTTGTAGGCTGTTGGGCACTGAGAAATACTCTCTTTTATGAGCTTGAGTCGGTCTGCGCACAAACGCACTAAGAAACAAAACAGAAGGAAGAAAAATAAAATGTCTTTTAAAATAGCATGATTCAAAAGTTAAAATAAAAGTTTGCACAAATAAACCATGTGCCAGAGCAATCAATGGTGTTTAAAGCAATTGATGATAAATTCAAACAACCAAAATATTAAGTTAAATACATAATATTGAATTTATATATTTCCTTTACATCACAATACAACATAAGCTTTCAGCCCCATTTAAGAGTTGAAATGAAGACAATTCCTGTGCTATAACGAAGATTGCAAGTTTGAAACGTCAACTACAATACAATTTAATTTACAACAAACTGGATATGGCGTGAAATTAAACAAATCCAAAGATAAGTCAATTCAGAAACTTACACTTCTAGGTTCAGTCCAATTCCCATGGTGTGCTATTGAGTTGGATTTTAGATTTTTAGATTTGAGTTGGATTTGGATTTTAGAAGAACCTAAAATCTGATGTTAGTATCATCAGAAATGTTTATAAATATCAGTAACAAAAACAGGGAAGTGCTGTTCCTCCAACTTGCGGTGTTGCTCACTCTGGCCGTGGAGGAGGCCCAGGACCGAGAGGTCGGATACGGAATGGGAGGGGTAGTTGAAGTGCTGAGCCACCGGGAGGTCGGTTTTTGCGCTTGTTGAGCAACACCGCAAGTTGGAGGAACAGCACCTCATATTCCGCTTGTGGAGTCTGCATCCTTTGGGCATGAACATTGAATTTTCTCAATTCTGTTAACCCTTGCTGTTTCCTCCCTTTCCCACCTCTCCTTCAGCCCTCGGGCCCTGGCATTCCCTCTATCTCTATCTCCCTCCCCCACCCTAGTCGCACTAGCTTCTCATTTTCACACCACAAACAGCTTACAATGGCTTGTTCCCTTTATCATCGATACTTTTTTGCATATCTTTCATTCATTGTTCTTTATCTCTCCACATCACCGTCTATATCTCTCGTTTCCCTGATCCCTGACCAGTCTGAAGAAGGGTCTCGACCCGAAACGTCGCCTATCTCCTTCGCTCCTTAGATGCTGCTGCACTCGCTGAGTTTCTCCAGCTTTTTGTGTAACCCTCGATTCTCCAGCATCTGCAGTTCCTTCTTTAAAACATTACTGTATTCACCTTGTCCACACTTGCGTTAAACTGTACAAATCAACGTAATTACTGGCATTCACAAGATTTAAATTTGCTATGTACCAATTTTCCAGTGAAAATATAATCCTACTCTTTGGTCCTAAAAGATATAACAATATTATTGAGCACTGAATATAAAGGCTCACACACAGTATACCAGGGTTCAGTACACAGTATTGTGTTTTGAATAACAGGAAGACCTTACAGAAAACCGGAATGAATAGTTAACAGTACTTCGGTATGACTTTTAAACTGTTTAATATCCAACCTCTGGAACTTGAACCCACTTGCCAATGTTCCATGACATTGAAATTTTAGTCAGATGCAGATTAGATGCAAAGGAAATTGCAGGGTCAGGTTACAGAATTGCAGGGGTGAGGTGGGATTGAGTCAGATTGGTGTCATGTGGGAAGGTGTGGAGGTGCTGGGGAAGTTGCCAAGAAGCGCAGGTACGTAATTTACTTACATACAATTCAGCATTGATATCGCATTGCCATGGAGATGCCCAACATTACAACCTCACGCTCCAGGTTCCTTCGCAATATTCCAGAAGGAGCATCGCACGGAGGAATATAAACTCACAAGACCCTCATATGAAAATTGCATTGCGGCAAGGCTGGCTGAAATGCCGACAAATATTCCAACTGATGTGGAATGTGCAAAATATTTAATTCCGATTAAAAATATGATAAATTATGAATTCTAAGATGTGGCAAAACATACCATTTAGTAATTTCATTTTCATTCTTTATCATCGACCAGCAAGACTTTCCACTGTATACTCTTCAGCACCAACCACTTAAAATAATTGAGTACAAGAGCAGGGAGGTTCTACTGCAGTTTTGCAGGGTCTTGGTGAGGCCACACCTGGAGTATTGTGTACAGTTTTGGTCTCCTAATCTGAGGAAAGACATTCTTGCCATAGAGGGAGTACAGAGAAGGTTCACCAGACTGATTCCTGGGATGGCACGACTTCCATATGAAGAAAGACTGGATAGACTTGGCTTGTACTCGCTGGAATTTAGAAGATAGAGGGGTGATCTCATAGAGACACAACATTCTTAAGGGGTTGGAAAGGCGAGATGCAGGAAGATTGTTCCCGATGTTGGGGAAGTCCAGGACAAGGGGTCACAGTTTAAGGATAAGGGGGAAGTCTTTTAGGACCGAGATGAGAAAATCGTTTTTCACACAGAGAGTGGTGAATCTGTGGAATTCTCTGCCACAGAAAGTAGTTGTGGCCAGTTTGTTGGCCATATTTAAGAGGGAGTTGCATGTGGCCCTTGTGGCTGAAGGGATCAGAGGGTATGGAGAGAAGGCAGGTACAGGATATTGAGTTGGATGATCAGCCATGATCATATTGAATGGCGGTGCAGGCTCGAAGGGCCAAATGGCCTGCTCCTGCACCTAATTTCTATGTTTCTATAAGACTTTTATTCATCAAGCCCAGACGAGGTGACCACTTGGCCGTGCATCTGTGCCGCCTGGGCTACTCGATTGTGAGCAATTGCATTTTCCCACCTCATTCACAAACTGACCTATTGTCCTCTACCTCACTCCACCTCCAGAGGGATGCCAAATGCAACCTAGGGGAGCAGCATCTCGTTTTCCACCTCGGACGTCTACACCCATGGCATGAACACTATTCTCCAATTTCAGGTAACCTGTTCCCTCTTGATCACTCAGTTCACGTCAATCCTCCCACTAGCACCCTTCCCCACCCACCCATCTGCCCAACCACACACTCCTCTCATAGAGCACTGTGGTCCACTTCCACCTTTCTTTCCCATCAGATTCCATCATCAGCAGCCCCAGGTTACCTTCAACATATACATCCAGGCCTGTTGTTATCTTCGCCCATCTGACTCCGTCCACCAATCAACCTATTTTGTGCCAGCTCTTACTCCATCCCATCACCCCTGTATACCGGCTAACTCCCCTCTACACCGGCTAACTCCCCTCTACTCAATCGCGATGAAAGGTCTTGACCCAAACTATTAACTGTCCATTTCCCTCCAAACTCCATCCAGTAGTTTGCTTTATGCCTCTCACTTTCATACTGCTGCTTTGTTTTAAGCACATAATAACAAATTACCCAGTACATGTTCTTATACCTTGCATCGGCAAAATCTTCACGTTGAATTCCTCCAGCAGACTGAGAGCGCTGATCAGGTCCAGTTCTTCTTGAATGACTGCAGAGCACTCGGCGATGAGCAGTAAGCAGCATCTAACAACACAATGAGGAATGTCAAATGGTAAGTGGATCTCGATCATGCGGACAGGTTGACACCCTTAATTTCCTTTACCATCAGTCACCTTAATGCACCATTTAATTGTCTTCTCCCAGAGAGCATAGTGAACTAAAACTATAGTGTGTGAAGCAATTCTGTTTAAAGTTAAACTTGATTTTCCTACGCCTCATGATTACTGTAATGGATTCTAACCACACTCTGACACAAACTAAAATTGCCCTGCGGGTTGGACAATTTTATTTCCAGATTTTCAATCCATTCATCTGCAAGTGCTGAGACATTTTTTGCCCAAACTGGCATATCATCCCCGGTGGCACAATCTTAAAATAATACAAAGTCTCACCAATACCACAATTCGTACCGATTTTTAAAATTAGTGGTCATACAAATTCACTGAAATAGAGCAATTTGGGTTAATTTTAAATGACACGTCGTAGAAGTTCCTTTAATTCTGCAGCCCAAAATCATATAATGGTCACGGAATGAAGAGGGATCATTTGGCCCCTTGATTACATACTGACACTGGACAAGTAAAATCCCCTGTTCTTTCCCATAATCCTATAAAATAATTTTCCTTTCATTTCATAACGCTTCTGAATGCTATAATTGGATCGATAGCACTCAACAGTCCCCCTTGAATTTGTCATTTTCCAGTCCTTGAACATCTCTCTGAAATCTGTAGATATTAAGAAGAATTTGCTCAAGGCCTCTACAATTTCCTCCCTTAATTCCCTGGTCCATTTTGGACCACTTTATTTATCCATTGTGCAGCCAACACTTCTTGTAGTACGTCCTCATCAATATTTCGCCCACACAGTTTCTTAACCATGTCTTTCTCCCCTCTGTCTGCAATAATAGACTTTCTGACAGACTTTTCTCTTTCTCTACAAGTTTACCATTTATAGGGTTCTGGAAGTCCTTTAGAATATTGTTTTACATTTGTTGCCCCGATAAGTTTTTTTTCATTGCCACACCAAATTTCTATAATTATCCTGGATCTCATTGGTGCTCACAACTTGGCATCCATCTTTTCTCTGCTTTATTTAAGTCTTTATCTTTCAAGTCAGCCTTGGAGCTCTGGCTTCAATTTTACCACCTGTGTCACTCATGGGAAGGTACCATGCGGTGGCTGAAACATTTCCACTTTAAAGACTTTCCATTGTTCAGTTAGTTTTGCCTGTTGAGCTTTGATTCTAGTTTATCCTGGTTAGATCTATTTTCATTTCTCCAATTGACTATTTTTACCATGAAGTGGCCCGCAAACCATCTTCACTTGATCTCTTATTTCTCAGAGCAGACTTGCAATGCCACTTTTTTACATGAACTCCACTCTTCATACCTCGATTTCAGTCCAGATTTGCACAGTTGAGGTTCCCAGTAACCAGACGTTCTTATGCTTTAACATTTTTTATTAATTAAAAGCTTATATACAGATAGTAATAAACGACAAATCGGTTACAGAGTTCTTACATAGCTTCAATTTTTAAAAGTTTTTTTTAAAGAAAAGAAATAAAGAGATAAGAGAAACTATAAACTAATAGAAACAAAGAAAGCAAGAAAGAAAGGAGATTGCAAATATAAAGATTATGGAGATAGATCCGGGAGATGTTGAGTATAGTTGTTCATCCAACCCTAAACTCAAGTTTTGACTTTAATTTTGTGTTAAATCAGTTTACTTTTTTAAAAATTCTATAAATGGAGACCATATTTTCAAAAAATAGTTCTGGTTTGTCAATTAAGACAAATCTTATTTTTTCCAAATGCAAGGTCTCGGTCATTTCAATCGTGGGGGTTGCTGTTTTTTTCCAAAATTTGAGTATTCATTTTTTTGCAGTTATTAAACTGTAATCAAGAAAGTGTCTCTGGCTTATCGTAAAGTTTGTGCTATGTTCTGATAATCCTAATATTAATAATTTTGGATCTGGGTCCAGTTGATTATCGATAACTTTAGAGATAATTTAAAAAATGTCCGTCCAAAAAGTTTGCATTTTTATACAAGTTACAAAAGCGTGAGTTGAATTGGCTTCTTGAAATTGACATTTATCACAGAGAGGGGAAATACTTGAGAAGATCCTGTTTAATTTTGTCTTTGAATAGTGTAATCATTCCTTACGCTTTTGCACAACTGTAATTTCCTGCAAATCTTCACCTTAATGTCCAGCCCATGACCACCATAAAAGAAATCCCCTGCATGGAAATGTCTTATGTTCATAAGTACATGTGATAGAAGTGGAATTATACCATTTGGCCCAGCAAGTCTGTCATTCCATCATGGTTGATCTATCTCTCCCTCAAACCCCACTCTCCTGCCTTTTCCCCATAACTCCTGACACCTGCACAAATCAATAATCTATCTATTTCTGCCTTAAATATATCAATTATTGTCCTTCACAGCCTTCTGTGGCAATGAATTCCACAGATTCACTACCCTCTGACAGAATAAATTCCTAATTTTCTTAAAATAACATATTTTTATTCTGAGGCTATGACCTCTGGTTCTAGACTCCCCATTAGTGGAAACATCCTCTCCACATCCACTCTATCCAAGCCTTTCACTGTTCAGTTTGTTTCAATGAGGTCTTCCCTCATCTTTCTGAACTCCAGCGAGTAGAGGCTCAGCGCCATCAATTGCTCATCATACGTAAACTCACTCATTCTTGTAAACCTCCTTTCCAGCACGAGCACATCCTTCCTCGGATATGGGGCCCAAAATTGCTCACAGTACTCCTAATGCGGTCTGTCCAGCGCCTTATAGAGCCTCAGCATTACGTCCCTGTTTTGTATTCATTTGTACAACACACTTTTGCACACAAAATAAATGCTAGCATTGCATTTGCCTTCTTTACTACCGATTCAAACTTCAATTGCAAGTGCAGTAATGATGCTCTACATAACTTGCTCATCTGAGATTGCCTAATGGGCCTGTCCCACTTAGGCGACTCTTTAGGAGACTGCCAGGGACCAGTTTTAATGCAATTCACCGACAACCTACGACAACCTACAAGAACACCTACGTCAACCTACGACAGCAAAAATTGTCGCCACTGTCGCTGAAAAATTTTCAACATGTTGAAAATTTTGCAGCAATCGCCTGTAGTTGCCCAACAAAATCGCCTAAGTGGGACAGGCCCATAAAGATGCAAATGCATTATCGGTCATTATTACAGCTTTTTCTCTGAGCTAAAGAAGTGTACACTCATCAATTTCTCTACAAATTCAATGGTTCAAACCATGACTGCCCAGATTCTTTGCAAACCCACCTTGTCAAGACCCCTCAAAATGATATAAGCAAGTGAGCAGAAGAACAATGTTAAGTGAAAACCAAGAAAGCCTATCATACCCAACTGTATCATGATCTATCATCTCAATGCCAAGTGCTGGGTAAACAGAAACCAATTTTGCTTAGCTGCTAATTCCTCTGGGCAGGAATAACAATTACAGAATATAATTGCACCTTTTCTCACAGTTATTTGGTATAACTTATTCATTTGTACTTGTCATTGTTTTTATCATTATTATTTGTATACTGCTTACACTTCAAGTGAACATAGAATTTTATTTGCATCATGGTGTATATGATATAAACTAATCTGTAAAATAAAGCGTTAACATCCAGAACAGTACCTCAACTACAATTGGGAAAATATATAAATCTTTTGTACTTTGCAAAACATCAAGAAATCCAGTGGAAGAAACACAAGGAAAATTCTGGCAGAACTGTCATGATGGAGATTAAAAACACACATTTTTTGGAACAAGAATAGTATGTGTACAAAGTAACATTTCCTCAGCATACTCATGTCTATTGGTGTTAGCAATGATATTTTCAATTATGACATTAACATTTGTTACTTCTGTCCATACGTTGACAATATAATTATTTTAAATTTAGACTCATCATGAATTGTGCTCTTGGTTCAGATTTATGAATAAATAGTGGCAAGAGATTTTCACCTGGTTTAAAAAGATCCAATGTACTGCAACAATAGGTGGTGTACAACTGAATGATTGTCCGTCCACCATTTACAAAAAATCACCAAATTAATATTCAAAGGAATGGGGGATTTATTGTGATAATTATCAACTTTGATTCCAAGGGAAGCAATCTCACTTTCAGAATCAGTAGGTTGTACATTCAATTATCATTTGGCAGAGTTGAGACCCTGACAATTGAGTACAATAATGAGGGAAGTACACTCGAAACATTATATTTTAGGAGATGTATCTTAATTCAATATTTTGAGAAAACTGGGGGATGTTGCCCCATTAGGAGAAAACCAAATGAGCCAGTCTGAACTTGGCCTAGGTCCCACAATGGCATATAGCTTATTGGGTAAATCACTACCAAACAGAAGCCAACCGCCTTAATTTGATCACTGAAAATGTCTTGAAAGCAATATAAACACTTGAAATTTGTACTTTTGTGATACAAGTGAATCTTTGCATAGTTAATTTATAAAACAGAATATTTTTAAAACAACAATGAGGTGACAGCTGAATCCAAACCTAATTATTATTAACATTCAGGACTGAAAATATGTTTAAAGTAATGATTTTAAAACATGCACTTAACTATATCAGCCATAATTATCAAGATTTTAAATAAGCCACGATTACATAGAACAGAACAAGACAGGAACAGACCCTTCAGCTCACAACGTTCATACCGAACATAATGTCAAGTTAAATTAATATTCATTGCCTGCCTGCAATCCATGTCCCTCCATTCGCTGCATATCCAAAAGCCTCTTAAATGCCATTGTCATATCTGCCTTCACTACCCCTTAAGGTGGCATCTTATAGGTCCTTTGTAAAAAAAATGTGCCCTCCACATCTCCTTTAAAACTTTGCCCCTCTCATCTTAAAGCTATGCCCTCCTGTGCTTGACATTTCCACCCTGGGACAAAGGTTACGACTGTCTACCAAATCTATGCCTCATAATTTTATTTACTTCTATCAGGACTACCTTCTTCCTGCATGCCAAACTAACCAAAGACAAGGCTATTAAGAAATATTTGCATGTGCCTTCACGAACATGAATAAAAACATCCACATCATTAAAATGTGCCTTATTTACATGGCCCAAAGAAGTGATGCAGACTGTCAATCCAATCCTGAAAAAAGTTGCATACCTAGAATAATGCATACGTTGTGCTTTGGACAAATACAATTTAAACAGCCTGTCAACAAATTAACTTATTTATGCAAAGCTTCATCTAATTAATGCAGAAACCAGCAAATTTATTTAGTTCCAGATTACAGAAAAATTCTTTCATAGAGAAATTGAAAAACACACAAGAGAAAACTCCTCTGATTTAATTACAATGGAAATGCACATGCCACCACTACACCACCTCAATACAGTAAAATCTTTAATGAATCACGAATAACATCCTGGTCAATAAAGCAATTAAAAATGCAAGCCAACTAAAATAGTTATTTTTAAAGGACAGAATTTTAAAATTGAAAATATTTGACTAAACTTGTTTCATGCCTTTTCAATTTCTGCAAAAGCTTAAAAATGATAGTGCTGCAAATCCAAAATAAAACCACAAAATTGCAGGGGAAACAGAGTTGAGGGGCTGTTCCACTGCATGCGTTAACTCAAGAGTTCTCCCGGGTTTCCCCTGATTCTAACTCGGAGAATTACGGTAATAGCCGCTCGTAGGTACTCGGGGCTCTCGTGGACATATTTCAACGTTGAAAAATCTTCACGAGTCATCACGAGCTTACCACGTTTCCCGAGTACCTGCTGTTAGCGTTACGAGCCGTTAAGAGACGTCCCGAGCACCGACGTACCCGCTACATACATTCTACATGCTTACCACGAGTTTGATTTTTTTTAAACTCGGGAGATCTCATGAATTAGCTCGTACAGTGGGACAGCCCCTTTAGAGTTTTATGTACATCGCTCTTCAATAGAACTGTTTGGATAAAGGGTCATTCATCAAAAATGTTAGTACGCACAACATGACTTGCTGAGTATTTCCAGCATGGTTTAGTACATATCTGCATTGCAACGAACCTTTCTGGTTACAATGTCATTATTACATACAGTGCATTCAGAAAGTATTCAGACCCCTTCACTTTTTCCACATTTTGTTACATTACAGCCTTATTTTAAAATGGATTCAATTAATTTTTTGTTATCATCAATCTACACACAATAGGGAGGTTGCACGGCAGTCGAGGTCAAGACCCGTGAACCGTACTGTTGCCACGCAACGCCTTCTGGAGTGTAAGTGGTGAACGTCAGGTAGGCACTTACTATGGCTGCCAGTACAGCGGGCCAGTCTTCTGGACTCCAAACTGACTGGTTCCACACTTGCGGACCCCGGGCCCTTTGTCCCCCCGTGTGGGGGTCAGGGGGTGGGGGTGAATCACCCGATGCAGGTGTCGGGCGGTTGAATCACCCTTTGTGGTGGTTGGGGTCCGGGGGGTCGGGTGGGTGGGGGTGGCGGTCGGGTGAATCACCCCGTGTGTCGTGTGTGAGTCGGTGTCCGGGGGTCGGGTGGGTGAAACACAAGGTCCGGTGCCGGTGCAGCGCGGTCAGTGACTCTGGGTGGATGGAAGGACCAGACTATCCCCAACTCTGCTGCAGCTGACGGGGACGTTGCTGGGTTTATGGGCCCGTGTGAGCGCTGTCCGGAGCCGCGGCCCCGTTCCACCCGGCCCCGTGTGCGTGGGCACTGCCGACCCACAGCCCGTCACAGAGCGGCCGTACAGGGGGAGATGGGGCGGAGGGCGGCCGTGGCCGGACAGCGCTGACCCCGGGGGGGAGAGTGGGGGCTGTCCCGAGGGATCGCTCCTTCAGCCGCTTGCACCTTGGTGCTTGGTTCAGAGCGCTCAGTCACTCTCCAGCCCTGGACTGTCCTGGGCCGGGACTTGCCCTCAATCCTCCTGCACACTGCTCCATCACAAATCAGTGAGCAGCAGTGATTTTGGCGGTTTTCTCTCACGATTAGCCCTCTTTTCAAAATTTTTTACAGCACAAAAATTAACCATTTTGGCGGTTTTTAACAGGTAAGAACGTACATGTTTTGTGTGTTGCTATTGTATGCCGGAAGCTGCCTTGTACTCCAGAAGGATTGAACTACTCCATGCGTCACGCCCTTTGACCTTATGACCTTACATGCAACCCCCTTATGCCCAAGAATGAAGAAGCAAAAACAGGTGTTCAGAAATTTTTGCAAAATAATTAAAAACAAATAACTGAAATATCACATTGACATAAGTATTCAGACCCTTTGTTATGACACTCAAAATTGAGCTTAGGTTCAATGTGTTCCCATTGATTATCCTTGAGATGTTTCTACAACTTAATTGGAGTTCACCAGTGGTAAATTAAATTGGTTGGACATGATTTGGAAAGGCACACACCTGTCTATATATGATCCCACAGTTGACAGTGTATGTCAGAGCAAAAACCAAGCCCTGAAGACGAAGGAATTGGCCGTAGACATCCAAACTCGATTGTGTCAAGACACAGATTTGGGGAAGGGTATAAAACAATTTCTGCAGCTTTGCAGGTCACAAAGAGCACAGTGGCCTCCATCATTCTTAAATGGAAGAACTTTGGAACCACCAGGACACTTCTGAAGAAGGGTCTCGACCCGAAACGTCGCCTATCTCCTTCGCTCCTTAGATGCTGCTGCACCCGCTGAGTTTCTCCAGCATTTTGTGTAACCCTCGATTCTCCAGCATCTGCAGTTTCTTCGTTAACACTTCATAGACCTGGCCGCCTGGCCAAACTGAGCAATCGGGGGGAGAAGGGCCTTGGTCAAGGAGGTG
This sequence comes from Okamejei kenojei, assembly GCA_035221665.1. Classification (NCBI taxonomy): domain Eukaryota; kingdom Metazoa; phylum Chordata; class Chondrichthyes; order Rajiformes; family Rajidae; genus Okamejei; species Okamejei kenojei. The sequence goes on from CM069135.1 coordinate 42,541,906, forward strand.
ACCAAGAACCCGATGGTCACTCTGACAGAGCTCCAGAGTTCCTCTGTGGAGATAAGAGAACATCCCAGAAGGACAACTGTATTTGCAAGACTGCACCAATCAGGCCTTTATGGTAGAGTGACCAGACTGAAGTCACTCCTTAGTGAAAGGCACATGACAGCCCGCTTAGAGTTTGCCAAAAGGCACCTAAAGGACTCTCAGACCTTGAGAAACAAGATTCTCTGGTCTAATGAAACCAAAATTGAATATTTGGCCTGAATGCCAAGCATCACGTCTGGAGGAAACCAGGCACCGCTCATCATCTGGCCAATACCATACCTACCGTGAAACATGATGGTGGCAGCATCATGCTGTGGGGACATTTTTCAGTGGCAGGAAATGGGAGACTAGTCAGGATCGAGGGAAAGATGAACGGAGCAAAGTACAGATGATGAAAACCACAGTACCTTGATGAAAACCTGCTCCAGAGCGTTCTGGACCTCAGACTGGGGCGGAGATTCACCTTCCAACAGGACAACGACCCTAAGCACACAGCCAAGACAATGCAGGAGTGGCTTTGTGACAAATCTGTGAATGTCCTTGAGTGTCCCAGCCAGAGCCCGGACTTGAACCCGATCGAACATCTCTGGAGGGACCTGAAAATAGCTGTGCATCCACGCTCCCCATCCAACCTGACAGAGCTTGAGAGGATCTGTAGAGAAGAATTGGAGAAATTACCCAAATACAGGTGTGCCAAGCTTGTAGCGTCACACCCAAGAAGACTTGAGGCTGTAATCGCTGCCAAAGGTGCCTCAACAAAGTACTGTAAAGGGTCTGAATGCTTATGTAAATGTGATATTTCAGTTATTTATTTTTAATTACTTTGCAAAAATTTCTAAACACCTGTTTTCGCTTCTTCATTCTGGGGTATTGTGTGTAGATTGATGATATAAAAAATGAATTTAATCCATTTTAAAATGCTGTAATGTAACAAAAATGTGGAAAAAAGTGAAGGGGTCTGAATACTTTCTGAATGCACCTCATATACAAGAAAGTGCATGACTGAGATAAAGCAGGATTATGCCAATCATGAAATAATGTTGAGTCTGGGACTAATTTCTCTGGAAAAAGGTCACTGAGAGGCACTAGAAGGGTAGTAAAAATTATAAAATGCTTTCAAGGAAACACAATGTTTTCATTTGTGGATAAGAGTAAACTCAAGGTCACTTGACAACACAAACAATTCAAAAGAGGAAATAGGAGAGGGAGGAAAATAGTTATTTGCTGATAGTTAGGTCAGGGAGGACATTTGAATACAAGTGATACAGCTTGTGCTGTATATATATTTTGTATTTTCAGTAGTTAATTCTGTATAATTGATCTAACAATGGAAAATATTGCAGTTCCAAAGTTAAAGATTTTGTAAAAATTATTTTTTCCTCAATAGCATAAGCTAGCCAAAACGTTAGTAAATCATTTTATTATTGCAATTATTTTTGTTCATTTCAAAAGCTTCCTATTTATCACTAACTTGAGCATCTGATCTCATGTACATATTACCAAGAACAGGAACATCCAACTCCATGACGTCACCTATCTCCATCCCTGCTTTAGATTATTCAACAACAAAAACAAATTTATAGCATTAGTACATCAAAACCCAACCTTTCTGATTATCCGCTGACTTGCCTTCCACTATACACCCTTCACATTCTTGAATGGACTTGGATTTTTGAGTTGGATACCCCCTTCTGGGATAAATGAATTTATATTGTATTTTGTATTCACCCAGCCCCAAAATCCAATATTTCTGTGCATATTCGTAAATTTCTGTATTTACGAATAAGGGCTATGCCTTCAAATGTCGAGATTCAAAGTACAGGAAATCCCTCTCTCACGCCCTCCAATCTATCATTGACGTTCCTCAGAACCCCTTATTTTGATCAAGTTTGTGTGAACTATTCTTTACATGCCTTGCATGATTTGAGCATCAAATTCTACTTGGGAATGCTGAAAAAAATGTCTTGGGATGTCATGATATGTTAAAGGCATTATATAAATACCAGCTGTTGTCATCCTGTTATTGCATTTGGTAATTATTTTATTGCCTTTAAAATACTTTGGATAAACAGCTTCATTTTAAAAGGCAAACAAATTATATAACAATGAAAACTTTAAGCATCCCTCTGATAGCAACAAAATCCAGAAGGAGGCAGCTCATGTTTTATCAGTATTTCTGCTTCAATGCATAACATGGGGGTGTATTATAAAGAAACATGAATATGGAAAGTTAATGGTTGAATGGCAAATTGATCCATTGCTAAAAACTGATGATGACTGATTGAGCTCTCGAGATTTTAAATAACAAACATACTGTAAAGAACCAAACTGAAACCCGTTTGGAGCTGAGCTCATGCCAACTCATTAATCAAACACTGTCTTTTCAAAATATTTAAATAACACCTTTCTGCAGAAATATTCTTCAATTCTACTACTTCATATTAAAAATAATAGGAGGTTGCAGAGGTCGTCACGTGAAACTGATGCTTGTGAATAACCAGATTATGAAGATGATCCTACCCAAACAATATAGAATCTTAATCTGAAGAAAGGATATGGTGCATCATTTAATTTATCACTGAGTACATTATCCACTAATTCAAGTACCCAGTATAATACAGTTGTGATTTAAATAACTTTACATATATTTAAAAGTTAAATATAACATGTAAAGAAATGTTGTATATGACAGCACATATTTCCTGATCACTTACTGGACTCCTGATCATGAATCAAATCGACCAAAGGCTTGGCAGGATTCTGTTATTAATCGACTTCTCACAAATTTATGGTAGTAATAAATACTATTTACAATCTGTGGGTACTATTGATAACAAATATGCACAGCATAGGTTTTGAAAAACGGCAACTTCTTGAATGCCTATTTTCAGTGTCATAATTGTACCTGCCTCTACCACTTCCTATTCCTTATTCTATATACCCACCACCTGATGAGGAAGAATTGATCCTTCTCCCCTCCCACCCCCTTTAAATCTCTTCCCTCTCCCCAATGACCATTGGGGAAAAAAGGCACCTTAAAAACGTCTCTATGCCACTACTTAGTTTATATGCTCATCTCTCAGCTTTCATTGCTCTAGGAAAACATCCCCAGCCTATGTATTCTCTTAAAAATGTGCGCTCTCCAGTCCAGCATCATCTTTATGAATCTTTTCTGCATCCCCTGCAATTTAATCACATGCTTCCTATTGTTTGATGGCCAGAACCATATGCAAGATTTCAGGTGCAGTGTCAACAAATTTTTGTTGAGCTTTAACATGACATCCCAAATTTTATACTCAATGCCCCATCAGACAAATGCAAGCATGCCTTGTGCTTTCTTCACCACATTGTCTACCCGAGCCTTGGCATTTCCCATGCAAGTCCTGCCCTGGTATAACTTCCAAAAATACAGCACTTTTCTGAGTTAAATTCCATCAGTCACTCCTTTGTCCACTTTTCCAGTTGATCAGTAACCTTAAACAACATTCTTCACTGTTGGTCACATCACCATTTTTGGTGTCATCCACAAACTTACTTAATCATGCATTCTCATCCAAAATCATTAATATATGTGACCAGGAGTAGGGGAACCAGTACCAATCCCTGTAGCTCACTATCCGTCATAGACTTAAACACTGAAAAACCATCCACAACCAGCAATGTTGTATGCAGGTGGCTAGCTTACCCTGGATCCCATTTGATCTCACCTTCCAGACCAGTCTACCCTGGGGACCTTGTCAAAAGCCTTGTTAACGCCAGTCTATTGTCCTGCCCCCAATTGGCTTTCCAAAAAACACAATTCAATTTCCAAGACTGCCAATATCTCTTTTTTTAATATATCAATGTTTCAGTCTCTCTTCCCCAAATTCGTGAGCATCCACGACCTTCTCAGTGGTAAAAAAACAGACGAGAAGTATTAATTTACATTGCACACATCTCCCTTGGCTCCGCACATAGATGGTCACACTGATCTTTAAGGGGACCTATTCCCTCCTTAATTGCCCTTTTGCTTTTAATGTACTTATAGAATATTTTAGGATTATCCTTTACCTTATCTGCCAAGAATATCTTTTGTCCCCTTTTGGCCCTCCCAATTTCATTCTTAAATGAACTGTGTTCATCCCATATAGTCTTCAAGAGACTCACTCGATCCCAGCTGCCTATAATTGAAAAAGACACCTATGCATCCTTTTTCCTGACCAGAGCCTCAATATCCAGGGGGCAATGGTACAATCATGAAGTCAATGAAGTCTGAATTTAAGAATTTCACATACAGTGCCTTCCATAATGTTTGGGACAAAGACCGATCATTTATTTATTTGCCTCTGTACTCCACAATTTGAGATTTGTAATAGAAAAAAATCACATGTGGTTAAAGTGCACAGTGACAGATTTTAATAAAGGCCAATAAAGACCAGAAGGTTCAACACTGGTAGTCAGAAACATGCATTATCACAGGCATAAAGAGAAGTCATACCACCAAAAAAAAGTGTATTGCTGCCATATACGCACACACAGTACAAAGAATGAGTCGACTAATCTGCTGCAATGCTTTGTTTGACAGCTTTCAATAAAACCTACATTTATTCTGTACAACTGAATTCCAAATGAAATAAAACAGACACTTAAGTTAATTGGAACACAATAAGATGATATACAGTTTGTCACCTCTAGAATCTGCCAAGAACAAAGAGAAAGACAGCACGAATCTTCATGCAAAAGGTGAGATGAGCACGACATTGAATTCATTACAGCCTTACACATCTTGCTTCCGGACCCATCAACTAATGGCTGTAAATCTAATTACACGGGGGAAGAGGGAGGGAGACAGAGAGAGAAAGAGGGAGGGAGAGAGAGAGAGAAAGATGGAGGGAGGGAGAGAGACAGAGAGAGAGAGAGAGAGAGAGACAGAGAGACAGAGAGACAGAGAGACAGAGAGACAGAGAGACAGAGAGAGACAGAGAGAGACAGAGAGAGACAGAGAGACACAGACACAGACACAGACACAGACACAGACACAGACACAGACAGAGACACAGACACAGACAGAGACACAGACAGAGACACAGACAGAGACACAGACAGAGACACAGACAGAGACACAGACAGAGACACAGACAGAGACACAGACAGAGACACAGACAGAGGCAGAGAGAGAGGCAGAGAGAGAGGCAGAGAGAGAGGCAGAGAGAGAGGCAGAGAGAGAGGCAGAATCAGAGAGAGAGAGAGAGAGATTCACATCTCCTCGGAAACACGATGCGCTAACTGTGATATTTTTACATATTCCGATAGAGAATTATGCCATGATGTCAAAAATCGCCTCATCTGACAATTTGATGCATTACTTCCCGAGTTCACAAATCTGAAGTCTGAATACTTATGTAAATGTGATATTTCAGTTATTTCTTTTTAATTACTTTGCAAAAATTTCTAAACACCTGTTTTTGCTTCTTCATTCTGGGGTATTTTGTGTAGATTGTTGATATAAAAAAATAATTTAATCCATTTTAAAATAAGGCTGTAACGTAACAAAATGTGAAAAACGTGAATGGGTCTGAATACATTCTGAATACACTGTACTTTAAATATTTTTGTTTAATTTAGTTATGTAATGAAAAATTGACAAGATATAAATATCAAAGGACAGACAACAATTAGTGCAGTCCTCTTTCGAATCAATCCACGTTTTCCCTTAATTCTTGAGTAGCCAGGCAACCTGTCTTTGGGTTGATAAATGGAATGGATGATAAACACACCATGTGTTACATTTCACCTGTTCTAGTTTGGAATTTCATCATAACAATATGCAGTATTGGGAATATGTCTCAATGCTACTGAGAAACGTCTTGTCTCAATGGCAATCATTCATTCAATGAGAATGAAACTTCATTATATATACTTCAATAAACATGTGAAGTACCAAGTTGTTTCCTTATGCATTCACTTCAAAACAAAAAGTGAATTTAGAAAGTACTCTGCAATAAAAATCGTGACAATTGAAACCAAAACACGTTTCAAAATCTTTTTATGCCGCCATCTTGCTTTATGCAAGATAAAAACGATTTAATCAAATCGTAATCTGGTTAACAAACCTCACAAAGTACTTACTTAATAGGAGTGTGGCCCATGTGTCATAAAGATTTAGACAAAATGGTAACCCACGATCCTGCTTGCTTGTTAAATCAAATAATTTAAAAAAAAATCACACGACATCACCTCAAGGTTTTCTTGATTCTCTAAACAGTTTTCAACTTGCTCCAATGCCATTAAAAATACACACTGACTGGTCATTTATCTAATCTATTTTAAGGACACAACTTGCACCAGTTGACAATTGCATTTACTACCTGACACTACATTGCAAACAAAATCAATCAGCTGTATGACATTGATTAATCACAGTGCCCTCCATAATGTTTGGGACAAATACCCATTGTTTATTTATTTGCCTCTGTACTCCACAATTTGAGATTTGTAATAGAAAAAAAATCACATCTGGTTAAAGTGCACGTTGACAGATTTTAATAAAGGCCATTTTTATACATTTTGGTTTCAACATGCAGAAATGCCAGCTATGTTTGTTTATACATAGTCCCCTCATTTCAGGGCACCATAATGTTTGCGACACAGCAATCTCATGTAAGTAGTCATGTTTAGTATTTTGTTGCATTTCCTTTGCATGCAATGACTGCTTGAAGTTTGCGATTCATGGACATCACCAGTTGCTGGGTGTCTTCTCTGGTGATGCTCTGCCAGGCCTGTATTGCAGCCATCTACATCTTATGCTTGTTTTGGCGTTATGTTATTGTTTTGTTATGCTTCAGTTTTCTCCAGCATATAAAAGGCATGCTCAATTGGGTTCAGATCGGGTAATTGACTTAGCCACTCAAAAATTGACAATTTTTTAGCTTGAAAAACTCCTTTGTTGCTTTAACAGTATGTTTGTGATCATTGTCTTGTTGTAGAAAGAACCACCAGCCAATGAGTTGTGAGGCATATGTTTGCCTTGAGCAGATAGGATGTGTTTATACACTTCAGAATTCATTATGCTACTACCGTCAGCAGTTGTATCATCAATGAAGATAAGTGAGCCAGTACCTTCAGCAGCCATACATGCCCAGGCCATAACACCTCCACCACCATGTTTCACAGATGAGGTGGTATGCTTTGGATCTTAGGCAGTTCCTTCTCTCTTCCATACTTTGCTCTTGCCATCACTCTGATATAAGTTAATCTTTGTCTCATATGTCCACAAAACTTTTTTTGAGAACTGCAATTGCTGTTTTAAGTACTTCTTGGCAAAATGTAACCTGGCCATCCTATTTTTGTGGCTAACCAGTGTTTTGCATCTTGCAGTGTAGCCTCTGTACTTCTGTTCATTAAGTCTTTTGTGGACATTGACAAATGCACACCTGACTCAAGAAGAGTGTTTCTGATCTGTCGTATAGCTGTATGGGGATTTTTCTTTACTATACAGAGTATTCTTCTTCAGCTGTGGAGGTCTTCCTTGGCCTGTCAGTCCCTTTGCGATTAGTAAGCTCACCAGTGCTCTCTTTCTTCTTAATGGTTTTCCAAACAGTTGATTTTGGTAAGCCTAAAGTTTGGCTGATGTCTTTAACAGTTTTATTCTTGATTCTCAGTCTCATAATGGCTTCTTTGACTTTCATTGGCACAACTTTGGACCTCTGTTGATAAACGGCAATAAACGTTTCCAAAGGTGACGGAAAGACTGGAGGAAGGACAAGGTGCTGAGAGCTCTCTTATACCTGCATTAAGGAGGCAATTAAACACACCAGAGTAATTGCAAACACCCGTGAAACCATGTGTCCCAAACATTATGGTGCCGTGAAATGGGGGGGGAATATGTATAAACACAGCTGTAATTTCTACATGATGAAACCAAAATGTATAAAAAATAATCTTTATTACAATCTGACAATGTGCACTTTAACCACATGTGATTTTTTCTATTACAAATCTCAAATTGTGGAGTACAGGGGCAAATAAATAAGTGATTTGTCTTTGTCCAATACATTATGCAGAGCACTGTATGTTGAACTGTGATCATTGTCACCAAAGATGTTTCTTGCTGCATTGCAACTGTATTTTCACTCTTCAACTCAGTATGCATTGGTGTCATTTTAATTCACAACAATGCACAACACAAAAAATATTCCAGCAGAATATTAAGCAATCATGCCCACTCGTGTCCCTGGAGATGCCACTTGACCAAAATCACCCAGGGAGAAAATATCTAAATTGAAAACTTCAAAAAAAAAGCTCCAGAGATACTTGTATTTCCCATGTTTAGTCAATAACTGTTTTTGCCATCTGCCCACAGCACTCCTGTCTGCAAGTTTACTGCATTGATTTTATTTTATTTTTTTGCACTAATGATCTCTGGTTTTATTTAAAATAGAACCTGCATGTGTGGACGAGAAGATGGATACTGTAAGGTTGCAATAGGAAGGATCATTCACACATGAAACTGTAATTCCCAAGTCTTAGAAAAAATAATTATTGCAGGAGTAGGCCATTCGGCCCTTCGAGCCAGCACCGTCATTCAATATGATCATGGATGATTATCTAAAATCAGTACTCTGTTCCTGCTTTTTCCCCATATCCCTTGATTCCTTTAGCCCAAAGAACTAAATCTAACTCTCTCTTGAAAACATCCAATGAACTGGCCTCCACAGCCTTCTGTGGCAAATTCAACAGATTCACAACTCTTTGGGTGAAGAGGTTTTTCTTCATCTCAGTCTTAAATAGCCTACCCATTATTCTTAAACTGTGACCCCTGGTTCTGGACTCCCCCAACATCGGGAACATTTTTTCTGCATCTAGCCTGTCCAATCCTTTAAGAATTTAAGATATTTCTATAAGATTCCCTCTCATCCTTCTAAATTCCAGTGAATACAAGCCCAGTCGACCCATTCTTTCATAATGTCAGTCCTGCCATCCCGAGAATTAACCTGGCGAACCTACACTGCACTCCTTCAATAGGAATACTGTCCTTCCTCAAATTAGTAGACCAAAATTGCACACAATATTCCAGATGGTCTCACCATGGCTCTGTACATTTGTAGTAGGACCTCCTTGCTCCTAAACTCAAATCCTCTTGCAATAAAGTCCAACTTGCCACTAGCTCTCTTCACTGCCTCCTATACCTGCATGCTTACTTTCAGTGAATGATGTACAAGCACACCTAGGTTTCATTGCACCTCCCCTTTTCCTAATCTGACACCATTCAGATAATAATCAGCCTTCTTGCCACCAAAGTGGATAATCTCACATTTTTCTACATTATACTGCATCTGCCATGCATCTGCCCACTCACCCAACCTATCCAAATCACCATGCAACCTCATAGCATCCTCATCGCAGCTCAAACTGCAACCCAGCTTTGTGTCATCCGCAAACTTGGAAATGTCACATTTAATTCCCTCATCTAAATTGTTATTAAATATTGTGAATAACTGGGGTCCCAGCACCGAGCCTTGCGGCACCCCACTAGTCACTGCCTGCAATTCGGAAAAGGACCCGTTAATTCCTACTCTTGGATTCCTGTCTGCCAACAATTTCTTTATCCATGTCTATACCCTACCTACAATACCATGTGTTCTAATTTTTCACACGAATCTCTTGTGTGGGACCTTGTCAAAGGCTTTTTGAAAGTTCAGATACACCACATCCACTGGCTCTCCCTTATCCATTCCACTTGTTACATCCTCAAAAAATTCCAGAAGATTAGTCAAGCATGACTAAATCCATGCTGACTTTGATGGATCCTGTCACTGCTTTCCAAATGCGCTGCTATAACATCTTTAACAATCGACTCGAGCATCCTCCCCACTACCGAAGTAAGGCTAACTTTCAATAATTCCCTGTTTTCTCTCTCCCCCCTTTCTTAGAAAGTAGAGTTGCATCGGCTACCCTCCAGTTCACAGGAACTGATCTAGCGACTAGAGAACATGGGAAAATGATCACCAATGCATCCACTATTTCTGGAGCAACCTCCTTGAGTGCTCTGGGATGCAGACCATCAGGCCAGCAGTTTACCTAACACCATTTCCTGACTAATGTGGATTCACTTCAACTAGATCCTAGGTCCCCTAGCATTTCTGGTAGATCGTTTGTGTTTTCCTTAGTGAAGACAGACCCAAAGCATTCATTTACCTTCACTAATCTTTTCCTTTTCACATATCTAAAGAAAATTTTGCAGTCAGATTTTATATTCCCCACAAGCTTTCTTTTGTGCTTTTTTCCCCCTCTTAATTAACCCCTTTGTCCTCCTCTGTTCTAAATTTCTCCCAGTCCTCTGGTATGCTGCTTCCTCTGGCCAATTTATATGCCTCTTCCTTGGATTTAACGCTATCCTTGATTTTCCTTGTTAGCCAGGTAGGGTTGAGTCGCCTACCCTTTTTATTTTTTCGCCAGAGAGGGATAAACAATTTTTGGAGTTCATCCATGTGGTCTTTAAATCTTTGCCATTACATCTCCACTGTCAACCTATTAAATATAATTTGCCAGTCTATCCTAGCCACTTCCCATCTCATATGTTCAAAGTCTCCTTTCTTTATGTTCAGGACCCTAGTCTCTGAATTAATCGTGTTACTCTCCATCCTAAAGCAGAATTCCATCATATTATGTTCACTGTTGCCCAAGAGGCTTTACATAACAAGACTGCTAACTAATCCTTCATCATTACACAATACCCAGTATAGGATGGCCTGCCCTCTAGTCGGTTCTTCTACATATTGGTTTAAAAAAACATCCCGTATACTGTACATTCCAGGAAACCTCCTCCTCAATGCTGCCACCAATTTGGTTGGCCCAAACTATATATGTAGATTAAAGTCTCCCATGATAACTGCTGTAGCTTTGCTACACGCATCCCTAATTTCTTGCCTGATGCTATCCCCAACATCCCTACTGCTGGTTGGTGGTCTGCATACAACTCCAACAAGCGTTTTCTGCCTTTGGCTATTTCGCAGTTCGACCCATACCAATTCTACAGCATCCAAGCTAATGTCTATCTTTGCTATTGCATTAATCTCCTCTTTAACCAGCAATGCCACCCCATTCCTCTTCCTTTCTGTCTATCCTGCCTGAATATTGAATACCCCTGCATGTTTAGCTCCCAGCTTAGTTACCCTGGAGCCATGTCTCCGTAATTCCAACTTAGCCCATTCATTGTTGAGACGACCAAAAGGAAATTGGTTATCATATGAAAGAGCAAATGGGCAATTTTTGACATGGTTTCATTGAGATAACTTACTAACTATGCATTGCCCCACACTATCCATTAAGAAAAAATCATCTCATTCATTTGGACTACCAATGCCGTTTACCTGCTCAAATTTCATGGGCCCAGTATTTTAATTTTTATTGCCAGAAAACTAATAATTCCTGTAATTTTGCAGTGATCGACTATGCAATTTATTTGGAAAAAATATCCAAAATAGTGTTTTAATTATTATTACTCAAATGGGCTCTACTGTATAAAGCTCTGTGAGTAGTCAAAACAAAAAGATTGAACACTGTTGACATTACATGCCCTTTTTCATTTAATCTTATGTATGCAAAACCAGTGTTTAGTGGGGGAAGCAGAAACAAAACTTTATATAACAAATTTTATGTTAATTATTCTTGGATCATTTTAACAGCAGGATCACCGGCACAATCACATTTACTATTAAAGTTGTCAAATTTCAGACTTATATCCGACATAATTTTATTTCAGATTTTCTTTTTAAAACAACACCATGAATTTATAGATTACCTGGCTAAATCCATGCTTTTATCAGTCAAGGTGGCCGATGAATCAAAATACTCTCTGGCAGCAGCAAGAACCAGATTGGTGCTTTTCTCATAGTTGACTTTGGGCTGTACCTTGCTTCTGTACGCAGCAGTGGTACAACCCTTGTCAACAGATACCTTGCTGCAGTGCATCAATTGGCCGGCTAAACGGATATTCTCCAAACGACTGGAACACAGTAGACTCTCGGTAAATATCTGAAAATTAAAATGTCTGGTCACTTAAAATTATCTATTTCCATAAGGCAGAAATTTATTCTGAATAGCATGAAACCATTTATCTATTCAACTTATTAAAATGGATGAGCAGCCACAATATTTGACTGGTATTGTGCCTATAGAGAATATTTTATGTTTCAGTTTAAGATTAACCTTATTGTCTCATGAAAAATGAAATTGCCCATAATTTTGTGCGACATCTCATCTCTGACTCAACACTTCACATATTTGGAAGGAACAATCACCTTTATTACGTTTAGGGATCCTTTGTTATTTGAATCCTTCCAGTCAACTAAAACATTTATCTAACTGCAAAGAATTTAGACTTTTAACACAATTAAATATATATTTTCAGCCAAAGTACTAAACTGCAAATATTTCCAAAGGTCATCACATTTTATGTTTCCCATACTAACCACAGTGAACTTCAAAAACACTGTCTGCTCTTAAAGACCAACTACCTGACATTCTGATGATATCCACCCAAATGATAAATAACTGTTTTATCTTGTTCGCTCTTGAAAAGTATTCAAGATCTGTCTGTCAGCCTCACCATGCTAAGAAATAAATTGGCAACTCACACACCCCAACATCTCCTTGGTAAAAATGCCCCAACTAAATTATTGCTGGATTTATTAGAAAGCACCTTAGATTTGTAGTCCTCACGTTTGGGCATTCCGAGAAATATATATATATTTATAGTTAACTGACCCAATTCCTTAATAATTGTAAGACATCCATCAGTTTGCCTCTCAACTTTTCCTTTCCGACAGCAGAGTTCCAGTGTTTTCCATCTTTTCTGAGAGTACCTTAAATTAACATCCTTGCCCAATGCTTCTTTTGCCCTATTACAATATCAAAGTATCAATGCAATCAATGAACTGTGTTCTCTGCACCTTTCATAATACTTTGTAGTTTTTCAATTCCATTCCACCAGAAATTAAACTCTACTTTGTTACCAGATTTTATAAGCTTGATCATTTTTGGTGATACTTTTAATTAAGGGTATATACGCAGACCTTTGATGTCTTTCACTCCATTTTGATGCCTTAATGTCCAGGAGACATTAACTTTCATAAAATGCAAGATTTCCAATTTCAATATGGATAAATATTATCATTTACCCTAAGTTATGTTTTTTAATATTTCTATTTTGTTCCAGTCCTCTTCTTTATTAACAGATCTGTTCTCCTGACAACGGGGCCTTGTCTGTACATTCTCCCCCTGACCTGTGTGGGTTTTCTCAGAGATCTTCGGTTTCCTCCCACACTCCAAAGATGTTTATAGGTTAATTGGCTTGGTATAAATGTAAAATTGTTCCTAGTGTGTGTAGGGTATTGTTGGTGTGCGGGGACCACTGGTCGGTGCAGACTCGGTGGGCTGAAGGACCTGTTTCCGCGCTGAATCTATAAACTAAAAAACTCAATTTGTTACAACTGCAGGGTTTTTTACTTGAATAATTATCTTTCACTCCTCCTTCTTTCTCTTTGGAGATGTTTATTTTCCTTCTACTTCATTCCGACTCCACTCGTTCTAACATTTGTCATTAATTCACCAAGGCACCTTGTCAAAGAGCTTTGGAAAATCCAAGTGTATTATATCCACAGCATTACCTTGGTCTATTGTTACTTCAAATATCTTAATAAAGTCGCTGAGTGACATTTGTCTGAGAAACAGTTATTATAATTTGATTTTGGGACATCTTTCCATTACACCCACGAGGAAAATGTCATTATTTTTCTCAAAACATCGGTGCAATGTGAACTGATTTTTATATCACTCGCAATAAAATATATTTGGCTGAATGTCAGACCCCAAGTAATCTGACATTACAGTTAGCAAATGATTTTTTATAAATACATACTTCTAATTCAGTTCTTTGGAGAATGCAGTCCTTTTAGATAAATAGTACAGGAAGTTATAAAGTAATACAGCATGGAAACAGGATCGTCTGCCCGACTTGTCCATACCAACCAAAATGCTCCATCTAAGCTAGCCCCTTTTACCTGTGTTTAGTTCATATCCCACCAATCCTTTCCTATTCATGTACCTGCCCAGATGTCTTTTAAATGTTATTGTACCTGCCTCAACCAGCTCCTCTGGTAAGCTTGCCCCATATGCCCACCACTGTCCATGTGAAAAAGTTTCTCCTCGGGTTCCTATTAAATCTTTCCCCTCTCACCTTCAATCTATACCCTCCAACTCTTGATTCCCCTACCCTGGAAAAATACTTTGTGCATGCATCCAGTTGGAGGGAATTGCATGTTTGACTTCTTCCGCGAATGTGGTTTTCATGTGGAGCCCATTTTCCCTCTTAATTATGGTTCAGGTCGGCACAGACACTAAAGTATATCTCAAAAAGCAATGGTGAGATTCTGAAACAAGTCAGTTTATACAAGACTTGACAGTATATGATGGGAAATCGCAAGTGTGCAATCTCTCGGCTTAAATAGATTTAAAAATTGCCCAATTCTCTTATAATTTCCAGAATTTCCACAATCACACCTAATCTATCCCTCTAACAATTTTATACATCTCAATAAGATCACCCCTTGGCCTCCTCTGCTCCAAAGTGTTAAGTCCAAGCCAGCCCAACCTTTTCCTACAGCTAGCAACATCCTTGTACATCATATCTGCATCGTTTCCAGCTTAATGGCTTCTGGAGAAGGGTGACCAAAACTGAACTCCGAGATGATGATGCTCCAAGACCAGCCTCTCCATCATCTTGTATAACTTAACATAACGTCCCAACTTCTAAACTCAAGTGCCCGACTGATGAAGGCCAATGTGCCAAAAACCTTTTACAGAAACTGGTGTTAGAGCTGAACAGGCTGTAAACTAGAAGGAAAATCCTTCATTTGTTGATTTTCTTCTGGACCTCTGCTGTAGGATAATGTAATCAAGTTACAAATCATGATGTAGATGTTGATTTTGATCTTTCTTAGTACTAATACAATTCTTGTTAACAAATTATAGATTGCTACGAGTTGGGCATCAAAGATTCATATATTGGTAAAACAGGATGGAGATGGCAATATCTGCAAAAATTGAATTGTCATTTACTTGATTATTGAATGGTGAGTAAAGAAATAAAGAAAGTCATATTAGACCATGTCAGTCCATTATTTCACATCATTCCTTTTGTATTTTTTTGCAACAATGTAGGTTACATTGCTTGTAGTATGTGATTTTTTAATTGTTGTATTCATCGTTTTATTCATCAAGCCTGGTTAGGATCTGATAAGCTTTTTGGAAGAGTTCTAGTTGCGCTGCTCCACAACCTTAACTACTTTTCCTCCTGGATCAGCTCGGGTAAAACTCCAAACTGCAGAACAAACTGCCTACTCTGCTTTAGCTTTAGTTTCAATTACACATTTAAAGAAAAATTGTTTCAATTATGCATTGGTGGCAATTATGCATTACCACTAATTTTTGGTAAATTCACTGATTGTAGCAGAATGTATTTTTTCAGATTTTTCTTGATTGTTAAAAATATTTTGTGGATCCGGAGTGCTTGTCAGAAATATCTTTTATTTAACCTTCATTTAGTTATCAAGGTATGGCAACTTGCTAAAGAGCAAACAAACAATAAGTGGTGCTCCAGCAGCTTACTCGTTTTTTCTATCCCCGTCATAGAACTTTCTTCTTGAGCCTAATAACATTCACATCTTTATAGATTTCTAAACAAAAAAAGGAAGATGAATACCTGGTGCACTGCAATAAAGAGATTTATTGTCAACCATACACATATGTTCACTTATTCAACCAAGTAATTACTTGAAAGCAATTCAGTTTAGGTTCATTAATAACACCATTAAAAAAAATCTGACGTCAACTTGGTCATAACGTGGTCACTGGGTTCCTTAAAAAATGCACTGACTAAAATTAAACAATATTCTTTCTCACTTCTACAACAGTGAAATGTCTTTGGGAGGTGGGAGTAAATCAGAGCACCTGACAGAAGCGCATGATTGAAGTCTGAGAGTAAAGTTCATATGTTGGGATGAGGACAGCAACAGAGTCATATCTTGATTAATCTTCCATCATCCATCGTCCTAGCTTCTGCCAGGTTCTTCATTTTACTCCCATCTCCTGAAGCCCGTGAAATCAGTGGAAGAATTAGTCCACAAAGAGGAAGTGCCAATTGAGATTTATTCTTCTGTCACCATTCAAAGTTACATTGCTAAACTTACCCCCCACACCCTCCCCCCCCACTACTTTTAGGAAAAGCAGCCATTATAATCAAAGACATGTCCCACCCAGTCATTCCTTCTTCTCGCCTGCCTGGTCTGTCAAGCTTCTGAATGGTCTTTCCATGAGCTAGGGTAAGGTCTGATTCACGTTTACCCTATTAAGGACATTGGAACTGATTTGCTACAATGCTGAGAACTATATTCTGCACTAAGTATCTTCATTTTTTCTCTATCAATTATACTCGAGTTTGATGCTTGAATTTATGCGTAATATTATCTGATCTATTTGGATAGCATGCAAAACAAAGTTTTTCACTATACCTGGATACACATGACAATAATAAACCTAACCAACGATAATGTTTGGGCAACCCATAATTATTTTCGTAAATAAAGTGTGCAACTTAATGTTTATGGAATTATTTACCTCGTAACAGACATCGATGTCCAGGCACTTGTAGACTGTGGTTTGCATTTCCAACAGATCTTGCAGCAAAACTGTCCATTCAGTCTCACTTACAGGTGGGTTCCTAGATATACAATACAAAGGAAAATAATATCATCCATGGGTGAAGTTTCATTACTGTTCATATGCAAAATGGATCACCATCCTATATTTCTCTTTTCCTCGCTGCTAACTTTGGAACAAAACTCAAAATCAGAACCAGCTTCAGTTTGGCAGACAATTAGTCTGACAAACCTGAGATGCCAATTATCAGCGCTCTAACATCCTCATACCGCCTACGAAACCTCACCTTCAAACACAAGACCATTGTCTCCACATGCAGAAACAAACCTCATTTTCTTCACATATTTTTCCTTCCAGAGCTTCCAAATTTGTGGTGTCACAAGCTGGATTCTATCTTCTGCCCAAGCATGACTTTCCTGTAGACCCATTCTTTCAGCCTGCGTCAGCCACATCAAACTTATATTTTCTGACTTTACATAATGTTTCCTTTCTTTCCAAGTATTGTATTTGCCTGCCCTCATTTTGGCTGTTTTTCTCTTTCTATTTGAAGTCTAACCGGCTGAGCACTTCCCACAGCTTTGCTATTGGTGGTGCAGTGGTAGAACTGTTGCCTTGCAGCGCCACAAGTTGAATCCTGACGAAGGGTGTTAGGTGTACGGAGTTTTATATGTTCTCCCTGTGATCGTGAGAGTTTTCTCCAGGTGCTTCGGTTTGCCTCACTTTCTAAAGACGTACAGGTTAGTAGGTTAATTGGCTTCCATACATTTGTACATTGTCCCGAGTGTGTCGGATAGTGTTAGTGTACAGGGCAGCACAGGCTCAGTCAACCAAAGGGCCAGTTTCTTTATATCTCTAAAGTCTAAATCAGCACCACATTAAGCATATAAAAGTGCAGAATATGATTCCAACTACTCAATCGCTTAAATTTGGTCTCATCCTATCAGAGATATTCCCTTTGTTCCAGTCCTCTCTTCCCACCCTCACTACTATCTAGAACAAACCTGCTTTTTTACCCCTATCCCGGTTCTGACTATTTGTCTTACGTGTGAAACATGACCAGTCTCTCTTTCCATTGCACTTCCTGGACTGGAATGTTAGAAAACACTAACATTTTTAAGTTTTATTTAGATTTTCAAAATGTAGATTTTTTTATCTTCAATTACTGTATGTCGATATAAACTCACTTGCGTCCAACATGCCTCGTGAGGCGCACCATAAGCAGACGTGCCTCTTCTGCATTTGACTGAGTGTTTTTTACGAATGAGATTGGTTTCTGCAGACCATGCTTTTCCAAAATCTCAGCCACACTGAAGTAAAGAATTAGAAATAATCAGTTTAAATAAAATAATTCAATTTAAAATATAAATGTATCTTGTGGAGTTGAGACAAAGCAGCAAGTTGGTAAGGATTTTTAAAAAGGGGAATGCGAGCAGCAGGCGAGGACACTGATTTATATACATCCAGACTGTGTGCAGCGGGTCTGGGGCAGTGCAATGGACACCTTTGATGGGAAACCTGGGGAACAAATGGACTGCAGAGTGAGTGGAGCACAAATGGGCATCGCAACAGATAAACAGAAGATGAATCAGATGACAACAAGGCTTAAATCACAACTCTCCTCTTCCCCCCCCCCAGAATTACCTGTATAAACGTGTTATCTATTAACAAAACTTTACAAATGCAAACAAGCTTCTACAATTCGACATTCCATAATTATGTAGTTACAAAAAAAAGTGTTTAAAAAAATCTTTGAACCCAAACACTATCAGTAATTATCCAAATTACTATGACACAATTTGAAGCATGGACAAAAAACAAGACGCACTATAATGTCCTTTAGCTCAAAATACAGTAAACCATCATTATAACGGACCATGAAGGGGGGGCAAGGAAATGTTCTCCGTGTTTGCTTATGGTCCACTTTCATTGAGTAAGGGATTATCAATGCATAAGTAGTAGAAACAGAGAACTGCGAATGCAGGTTAATGTACAAAAGGACACAAAGTCACTGGAGTAACTCAGCAGGTCAGTCAGTATCTCTGCAGACATGGATTGGTGACGTTTCGGGTCAAGACCCTTCTTCAGACTCTCGGTCTGGAACTGGGCCTGGCATCCAGGAGAGTTGACTGCTTCAGCCTGCTGGCGGCCAGGGAAGAGGCGAGGATTGGCAGAGTTATTGGTCGCTGCATACGGGGGGGGGGGGGGGCTGGAGTTCAGGCAAGGGTCGCCGGTGGAGAAGGCAAGCCTGAAAGCAGCCTGGGAGGCGGTGCAGGCTAGGGTTGGTGTTGGCAGCCTGGCCTGGCGGTGAAGGTCGGTAGGTCCGTCTGCTATAACTGAAATCTATTATCAAGAGGTCGATAATAACGAGAGTTTACTGTAAAATGTTATCGGTATAATACATTGGGGAAATTATGTAACATTTTATTGGAAAGGACAAACATTGTCTCTGCACATAAAGGGCAGCCAGCATCTATTAGTGATGCAAAACTTCTGTTGATAATTCATACATTATAAATAAGAGTATCAAATAAATGACCATGCAGAGAGTAGCAAAGATCACACACTTCCTCAAAAAATACATCAATTGTATTACAATACTTATTTCAATTAGCGACCATCTGTTAACCGCTCCCCTGAGCAGCCTGAGAACATTTGATGCTATAAATGACCATTTACTGGAAGCATTCATCCCAGAAAGCATTTGATAACATTTTGCTCACTTTAAGTTGTTCTACATTTGGTTTCTCTTTCCCCAAATATATAACCTGCTTGAAACTCCTGACATAAACATGCATATCTACAGATGGAGAGCATAAATCCTAGGACAATGGAGAGATAACATTTTTACAGTTATTACAAAAAAGTAAATCAATAGGAACGCTCCCACTGGACTTTAAACAAACCAACAAAGTTAATATTTTTAATGGGATTGCTTTGACATACCAAATGCTTGGTATGCTTGACATACCAAATGAACAACTCAATGGCAGACATCCAGAAGGCGCTTGGTTTTATATGGGGGAATAAATAAAGCACTATAAAAAGATCTTAGAATTTCATATATTGTAGGCATGATCTCCGATAGTCCACTGTAAACAATTCAATTATTTTTAGGGAAAATACAAAAGCTTTATTATCTAATACATCTCCTACATTCCCAATAGCTTTATGAAGTGAAGACACAAGAAAATAGAACACAAGAAAGCAGGCTACCAGGCCCTTTAAGCCTGCACCACCATTATCTACAACAATGACTGATCTACGTTGACCCAAATCCATGTTTGTGCCAGTTTCCCCAATTATCCTCAAATCCGTTATCTTCCGATTTTTTTAAATCTCCACCCAAAATACTTATGATAATCTAGCCTCGTTGACAAGTAGAGATTCCATAAATTTCTTCTTCATAAAGAAATTTCTACACACCTCCATTTTAAATAGGACATCTCAACATCTACCCTATCATGTCTCCTCAGGATCTTGTCTCCTCAGGACCTTAAGAATAAGGAGTAAGCCATGTAGAACGGAGATGAGGAAACACCTTTTCTCACAGAAAGTGGTGAGTCTGTGGAATTCTCTGCCGGTGGAGGCAGGTTGTCTCAGTGCTTTCAAGAGAGAGCTAGATAGGGCTCTTAAAAACAGCGGAGCCAGGGGATATGGGGAGAAGGCATGAACGGGGTACTGATTGGGGATGATCAGCCATGATCACATTGAATGGTGGTGCTGGCTCAAAGGGCCAAATGGCCTACTCCTGCACCTATCGTCCATTTTATGTTCTTTTGAACTTCTAAACCCCAACCGTTTAGATTTATTCTTAAATAGGACAACCATCTCTTCCCAAGAATTAGCCTCGTACATCTGCTTTAGATTATGGTCTTTTTTTTAAAAGACAGGACTCTTTGAGATTCAAAGAGGAGGAAGTACTGACACTTTTGAAAAATATAAAAGTGGATAAGTCTCCAGGTCCTGACAGGATATTCCCTAGGACATTGAGGGAAGTTAGTGTAGAAATAGCAGGAGCTATGACAGAAATATTTCAAATGTCATTAGAAACGGGAATAGTGCCGGTGGATTGGCGTACTGCGCATGTTGTTCCATTGTTTAAAAAGGGTTCAAAGAATAAACCTAGCAATTATAGACCTATTAGTTTGAAGTCAGTGGTGGGCAGATTAATGGAAAGGATACTTAGAGATAATATATATAAGCATCTGGATAAACAGAGTCTGATCACGAACAGTCAACATGGATTTGTGCCTGGAAGGTCATGTTTGACAAACCTTCTTGAATTTTTTGAAGCGGTAACTAGGGAAATGGATGAGGGTAAAGCAGTGGATGTTGTCTATATGGATTTCAGTAAGGCCTTTGACAAGGTTCCCCATGGAAGGTTGGTTAAGAAGGTTCAATCTTTGGGTGTTAATGGCGGAGTAGCAAGATGGATTCAACAGTGGCTGAATGGGAGATGTCAGAGAGT
This sequence comes from Okamejei kenojei, assembly GCA_035221665.1. Lineage (NCBI taxonomy): Eukaryota > Metazoa > Chordata > Chondrichthyes > Rajiformes > Rajidae > Okamejei > Okamejei kenojei. The sequence goes on from CM069135.1 coordinate 42,563,111, forward strand.
AATGGTGGATGGCTGTTTGTCAGGTTGGAAGCCGGTGACCAGTGGGGTGCCTCAGGGATCTGTGTTGGGTCCACTGTTGTTTGTCATGTACATTAATGATCTGGATGATGGGGTGGAAAATTGGATAAGTAAGTATGCAGATGATACTAAGATAGGTGGTGTTGTGGATAATGAAGTAGATTTTCAAAGTCTACAGAGAGATTTGGGCCATTTGGAAAAGATGGCAGATGGAGTTTAATGCTGATAAGTGTGAAGTGCTACATCTTGGCAGGACAAATCAAAATAGGACGTACATGGTAAATGGTAGAGAATTGAGGAATGCTGTGGAACAGAGGGATCTAGGAATAACTGTGCATAGTTCCCTGAAGGTGGAATCGCATGTAGATAGGGTGGTAAAGAGAGCCTTTGGTGTGCTGACCTTTATAAATCAGAGCATTGAATATAGGAGTAGGGAAGTAATGTTAAAATTGTACAAGGCATTGGTAAGACCAATTCTGGAGTATGGTGTACAATTTTGGTCGCCTAGTTATAGGAAGGATGTCAACAAAATAGAGAGAGTACAGAGGAGATTTACTAGAATGTTGCCAGGGTTCCAGCAACTATGTTACAGAGAAAGGTTGAACAAGTTAGGTCTTTATTCTTTGGAGCGCAGAAGGTTAAGGGGGGACTTGATTGAGGTCTTTAAAATGATGAAAGGGATAGACAGAGTTGACGTGGATACGTTTTTCCCATTGAGGGTAGGGAAGATTCAAACAAGAGGGCATGACATGAGAATTAAGGGACAGAGGTTTCGGGGTAACGTGAGGGGGAACTTCTTTACTCAGAGGGTGGTGGCTGTGTGGAATCAGCTTCCAGCAGAAGTGGTGGAATCAGGATCGATTTTAACATTTAAGAGTAAAGTGGATAGGTATATGGACGTGAAGGGAATGGAGGGGTATGGTCTGAGTGCAGGTAGATGGGACTAGGGGAAAACAAATGGTCGGCACGGACTGGAAGGGCCGAGAGGGCCTGTTTCCGTGCTGTAATTGTTATATGGTTATATGGTTATATGGTAACCATACTGCGCGCATAATTCCAGGTGTGACTTCACCAACACTGTACAATTGTAACAACACTGTACAATAAAACATATTTTAAATTCCAATCCCATAACAACAAAGGTAAAAATACCGTTTGTCTTCTCAACTTCTTGTTGCATCTAAAATGTGGTGCAAAATTGCAAAATAAAATGACACCACAAACTCAGGAGAACAAACAGCATCAATGGAAGCAAAACGTGTACGTTGATGTTTCGGGTTGAGACTCTGCATCAGGACTGAGAGGGAGGAGGAAGGATTGTCAGTATATAGCAGTATGAGTGATAGGATAGAGGTGATATGTGGAACCGGATGAGGGAGGCTGGGTGACAATGAGGAGCAGATGTAACCAGGTTGGGATAGTCAAGGGGTTGGGAAAGGTGATCAAAGGGGACAGTTGAGAGAGTGTGGGAGATGAACATCGGGACTGTGGGTTACGTGAAACTAAAATTCAATGCTACATGTAAACTACTAAAGCATAATATGAGACGTTGATTCTCCAATTTGTGTTTGGCCACGCTGTACAATGAAAGCAGAGGACATGCAGGTTCATGCAAGAGAGAGTTAATATGTAATGCAATGAAGTTCATGATGGTCATTGCAGTTAAACTGCAGATGCTCCACAGAGCAGTTGCCTTGTAAATGCTCAAATTCTCCAGTGTAAAGGCCACCACAAAATATGGTTGACATGGGTTTTGTCCCCCCTTTGTTCAATACTGATAACCACAGACACAAATGTATTGGCAAAAAATTGGGTGAATCTCTCACCCACTTGGGATCCAAAATACAAAACCAGGATGGATATGGGGAAAATAATTTAAATATTGGATTCGGCAAGTATTTGAGGCGCAAGAAACAGACAGTAATGTATATAAAAATCAAGGATCCAGGACTAATTTCTTTCAAAGAAATCAACGCATGCATGACAGTCCAAGCTGTCTCCTTTTAAGATCTGGGCAAACCTCAGACCAAATTACACATCTAAAAACATTGGACACGCTAGAGGCAGGAAACATGTTCCCGATGTTGGGGCAGTCGAGAACCAGGGGCCACAGTTTAAGAATAAGGAGTAAGCCATTTAGAACGGTGACTTTTTCTCACAGAGAGTGGTGAGTCTGTGAAATTCTCTGCCTCAGAGGGCGGTGGAGGCAGGTTCTCTGGATGCTTTCAAGAGAGAGCTAGATAGGGCTCTTAAAAATAGCAGTCAAGGGATATGGGGAGAAGGCAGGTATGGGGTACTGATTGGGGATGATCAGCCATGATCACATTGAATGGCGGTGCTGGCTCAAAGGGTCGAATGGCCTCTCCTGCACCTATTGTCTTCTATTCCGATGACTTTTTCCTGCCATCTGCTACAGTCTTTGTCAATGGGCCTTGCTCTGTCTTTTGTCTTATCAATTACATATTTAGCTGTGGGTCAGCCATTCTTCCATCATTAATTAATTCAGGCTCCACTCAATCCAAGCTGCTTCATTATTTTTGAAAATTGTAGATGTTTCCCTGTTTACCGCATATAGCAAATGCTTCCCTCACCTTTCATCCATCAGCTCGTCTGACTAGCTCTGCTTTGCCCTCACTTTTGTCCTACTAATTGTACGGCTGCCATATCCATGCTTCACTATGCTTCCATTTCTTTGTTTGGCCAAAAATCCATAAATGGAAAAGAGTTTAGTAATTAAGGACCGCATCCTTGTGAATGGTGTTGAAAGATGCAACCTTGCTCATTCATTTCAATGGATACATGTTGCAGACACCTGGCTTTGTGTGCTCAAGCATACAAGTTTGGGCTTGCTGAATAACAGATGGCATCGCATCTGTCACACACTCCAGTGGCAGGGCCTATTCTTGATGCAATCTCCCGATGTTAACCTTGGGGATTGCCTTGGCAATCCTCTGCCAGTCCTGACCCAGCCTAAGATCCAATACTTCAGACTCCACTGCCAATTCCTGGCTTGCAGAGAAAAAAGGAAGTTTTTCCTTATCGTACTGCTTTAGCTTTATGCTTCTAAATATTTGCATTTTAATGTACTTTTACTCTTTGAGAATTTGTAATTGTCATTTATTTTAAGTTTACATACTTTTAAATGGCTCACCACATCAGACACAGCTATAACAATGTCCTGCAGCCTTTGCAGCTGTTACTGCCCCATCGTGCCCAATGTAATTCAGAGTAAGGATTTCAGATCGAATCATCCCACCTCTCTGCTATCCAACCTTCACCACAGAATCAAACATTACTGAATGTCACAAATGGATCAGATACATGAACATGGTCAGTGAGTGAGTGTCCGGACTCGCTCACGGCTTTCCGGAAAGCCGTGAACGAGTCCAGAGAGCCGTGAGCGAGTCCGGAAAGCCGTGAGCGTGTCCGGAAAGCCGTGAGCGTGTCCGGAAAGCCATGAGTCAGTGAGTCCAGAAAGCCGTGAGTCAGCCGTGCCTGTGCAGTTGGGGGCTATGGGTGAGTGGGGGAATATTACGTTGGGGGACTAAGCCTCCCGTGTGAGAATGGGACCCAACGGTCCCACTTAGTCTAGTCCAAATATAAATCTACAATATATTCACCTGTTGCAGATATAATACTTATTTGTTTAATACATTTCCATTAGTCCTTGTGTAATTCTGCAGCAGCATTCATTTTAATTCAGAAGTTGTATTTGTACAATGAAGGAAACAGAAAAGGCTTCCTCCACACGAGAGGGGAAGCATCTTCGATTAAATGCCAGATATGTTATAGGAAATATATTAGGAACTGAGAAAACAAGTTATCAATTCAATTGTTCTTTCCCTAAGAAACTGGGGACAGTTCAAGAATCCAATTGGTTAGAGACCGGGAGGAGGGAGCGAGTGACAATATTGGTCAAGGATAAAGCCAGTAGGAGAGGATAGGGAACTGGGGTCTGGCCCATCGCGTCCTCGAGATTAACTGCAGGAGGCGCCCTTGGAAAACAAAGGTGGACAGGCCAGGAGAGGGACATCGTGTCCAAGGAAAGCAATGACTAGACACCTACAACAGCCTGGGACTTGCCTGGAATGGGTACTGCTCATAAGAACTAGAGCATGGACTTGGAAAATGGCGGCGAAATATGCCACCTTTTGAATGCAGGCTCTGTAGACTATTTCTGTACACTTGCTAATCGGAAATGGGGGGTATGGCAATACTCTATTGGACAGTTGTGAAAAAAAAAATATCTGTGTGTTAGCACATTGCACATGTGACAATAAAAGCACCATTAATTGACCATTAGAATTTGACTGCAAATTCCTTCCACCCTCTCTGTTGTTTTCCCTTTAACCACATGTGATTTTTACCCAACTGAAAAAGTGCTATCGCAAATTAAACCCATTTGTGGCATGGCAGAATGGAACAAATTGCTCAATGGTTGAGGTTCTGCACTCTTGGTGTTCATTACCTTTAAGAATGCTACCCTTCATAGGAATACAATAGTTAAAAACCTAAAAAGAGATTGTCCTGTTATAATTACCTTATAACAAGAATTACCTTATTACCTTATATAAGAAAATTACTTGTACATATTGCAACATATATTATTGCTGCAAATACTTGTACTATATGCAATTCTTAAAATCCTTAATATCTTCTATTTTAAAGAAAATATATTTTCAGTAAATTAATACATTTCTACCTTAAATGTTGTTCCAACAAGTCAACTTGATCATGTAAAGCTTTAGTCACTTCTGTATCTTCACTGAAGTAAAAACAACATGAAAATAATAGAAAAATACCATGAATAAGCTGGGTTTGCTTTTTCACACGTTTTACATTCACAGTTTCTATTTTGTGTCCTCAAATATAATTTCAATTGATAAAACATTGCAGAAGTTTCTAGATCCCTTTTGGATATCTCCTTTAATACAAATTAAATTCCAATTACTGCAAAACTCTGATTAAAATATAATCCCACATGCAATATTTTGACACAAAGCCAGATCAGTCTTTTCTGAAAAATCAAAATAAAATATAACATTAAAAATTGCATTAAGCCTTTGAGTTGTACAAGATGTCTTTGACATCCCAAACATATTTCAGTCCACTGGAAGATATAGTGCATTCCATAATACAACAAAAAGTTAGAGATCGCTAGAACCGAACAAAGCAAGGTCTGTAAAATCTGTTACATCAATTGAAACTCTATTTGAGAACATTGTAACATTAGAAATTATGAGAGTATAAATTTAAACATTCTCATCGTAAATTAGAGATCATGACATTTATCACTCAGATACAATTAGTGCATGCCATACAAAAGTATTAAGAGGAAACCCATGGAAAATGTTGTTTCCAAATATATCTAGTTAACAAGTTAGTTAATACAGAACAATTGCCTATGCAGGAAGTCACTGACCAACAAACTGCTGACTTACAACACTTACAATCACTGCACTTATGAATGAATTCGAAACAGTTATTGCAGTACCAAGAAGTGTGAGATTCTGTTTAAAATCATTGGATGCCTGACAACATTAATGAAGTTAGTAATTGTGTTAAGAATAAAGTCCCAATATTTGCACCATCCCATGTCTTTGTCACTATTTTGTAGTTTTAAATCTCCAATATTTGATGTGGAGCTGGGTTAATATTATTATACTTAGAGATGTTGCAAAGTTCAGCTCAACATTTCTGTCCTTTTACCTTTTGTTACTATCTCTTTTGACTCTCGCTGAGTTAACACCACAATCCATGAATAGTTAACAATCCATGAATAGATTGACTTACGGACGAGGTTACGGAACCATTTGCAATTGTAAATTTGGGACCCTACAAGCACAAATTGCTGCCGATTTTCTCCAATTAACAGTATTGGCTTACAAAAATGTTAAGATGCTGCCATGGCTTTTAAAAAAAAATAAAGTTCACAAACTTTCTCTGTCATACAAAGTTTCCATTTAAGAAGCTTAGAGAATGATACTGCATCAGTTTGTCTGCTAAGAAACTGATTCAAGATCCAGTTCTGATTGCTAATTTCAGCACAAGAAAATGAAGTGCTGGAGGAACTTAGCAGGCCAGGCTGCATCTGCGGAGGGAGATGATCGGGCACCATTTCAATTTTGGACCTTTACAGTCTGAAAGGCTCTGATCCAAAACATTGTCCGGCCATCTGCCTCCACAGATGCTGCTTGGCTCACCGAGTTCCTCCAGCAGCTAGTTTTTTTTGCTTAAGATTTCACCATCTGCAGTCTCTTATGATGCCAATTTCAACATTTTAACAACATGTCCAACAGAAACAAATGATTGAAAAATTAAAAAAGGCGAAATGCATAACAAGAATATCCCTGTGAAGACAGGTTATCTAGAACACATCATGCAGCTTTGATTAATGGGACAACAGCGTGCACCCATTTGTGACTCCAAGTAAAGCAAGGTCTGTTTAATCTAATTCTCAGAGTGACATGCACACTGCCAAGAATGTGGGGACCACCCTGAATGCAGAAGTAATTATATGATCACATTATGCTGTCAACCCTGGTGCTTGTGGTGGCATTAGCATATGCCAGAAAACCATATGAAATTAACATAATCAACTGGGCAAATGCTGAACTTGTATCATATTCCACCTTGAAATATTTTATTTGTGCAATAACTTTAAGAGCATCATACTGAAGATTATATATCAATTTTTGTATTGAATTTTTCAAAAGTAAATTCAAAGATGTAGAACATACAATGGGAGCTCTTAGTGATGAACACATTGAAATAATACACTTCAAAACAAAACAAATAAATTGATTGCAGTTTTAGGTGGGATTACTATCCATTACAATATATCCAGCAACTTGCTTTGCAAACATGAAGTGAAGTTAGCTTATTGAGAATTTTAAACAGAGATTTTATGGAAATACACACAGCAGGAAAATGTAGGAGCAATAAAAATATTACAAAACATCAGCCCATGAATTCTCACAAGTTTTGTGCTAGAGATCGCCAGTAAGGCACACTTTAGATGGCATTCAAAGTATCCAAGATTTTTGTAGATGAATGCACTCAAATTTTAAATGAAAATATTAGCCAAACCAAAAGAGCTCGATATGCAGCAGTAATACAGAATTAACAGCACAGTAATTGATCATTAAGTCCCAAATCCTGGGGTTTATTCTGCCAACTTTTGTCATTTACAGCAAAACTGATAGCCTTGTGCCTGATTGTCTGGCAGACCAATAGTCTGGCATCAAACCAGCAAGATATCAAGTGCGGTGTAAGGCCCGGCCCGGGTCTTGATTTGGAACCCCCGGCGGGTGCTGGCAAGTCCCACGGCCGTTAAAGCCACGCTGGGCGATGTAAGGCCCTGTCCGGGTCTTGATGTTAGAGCCCCCGACGGGTGCTGGCAAGTCCCGCGGCCTTTTAAGCCGCGCCGGGCGATGTAAGGCCCCGCTCCGGGTCGCCATCAACTCCGCAGCTCAGGCGGTAGAAGTTGCCGTTGCGAGAGTTCCGAAAAGCGGTCTCCCACCAGGGACCCGCAAGCTCCCGATGTCACCGTCCACCGGACCTGCGCCTGGAGCCTCCGAAGTTCCGGAGTCGGGCCGCAGCGGCGCGCCACCACAACTCTCCATGCTCCGAAGCCGGCCAGCCCCACGATGGTGAGTCCTCAGGCTCTGCGACTGGAGCCCCCAGGTCGTTCCGGTTGGAGGCCGCTCCACAGTGCTAGGCCCCAACAACAACGGAGACCCGACAGGGAAAAGGTCGGGTCTCTGGTGCAGGGAAGAGATTTAAAAGTTTCCCCGTCCCCCACACATACACAGTTAAAAACAATTAAAAACCACTACAAACTATACACTCGGGACAAAAAATAAAAAAAGACAGACGGACTGCAGAGGCCGCTGCCACCTGGAACACTTACTTTTAAATATATTCATATTTTCAGAATATAATTCATAATGAATCTACAGAAACTAAATTTGTACCTGCATTAAGGAGGCATTTAAACACACCTAAGCAACTACAAACACCTATGAAGCCATGTGTCCCAAACATGATAGTTCTGAAATGGGGGGACTATGTATAACACACAGCCGTAATTTCTACAAGGTGAAACCAAAATGTATAAAAATACCATTTAATAAAATCTGACAATGTGCACTTTAACCACATGTGATTTTTTTCTATTGCAATTCTCAAATTGTGGAGTAGAGGCAAATTAAATAAATTATGGGTGTTCCAGCAACTATGTTACAGAGAAAGGTTGAACAAGTTAGGTCTTTATTCTTTGGAGCGCAGAAGGTTAAGGCGGGACTTGATTGAGGTCTTTAAAATGATGAAAGGGATAGACAGAGTTGACGTGGATACGTTTTTCCCATTGAGGGTAGGGAAGATTCAAACAAGAGGGCATGACATGAGAATTAAGGGACAGAAGTTTCGGGGTAACGTGAGGGGGAACTTCTTTACTCAGAGGGTGGTGGCTGTGTGGAATGAGCTTCCAGCAAAAGTGGTGGAGGCAGGATCGATTTTAACATTTAAGACTAAAGTGGATAGGTATATGGACGTGAAGGGAATGGAGGGGTATGGTCTGAGTGCAGGTAGATGGGACTAGGGGAAAACAAATGATCGGCACGGACTGGAAGGGCCGAGAGGGCCTGTTTCCGTGCTGTAATTGTTATATGGTTATATGGTTGTCCCAAACATTATGGGGGGCACTGTAAGTGCAGTGAAAAATTGAATATAATATTGTGCAATATAAGAAAATATTTGCTTGGGTATTATGAGTTAACAAGCAATAATCCAGAACATTTGTTAGCCCAGCTATTATAAAACATCAAGGGTGTCAGAATTTGGAAGTTTCACTGTATCTACATCAAGGATGAAATAGAATCGTTGTGTATTTTGTATTTTTTGGAAATGTAGCTCTGCACACCATATCAACTGCTCCGAAAGGATAACAGGAATGAAGATTACTTCTGCATTCCTACTGCTGTCTACAACCCACACTCTCCCAAATTGGAAGGAATTGGAAGAAGGTCTCATGGACGCCAAACACAAGTAAACAAAAAGCATTTGGGGAACTGAGGTACAGATAGAAAATATAATGACGATTATTTACTTTTAAATATATTCATATTTTCAGAACATCATTCATAATGAATCTTCAGAAACTAAAGTTGCAACATGTAATTCGTTATTGCTTTTATCACACTTACCCAAAACCCCTCTGTGGCAAACATTCAAGTATATCATAACAAAGAGCTAGCTGATCATCTCGGTCACAATTGTAGAGACATTTGAGGGCCACTGCCATCAACTGCTGTTGATCAGGAATAATTTTCTGCTGACACTAAAGAGGAATAGCAAGGAACAATCCAATTAAAATAAAGACCTGAGAAAATGCATATAAATCATCATCAAATTACATTTCAAATCCCAATTTGAAAGCTGGCATGAGAATACATATACAAAAACTACCAGCCGCTGTCGATGAACAAACAAAAGGGACTGCATTTAAAAAAAATGTAAAATAATGTCCATCTGCTAACTTGAATGCAAGTCTACTGAAAGCAACCTTTATATCTTGCTGCATCAATAAGCCAGACAATCTCAATCATTAAATTTGCACAAATATAATTGCAAATTGGTTGCAAAATGACAGCATAAAATGTATTTCATGCTCTTTACCTGCTAACTGGAACCCCATCAGAAATTAATGATGCTTTAAGTATTAGCAGTGTGGAGTTTTTAACAATCATCTTCTTCAAAAATGCCAAAGAAAAGCATTGGCCAGTCCAGTTACATTAATCCCGTGTCATTGACGCAACAGTTTTACACAACTTCATAATTGAATTATTACAGTAGAAACTTGGGAGCTGGCTGCTTAATTATGTATTTGGTAAACTAAGTCTTGCCTTAATAAACCAATTTTGCCTTATTAAGTATCACGATCACCAATGAAACATAAAAAAGGTACAAACATACATCAGGCTTAGATTGCTGAAATATCTTCAAAGGATATTTTAAGTCTTCCTGTGCTTCTGTTACTAAATATTCTTTGAGCAATTCATCTGCCAATCCTGCATTTTTACTCTCACAACGGTGTAGGAAGGGAACCACCCATTGGAACACGTTCTTTATATACATTTCTTCAGAGGACTGCCAAAATATAACAGAAAAATATATTAATTACACATTGTCAACACATATCTTGATATCCTTTGCTGGGGAGAAAGAATATATATTTTTCCTCAATCCTTAACTAAATCAGAAACTTTTCAATTTTATTTTTATTAATTGTGTGAAATAATAAAGCTCTTAGCTTGGAACGTCCAGGCATTGTATTTGATATGGGTTTCATTTTAATCATGGTGATAATTGAGAAGAAATCTACCAAAAAGCCACCATCAAATTTACCTTGCACATAATACTCAAGATGGAATTCGTGGAGACTTGCAATAAATGTGCAAGGCACAGCAAGTGATGGGGGGACCAAAGTGTTATTGTTTTTAAACACAAATTACTTTGATATATTAAATTATCATATTACATCAACAATACAATTACTAAAATACAATGCTTATAATCTAAGGCTGAATTTACATTTGAATACCGTACATTGATCAGTAATTGCCTCAGTTTATCAATGTCTTTCATCTGTTGCATCTCCTTCAATGAAAGAGTTGGGTCAGCCCCTGCTTCATATACAAGCGTTTCCAGAGTGATCAGATCATCACAGAGAGCCTCCAATCCCGGGATATTTCTTTCCTTGCCAAGTCGTATTAGAGATAAGGCACAATCCACCTAAAGGCAAATTAAGAAAGTTGTTAAACAGATCAAAAGTTTCTGTGAAAGATTGTTCATGAATAATGCGTTTTAAACTATCGGTCTCGTCAAAGCATCGGCCTGTCCATATTATCTAGCATCCACTATCCTATGTTCCCCTCTGTTTAAACATTAATTTTACTGCAATGTCTACCATCTACTATTCTACCATCTTCAAAATCATTGAGACTACCACCGCAGGTAGTGTGTTATGGTGGATCACAACGTGTTCATCAACTACTCACTTTCGGCCATTGAAACTGATTATTCAGAACTTTGCAAAATAACATACGTTATATAAAGGAGCAAGATAACACAACAAAAAAAACTCAGTTGAGTAGTAGCGAGAAATTCCAATTAACAAAATTAAAGCAGAAATATACATTATAGTGTAATATTGTCCTTATTACAAAATTAATCTGGTCAAGCATTTGCCTTATCTCTTTACAAAAGTCTAAACAGTTACAGATCGTTTTATTTAAAGTTACAATTATTCATTGTTTCCTCTTTCTCTTAAAATTTATGTGAACTTGCTGCACATTTCATATAATCATTGTTGGCGTTTAGTTCGTCATGTTATCAGATTGCTTTAAAGTAGGTCGCTCAAATTGAGATTTGGTGCCACCACATGGTCACTTACAGCATCACAGTTTTTGCTGACCATGAAAGTTGACAGTGGAAAAAAAACCAGATGAAACTGAAAAGAATTAGAGCAATTAACTCTGCATTATTGTTACTGGTGATATTATGGCAGGCCTGTACATCCAATTTTAGGAACTTAGGGCTTTATGTGCCTTTGATGCAAACAAAGTTGTGCCCTGTTCACTGGAATGCAGTGAAGTGAAGGTCAACTACCAAGGAAATAGGAAAGTTCCTCACTTGGAAGCTTGATCTTCATCTGTGGTTATAATTACATTTTGCATCACCACAAAGATGAAACTGATTGAATGACAAAGTTTCCTAAAGTTTTATGAATAACACAATTTCTCATATTTCTGCTTCAATTTGTAAACTCAAATCCTTCTAAGATTGTTCTTACTTTTTTTTATAATTTTGTTTCACACCTTACTTGCTTGCTGTTCATAACCCTGAACATTGATTAAAATTACTTTGGAAATCTCACTTCCATTATTATACAATTTTATTTTCATATCAAAGTGATTAAACATGCAGAACAAATTTTGCCCCTCCACTCACCTGCCTAGAGTAACTCTCAATCTCTTCTGCACGATTTTGATACCACTGAGCGAGAGTCTCAATAGAGGGGGTAGCAGTTCTATATTTCAACATGTCAGGCTGCTCTTCGTAAAGAAACTCGGCTGCATCTTGCGGACTACAATCGGTCATCATTCTGCGGGAAAAGAATAATCACTGAATATCAACAGATTGAACAGGTAACCACATATCATAATAATGGTGAAAAGAAACATAAATTTATGAGCAAAGCAAACTAGCAAACTAGTCGTGGTGAAATACCATTGATGGATATACAATACTGAGGCTATAATTTTGTTTGGTACAACTAGATATACAACACCAAGGTACTGCATTGCTCCCTAGGCCTAGATCAGACTTGATATTTTCAGTAACTTGAAACTTGAAATTTGCAAAATGCCACTGATATGTGGCAACTCTTTTTGTGCTGTCCCAGAAGAGAATCTACAATTACCCGCTACCATTGTTCCACTCTTCCTCTTGTGTATGATTGTCACATACATATTATGGTATGATTTAACTGTATAGCATAAAAAGCAAAACTTTACATTGCACCTCGGTACACATGACAAAAACTAAACCATACCTTAAGTTAAAACAGGATTAAATTGGATTGCAAATAAAATATGGCGAGATGAATTAAAGTATTAACATTGTTTTACAATGCTATTTCCTTTAAATGCAATACATCACAAGGCATTATAAAACTAATTAAATAGTGTGGAGTTATGTTATTAGATAGGTCATCAAAAGCTTGGATAATGGACAGGATGATTTATCTCTTCATGGGAGAAACCTTCCTATCAAGTCTACGCAAATATATCATGAAGTATGTGTATAACAAAAAACAATCAAAATTGACAATGTTGGCAGAGATTAGATAACATAATATACACAGAGGATAGGAAATAAAAGAGGATATTTTAAGCAAAGTTTCCAAAATTCAAATATCAAAACGCTGAATCTTTTATCGTGTGTTACCTGTCCATCTATCCATCATGCAATGAAAGTTGTAAATGGTGTTGACATTCTACTGGTATAGTGCTCATGGGTAACACAGTCAGAACAAAGTTATCCTTTGCTCTTTTACACGAATTTCAACCATGTCAAACCAGCCTAAGAGTTTAAATGAGTAGTTGACTGGGGGGGGGGGGGGGGGGGGGGAGAGAGAGCATCATGCTCTTCTTCCTACAGTTGGCTCCACTAAAATTAATGGGATTAAATGTTGTAGGGAGAGCACAATGAGTGGCCAATTGAACATTAAGCCTAATACAATGCCACGTCTATGTCTTGAGATACAGAAGACTATAAGACTATAAGTCGGGATCCGGAGCTGGAGAAACTCAGGTCGAATCTCTGCATCATGGCTTGAGAGGGAAGTTGACTGGTTTTACACTAAGGAGAGAGGAAATAGAGAGAGAAGAGCCCAAAGGTGGTAGGTGGGCCGAGGCGAGGTGAAATATAATGTGAGGTAGAGCCGGGTTGAGGAGCAGGTGGGGTAGAGTTGGGAGAGAGAGAGGGAGCCAGGTGAACTCCCCAAGAGAGGAAGAAAACTTCTTCAAAGTCACCATGCCAAGCACGGTCCACCAATCACCAATTGAGCCCTTTTTCATCTCTACCCCCTCTCCTTAACTCTGGCTACCATCCTTCTCCACTCTTAGACAGGATGCAGGGTCTCAACTCAAAAAAGTTGAAAATTCCTTCCCCTACAAATATTGTTTAGTGCACTGAGTTTCTCTGGCATATTCTTTGTTGCTCTAATTTCTAACTCAACAAGTGCATGTTGACTGAAAATCTTGTCATTCAAGAGTCAAGAGTGTTTTATTGTCATATGTCCTGGACGGGACAATTAAATTCTTATTTGCTGCAGCACAACAGAATATGTGAATATGTAAAAAAAGAATGTTCAATAAAAAACAAATATAGTGCAAATAACAAATATTAATATAGTATTTTGCAGTTCAGAGCTCATAGCTTATTCATTGTGTTTAATAGCCTGATGGTTGTGGGGAACAATCAACAATATGTCAAAATACTTTACATACAATGCCAGACATTTTATCCGAAATGTGGCCCTTTAAACATACATCAGGACTGCAAATTTGCTGGTGAAACTCAGCGGGTGCGGCAGCATCTATGGAGCGAAGGAAATAGGCAAAGCTTTGGGCCAAAACCCTTCTTCAGACAGTCGTTCCCAGTGCGACAGTGGTTCACCTGCACCTCCTCCAACCTCATCTATTGCATCCGCTGCTCTAGATGTCAGCTGATCTACATCGGTGAGACCAAGCGTAGGCCGAACACCTCCGCTCAGTCCGCAATAATCAACCTGATCTCCCGGTGGCTCAGCACTTCAACTCCCCCTCCCATTCCGAATCCAACCTTTCTGTCCTGGGCCTCCTCCATGGCCAGAGTGAGGACCACCGGAAATTGGAGGAGCAGCACCTCATATTTTGGCTTGGGCAGTTTATACCACAGCGGCATGAACATTGACTTCTCCAATTTCAGGTAGCCCTCACTGTCTCCTCCCCGCCTCAGCTCGCCCAGAGCCCTCTGGCTCCTCCTCTTCTTTTCTTCTTTGCTTTGTGCTTCCTGTACTACCAATTAGGATAAATTCAAACCAGTTTAATTACAAACCTCCACTTTGTCATAAACATATTGCTGCCGTGTACATTTTTTCCTTGTAAAATATCAACGGAAGTCACTGGTCTGACTAACTATCTTTGCTTACGATGAATCATCTGACTGTCCATTGACCTCCTTAGTCTCATGGATCGTTTTAACTAGCCATTTGCTCCATACTTACTTCCACTTTGTGATCCATAATTTCTTAGACCATTTGAAGCAATTTGCGAACACTATTGGCCGATTAATACAAATAAAGTGTAATATTGCATTATTTTTACCTTAAATTTGGTTCTTCACACCAATCCGGATCTTGATGTCTTTGTTCATTCACAGGCAATGCCACCAAGTCACGACAATTATCAACAAATCTGTCAAGAAAAGTTGAACCGATTTAAACAAAATGTTTCATTATTTCAGCAAAACTAGGAGGAAAAAAAAAGATAAATGAGTTTGCATGTGTTGATTTCAAACTAAAATGTAAGCATCATTTTCAGGTTATGTTGCTTTCCACTTTTAATTTAAGTAGTTCAAGAACAGATATATGCAGTTACCAAAATATAATGCATCTAACAATAAACCAAGTCAGGTCACGTTTATTCGTCACATACACATACGAGATGTGCAGTGAAATGAAAAGTGACAATGCTCGCAAAACAAACAAACAAACTACAAACAGAGTAGAACAGAATCACATATAATTTTACATATTACATATTGTGGGAGGAAGGGAAAAGGGAAAAAAACAGCAATTTTGAAAAAACAGTAGAATGGTACAGTAAAGTTAGTCCCTGGTGAGATAGTTCACAGTCCTAATGGCCTCTGGGAAGAAACACCTTCTCAACCTCTCCATTCTCACAGCATGGCAACAGAGGCGTTTGCCTGACCGTAGCAGCTGGTACAGTCTGTTGCTGGGGTGGAAGGGGTCTCCCATGATCTTATTGGCTCTGAAGTTGCACCTTCTGATGTATAGTTCCTGCAGAGGGGCGAGTGAAGTTCCCATAGTGCGTTCGGCCGAACGCGCTACTCTCTGCAGAGCCTTCTTGTCCTGGGCAGAGCAGTTCTCAAACCAAATCGTGATGTTTCAGGACAAGATGCTTTCCACAGCCGCTGAGTAGAAGCACTGGAGGATCCTCAGAGACACTCTGAATTTCCTCAATTGCCTGAGGTGGTAACAGCACCGTCTTGCCTTACTCACGAGTGCTGCAGCTTGTGATGTCCATGAGATATCCTCAGAGATGTGGACTCCCAGGTAATTAAAACAGATCACCCTATCCACAGTAACCAGGTGACATTTTAAGAATACATTTTACACGTTTGCAATTCCACCTATGTGATGGTCCAGGACAGATTTCGACTCAGAATGTCATCCGTCCACTTCCCTCCATAAATGTTGCCCGACCACCAAATTCCTTCAGCAGTTTGATTTTAGCAAATACCAATTATATTAAACCAACATTTATACCAAACAGGGTGTGACTGGCCTGCCGATCGAGGTGTCATACAGATAATACAAAGCTCATCAGAGAGAAAATCCTCCCGTGGCACGAGTCATGGCTGACACAAAGCAAGCTGGCTGGTATCAATTATCCCAACCCGAGGACATTACTGTAGGAGTTCCTCAGGGCAGTGCTCCAGGCCCAACCATCTTCAACTGTTTAATCAAGAACCTTTCTTGCATCTGCAGAAATGGCAACGTTTGCTCATCTCTTCTCAAATGTTCAATACCAGACAAAACTCAGCAAATAATGCAGTCGATGACTGCGTGCAGCAACAGTGAACAACATTCAGGCAAGGAATGCTAAGTGACAAGTAATATTGTGCCACAAAAGTGCCTTGTAACAATCATCTTTCTTTTATCATTTTTTTATTCGTTTTTTTTCAAAAACAAAAACAAAACAAAAACATATATAATAATAATGATAAACATAACAATGATACTGATACATAGGTATCAGGATTACATTAATAACAGGTATAACCTAAATATGAGTCCAGTGTCAAAATACACATTGAATATAGACCTCCCGGTCTCTATGTAAATATAGTTAAATGTTTAAAAGAAAACATATTTTTTTTAAATAGATAAAAAGAAAAAAGAAAAAAAAAAACCCCTAAACTAGAGAAACAAAACAAAAAAAAAAGCAAAACAGAATCTGAGATTCAAAGAATTTCAACAATTTAAGTCACTGTTTGTCGTCAAGTCCGTTCCACCGTATAAAGGTAAAATAATTTTTATAACGGTTGGAGAGGGCACAATTTATGCCGTGTAAAAATGTTGAATAAATCTTCCCCAAGTCCTAATCAAATTTAACCAAGCGTTCAACAATGTCACTCCTGATTTTTTCTAAATTTAAACATGATATCGTTTCAGAGTACCAATGGAGTGTGGTCAGAGGGTTAGAGTCTTTCCATTTAAATAAAATAGATCTTCTGGCAATTAATGTGGTAATAGCAATCAGCCGATGGGTGGAACAGGACAAATGAATAGAATCTAACATTGGTAGCCCAAAAATTGCTGCAATAGGATGAGGTTGTAAATCAATACCTAAAACTACAGAAATAGTATCAAAAATGTCTTTCCAATATTTTTCCAAAAGTGGGCAGGACCAAAACATATGGCTCAGTGAGGCCACTTCAGTTACATCTGTCACAGGTAGGATTTATATGACCATAACAACGAGCTAACTTATTTTTTGACATATGAACTCTGTGAACCACCTTGAATTGTAACAAAGCGTGCCTTGCACACATTGAGGAAGTATTAACTAATTGAAGAATCCTCTCCCATTTCTCTTTAGATAGAGAAATTTGGAGTTCTTTCACAATTCTTAATTTTATCAAATGTATCTATTTGTAATTTCAAACTTAACTCAAACAAAAGTATTTATTAAGCCTTTCTGATAAGGGTTCAAATGTAAAATGTTTTCCAAAATTTCGGTGTGATGTGGTAATGGAAAAAAAGGGTAGAGTAGCCTTCAAAAAATGTCTAATTTGTAAATATCTAAAAAAGTGTGTTAGGTAAATTATATTTATTGGAGAGTTGTTCAAAAGACATAAAACAACCATCCAAAAACTAATCACGAAAAGCTACTAATCCCTTCCTCTTCCATAACAGAAAGGCTTGATCAGTACTAGAAGGTTGGAAGAGAAAATTAGATATGCTATGACTCGATAAGATAAAATCATTCAATCAAAAAAACTAACGAAATTGAAACCATATTCGAAATGTATGTCTTATTATTGGATTAGTCGTATATTTATTCAATCTCGTAATTGTAAAAGGTAACGAGGCCTCTAGAATAGAAGCCAATGATAGCCCTTGCATAGAATCACGTTCAAGATTTATCCACCCTGGGCATTGGGTATCTTCTAAACCTTTTGCCAAAATGTTAAATAACGAACATTAACTGCCCAAAAGTAGAATCCAAGGTTCGGCAGTGCCAAAACACGGTATTTTTTTTATTTCTGTAAGTATTTTTTACTTAGTCTGGAATTTTTATTCTACCATATATATGAAGAAATGTTGGAGTCAATAATATCAAAGAAAGATGTATCAATAAAAATTGGTATCGTCTGAAATAAATACAAAAATGTAGGTAAGATTAATATTTTAATAGCATTGATTCGGCCGATTAAAGATAAGGACATTTGTGACTATTTAGTAAACTGTTATTTGATATGGTCAATTAAAGGCATAAAATTAGCTTTAAATAAATCCTTGTGTTTCTTGGTAATCTTAATACCTAAATAAGTAAAACATTCGATGGTCAATCTATATGGAAACTGTCCATAATTCGAAACTAGATTATTTAATGGAAAAAGCTCACTCTTACTAAGATTTAGTTTATAACCAGAAAAACTACTGAATTGATTAAGTAGTGCTACTATTGCCGGAATAGATGAATAATAACAGATCATCTGCATAAAGAGATAGCTTATGTGTCTTATGCACGCGGACAATACCAAAAATATTAGGGGATTCACGAATAGCGTTGGTCAAAGGTTACAAAGCAATATTAAACAGTAAAGCCCTGTCTAGTACCTCGAACAAGCCTGAAAAAAATGGATCTCTGATTATTGGTAAGTACAGAAGCCTGAGGTATATGATATATCAACTTGATCCAAGAGATAAATTTTGGACCAATCTTAAATTTTTCAAGTGTATTGAATAAGTATTCCCTTTCTACTCTATCAAACGCCTTCTCGGCATCAAGTAAAATGACACATTCTGGAGTTTTATTTGACGCTGTATATACAATATTCATTAATCTCATAACGTTAAAATATGAGTAACGATTTTTAATAAAACCTGTCTGATCTTCAGAAATTATTTGCGGTAAAATATTTTCCAATCTCATTGCTAATATTTTGGAAATAATTTTGGAATCTACATTTAACAGTGATATAGGTCTATATGATGTCACTTCAATAGGGTCTTTATCTTTTTTAAAGAATTAAATAAATAGATGCTTCATAAAAGGATTGTGGTAATCTATTCATTAAAAAGGCTTCTTTAAAAACCATGCATAGCCAGGGAGACAATAAACTTGAGAAATGCTTAAAAAATTCTACTGTAAACCTATCTAAACCGATAGCTTTACCAGAATTTATTGAGAGAATTGCTTTCTGTATTTCTTCCTCCGTGATGGGTTCGTCTAACAACAGATTCATTATGTTATACATTTGGCAAGTTCAGTTTGTTTAAAAACTCATGCATTATATTGGAATCAGTAAGAAATTCTGATTGGTAGAGGGTGATATAAAATTCCTGAAAGGATTTGTTAATTTCATCATGGTCCACAGTTAATGTACCATCCCATTTACTCACTTTAGTAATCTGACGTTTGGCCGGCACCACTTTCAACTGATTAGTGAGTAATTTACCAGATTTTTTGCCATGTATATAAAATTGACTTTTGGTTTTAAGTAGCTGGTTCTCAATCAGTGATACAAATAACAAATCATATCTCAATTGAAGTTTAACTTTATTCTTATAGAGCTCTAAACTAGGAGCTTTTGAATATTTTTTAATCAATTTCTTTAACCTCATCAGCCAATATACATATTTCATTTTGAGTTTGTTTTTTTAATCCCGCGGAGAATGAAATAATTTGTCCACGAATATATATGCCTTAAAAGCATCCCAGACTACACCATTGGATATTTCTTCAGTAGAATTTGTTAAGAAGAAAAAAGCAATCTGATCTTTAATAAAATTAACAAAATTTAGATCTTGAAGCAAAGTAGCATTAAATCGCCATTGTTTAGCACTAAACTTGGAATCAGGTAGTTTGACTGATGGTTTCAATGGTGCATGATCGGAAATAGCAATTGCATCATACTCACATGCAGTGACCGATGGAACTAGTCGAGAAACTATTATAAAGTAGTCAATCTTAGAGTAACTATGATATACATGAGAGAAAAAAGAAAATTATTTGTCATTTGGGTGTAAAAATCTCCAAACTTCTAACATTCCAGAGTCAAGTAAAAAAGAATTGATAAAACTAGCTGATTTATTTGGAAGCACATGATCAGATGCAGATCTGTCCATCGAGGGGTTCAAAGAACAGTTAAAATCTCCACCCATTATTTAAAAATGTTCATTTAAATTAGGAAAGGATGCAATTAACTATTTAAAAAACTCAGGGTGATCAATATTTGGTGCATAAACATTCACCATAGCAACTTTTTGGTTATGAAGAGCACCAGTAATCACCAGAAATCTACCATATGGATCAGAAATTGTTTCATAATGAACAAACGGAATTGAGGAGTCTGAACTCTGGAGAAAAGGAATGGGAGATGTATCAGGTCGGAACCCTTCTTCAGACAGCGGTGACTGGAGATGTTTGGAGGTGAGGTATCCTTAAGTGATCCTCCCCGACTCCATCCACACACTTCACACAGCCTTTAAAGCTCACACCCTGGTCATTCCCTCTTCCATTGGGCAGAAGATAAACACTTGAAAGCATCTACACCAGATTCAGGTGTTATCAGACTCTTGAATGCACTTCTCATAAACCAAGGATATATTCCCAATCTATCTTGTGCTGATTCTGACACTTAAAAAAAAATCTGCATTTCTCTGTTACTGTAACACTATATTCTGCACTTGCTTACTTTTCTTTGTACCACTTGATGAACGAATGTAAAGATTATTTATCTAGAAAGTATGCAAAATAAACCTTTTCACAGTATCTTGGTACATAACATTAACAATCCAATATCATATAACCATATAACAATTACAGCACGGAGACAGGCCCTCTCGGCCCTTCCAGTCCGTGCCGACCATTTGTTTTCCCCTAGTCCCATCTACCTGCACTCAGACCATACCCCTCCATTCCCTTCACGTCCATATACCTATCCACTTTACTTTTAAATGTTAAAATCGATCCTGCCTCCACCACCTCTGCTGGAAGCTCATTCCACACAGCCACCACCCTCTGAGTAAAGAAGTTCCCCCTCACGTTACCCCTAAACTTCTGTCCCTTAATTCTCATGTCATGCCCTCTTGTTTGAATCTTCCCTACCCTCAATGGGAAAAGCTTATCCACGTCAACTCTGTCTATCCCTTTCATCATTTTAAAGACCTCAATCAAGTCCCCCCTTAACCTTCTGCGCTCCAAAGAATAAAGACCTAACTTGTTCAACCTTTCTCTGTAACATAGTTGCTGGAACCCTGGCAACATTCTAGTAAATCTCCTCTGTACTCTCTCTATTTTGTTGACATCCTTCCTATAACTAGGCGACCAAAATTGTACACCATACTCCAGAATTGGTCTTACCAATGCCTTGTACAATTTTAACATTACTTCCCTACTCCTATATTCAATGCTCTGATTTATAAAGGCCAGCACACCAAAGGCTTTCTTTACCACCCTATCTACATGCGATTCCACCTTCAGGGAACTATGCACAGTTATTCCTAGATCCCTCTGTTCCACAGCATTCCTCAATTCCCTACCATTTACCATGTACGTCCTATTTTGATTTGTCCTGCCAAGATGTAGCACTTCACACTTATCAGCATTAAACTCCATCTGCCATCTTTCAGCCCACTTTTCCAAATGGCCCAAATCTCTCTGTAGACTTTGAGAATCTACTTCATTATCCACAATACCACCTATCTTAGTGTCATCTGCATACTTACTTATCCAATTTTCCACCCCATCATCCAGATCATTGATGTACATGACAAACAACAGTGGACCCAACACAGATCCCTGAGGCACCCCACTGGTCACCGGCTTCCAACCTGACAAACAGCCATCCACCATTACTCTCTGACATCTCCCATTCAGCCACTGTTGAATCCATCTTGCTACTCCGCCATTAACACCCAAAGATTGAACCTTCTGAACCAACCTTCCATGGGGAACCTTGTCAAAGGCCTTACTGAAATCCATATAGACAACATCCACTGCTTTACCCTCATCAATTTCCCTAGTTACCGCTTCAAAAAATTCAAGAAGGTCTGTCAAACATGACCTTCCAGGCACAAATCCATGTTGACTGTTCCTGATCAGACCCCTGTTTATCCAGATGCTTATATATATTATCTCTAAGTATCCTTTCCATTAATTTGCCCACCACTGACGTCAAACTAATAGGTCTATAATTGCTAGGTTTATTCTTTGAACCCTTTTTAAACAATGGAACAACATGCGCAGTACGCCAATCCTCCGGCACTATTCCCGTTTCTAATGACATTTGAAATATTTCTGTCATAGCTCCTGCTATTTCTACACTAACTTCCCTCAATGTCCTAGGGAATATCCTGTCAGGACCTGGAGACTTATCCACCTTTATATTTTTCAAAAGTGTCAGTACTTCCTCCTCTTTGAATCTCATAGTTTCCATAGCTACTCTACTTTTTTCCCTTATCTCACAGAGTTCAATATCCTTCTCCTTGGTGAATACCGAAGAAAAGAAATTGTTCAATATCTCCCCCATCTCTTTTGGCTCTGCAGATAGCTGTCCATTCTGGTTCTCTAATGGTCCAATTTTATCCCTCGTTATCCTTTTCCTATTAATATAGCTGTAGAAACCCTTTGGATTTACTTTCACCTTTCTTGCCAAAGCAACCTCATATCTTCTTTTAGCCTTCCTAATTTCTTTCTTAAGATTCTTTTTACATTCTTTATACTCCTCTAGTACCTCATTTACTCCATGTCTCCTATAATTCTTGTAGATATCTCTCTTTTTTCGAAACAAGTGTCTAATTTCCCTTGAAAACCATGGCTCTTTCCAATTTTTACTATTTCCTTTCAACCTAACAGGGACATAAAGATTCTGTACTCTTACAATTTCCCCTTTAAATGTCCTCCATTTCTCTTCTACATCCTTCCCATGAAACAAAGTGTCCCAATTCACTCCTTTAAAATCCTCACGCATTCCGTCAAAGTTAGCCTTTCTCCAATCAAAAATCTCCACTCTAGGTCCTGTTCTGACTCGCTCCATAATTATATTGAAACTAATAGTATTGTGATCACTGGTCCCGAAGTGCTCACCAACGCATACCTCCGTCACCTGTCCTGCCTCATTTCCTAACAGGAGGTCCAGCACTGCCCCTTCTCTGGTCGGTACCTCTATGTACTGCTGCAAAAAAAACTATCCTGCACACATTTTACAAACTCCAAACCATATCAATATCCCATTTTACGTGAGTGACTACGTGAAGAAGCCCCGCCTGGTGCTAGAACGGCATTACGTCGACGCTGACGGCAGAAGCAAGCAGCAGCCGGAACGGACCCGCAGGTAAGTGCAAGGAAAAGAGGGGACATTCTAAAAAAGACGTTACGCTGGTAGAACCAGCAAAAGTGAAAGTAAAATTTAAAATCAGAGTCACTCTGGCGTACTGATTTAGCCAGATAATAAAAAAGAAAAATGGAGAAGTCTCAAAGGAAAATTTAGCGGGTAAAAAGATCGTCCCGGGGTGAAGCTAAAGAGTCAGGACAAGAGTTTAGTGCGGATCCGGTTCCGATACCGGTGGCCGTTGATTCGCCCGTTAGTGAGACTATAATTTCTCCAGAAATGCAAACCACGGAGGAAAATGTTCCTAGAAAAAGTAAAAAGAATTCCGTGAGGCCCGTGGTTTCTGATAATGACTCTGATAATGAAAGTCCTCCGGATAATAAAGCTATATGGCTTAAAATGGAACATATGGAGAAAGTACTCCAAAATATAATGAAACAAGGGTCACAGTACCCAGAAGTTTCCCAAAATGACCCTGAGGGGTTTGAATATCCAGAATATGGCTATGTGCCAAATTGGGAATTTGAAACTCCAGACCCAGGATTAAGGGCGGAGGAAGTCTCATTGGATATAATTCCAAGTGTATCAGGGCTGCAAAAGTCAGACCCTGCAAGTGGTGATGTGGATTATGAGTGCACACCACAAATAAAATAGAAGAGGCCAGATGTGACTGATATGGCAAAAGATTTTGCTATACCTGAAGTATGAGGTGAGGCTATGGAAGAAAACCTAGCTGCCAGTATTAATTATATGGTATCTCACCAACTTCAAGATTCTGTGATGGTTGAAACAGCAGAATTATATAAAACACCGGAATATTGCACCTCATTGAAGGTATCTACGGTTAATCCGTCTATATGGACGCCTATGACTCCAGGCATGAGAGGACAAGAAATAAGATTTCAAAGAATCCTCAAACTGATTTCAGCTGCCATTACTGCTTTTGGAAGGCAAATGGAAGGGTCGGAAATGGTTAAAATCCAAAAAGATACTTTGGGCTTATTGTGCAATTCCTTCTATGAAATTAATTGTATGAGGAAAATTGCGATTCGGCCCATATTTCATCCAAGATTTGCAGGTCTGTGTCGATCAAGTGGTGTTCAAGCTCCTGGTTATCTATTTGGAGAGAACCTGCCTAAGCAAATAAGAGAAATGGATGAAGAGGCTAAATCTATTAGCCACATGAGACCTTTCGTTTTTGGGCAAAAAAGGTATTTTTCGTCAAGAAGGGGATTTGATTTTGGAAACAGAGGCAGGAATATGATAAGAAAATATTACCATCCAACACAGCCTAATGTTCACCCGTATACGGGGAGAAGGAGACCACCACGTTCATATGGAGAGGTACAAAAAATGTATTCAATTCTTAAAGAAACTGTGGACAAATCTTCAGTTGGAGGGAGATTACAAATGTTTTATGATGAATGGCTTGCCATCACATCTGATCGGTTTATTTTACAAACAGTTTCAGGACCTACTATAACATTTAAAGAAGGTGTTAACTCTCCGTTACAAAATAAACCTGCTTATGGTTTCATGTTTTCTGCAATTGAAGAGGCAGAAATTAATGTGGAAATTGACAAATTGTTTAAAAAAGGTGTTATTGAAAAAACTGTTGAACATAAACATCAATTTGTGTCAAATATATTTCCAAGAAGTAAAAAAGATGGTGGTTGCAGAATTATTCTGGACCTTACAAACTTTAATACATTTGTCGAGTATAAACATTTTAAGATGGAAAAATTCAACACTATAAGACATTTGATATCAGCAGGTTGTTATATGGCTACAATTGATTTAAAGGATGCGTAGTATTCAGTACCGATACACCAGTTCTTTAATTGGCTGGGACAGCTGTGGCAATTTAAAGCTTTACCAAATGGGTTAAGTTCAGCTCCCAGGCTCTTTGAAAAGCTGTTGAAACCAGCTTTAGCACAATTAAGAGCACAAAAGCACATCATTATGGCTTATCTGGATGACATTTTAATCATCAATAGTAATCAGGAATCAGCTGAAAAATCAGTTTCAGCAACTAAAACTTTATTTGAGAAGTTAGGTTTCTTGATTCATCCAATTAAGTCCCAGCTGCAGCCAGCACAGTCAATTAACTATTTGGGGTTTGTAATTAACTCAGTTACTATGTTAGTAACTTTGTCAACAGATAAGATTGATGATATCTTAATGACCTGTAGGGGTCTCATTCACAAACCTTATCCCTCCATCCGGGAAGTAGCAAAGGTTATTGGTAAATTAGTAGCAGCATTTCCTGCAGTAGAATTTGGTCCATTACATTACCAAAACCTTCAAAGGAACAAAATAAGAGCTCTAAAAAAGAGAGCAGGCCATTTTGATAGGCCTATGCAATTAACAAAAGAAGCTTGATTGGAATTGCAATGGTGGGTTGAAAATGTCCCACAAGCTGCTAAAAACATTCTGATACAACAGCCTGAAGTAATTTTACAAACAGATGCTAGTGCTCTCGGATGGGGGGCGACAGATTCATTTGCCAGCTGTGGGGGCAGATGGACTGTCCAAGAGGAAATGTTTCTCCAAACATATGGTATTAACTATTTAGAATTATTGGGGGTGTTTTATGGGTTAAAAGCCTATTGTTCTACAAAAAAGAATCTGCATGTACTGATACAATTAGACAATAAAACAGCTGTTGCATATATTAATCACATGGGTGGAGTCAGATCGGTATCATGTGATTGTCTGGTCAATCAGATATGGCAGTGGTGTATTAAGCACCAAATTTGGATTTCGGCAAATTATATCCCAGGTAAAGACAATGTGGTGGCAGACAATAGATCAAGGGTGTTTAAAGACAACACAGAATGGATGTTGAACCCAGTAATTTTCAGTAAAATTGTGATTCAATATGGGTTACTAGACATTGATCTGTTTGCATCAAGATTAAATCATCAATTGCCTAAATATGTGTCTTGGGAACCAGATCCAGCTGCAGTAGCAGTAGATGCTTTTTCACTACATTGGGGGAATATGTTCTTTTATGCTTTTCCGCCATTTGCTCTGGTTCAGCAATGTCTGAAGAAAATAGAACAAGATTCTGCCACAGGATTATTGGCGATTCCAAATTGGCCGACACAACCATGGTTCCCATTGATGTTAAACATGATTAAAGAACCATACATGTCAATTCCTAGCAGCAGTGATTTATTAATAAAACCGGTAACCAAAGAAATTCATCCATTACATGCTTATATGAATTTGTTAATCTGCAGGTTTTGACCAGACCACTACAAGAGCTTGGATTGTCGGATAGAACTATGGATATTATAGTCGCATCATGGCGAGATAGCACTCAGAGACAATATATGACACATATAAAGAAATGGGAAAATGTTTGTAGACAATCAAATATATCCTATCATACTGTGAACATTGCAAACATATTGGAGTTCCTTGCCGAGTTGCATTTTGAACAGCACTTAAGTTATAGTGCCATTAATAGTGCACGTAGTGCCTTATCATCTTATTTAGGACAAATCTCTGAACAGAAATCAATTGGATCACATCCATTAATATCCAGATTTACGAAAGGAATCTTTAACAAAAATCCACCCAAACCAAGATATACAGAAATTTGGGATGTCAGCATTGTACTTACTTTACTTAGGCAATGGACTCCAATCGAAGTTTTATCATTGGAAAAGTTAACATTTAAATTAGTAATGTTAATGGCATTGGTTTCAGCTCAAAGGGTACAAACATTACAAATGCTACGTTTAGACTGTATGCATGTGGCTGCAGAGAACATTGTGTTTTATGTTTACGATCTGATCAAACAAAGCAGACCAGGGAGAACTGGAGCAAAGGTAATGTTTCAAGCTTACCCTATTGATCCAACGTTGTGTGTAGTTAAACATTTGAATCAATATATAAAAGTTACCAAAACTCTTCGAGGTGATGAAAAAACATTAATGATTACGCATAAGAAACCACACACAAAAGCTTCAGTGCAAACAATTTCAAGGTGGTTAAAACAGGCGTTACTTTTAGCAGGAGTAGACACTGATGTGTTCAAATCTCACTCCACCAGGGCAGCAGCTACGTCCGCGGCGAAGTTACAGGACGTACCACTCGAACACATTTTAGAAACCACAGGGTGGTGTAAAGAAGAAACTTTTTCAAAGTTCTACAATAAACCTGTTCACACAATGACAGTCTTTGGACACGCGGTGTTGGGTTCACTATAATCACCTGCTTTGTTTCACTATCGATTGATATTATGGATTATGTTATCACTTATATCTTTAATCACTATGTAATGGTTTCCCCAGATGTAAAAAGGGGGTTATTATATGTTCTTTTATCATTAAAAGATTTATGGAAAGAACTAAAACTGGTCTGGTAAAAGGTTTTTTACTCATGTATGTGTTGACCTAGCCGGACTGTCGTATGGAAGAATTCTACGATATGGAAAACACAGAAGCTTCAAAATCTTCACGTAGTCACTCACGTGACTCCGAAGTAAAATAGTAAGATTAAACGAGAACTTACCAGTTCGAAGTTTGATCGTTATTTTATGAGGAGTAACGATGAGGGATCACGTGCCCTCCACTCCCCACCCTCATAAAATAAATGATCATCTGGTAGTTCTAAATCTATGATGAGCCTTACTATCTTACTCCGGCTATTGTGTTCTGTGTTTTTCATGCCGCTGCTTTGAAGTATGCCGTTCTAGCGCCAGGCGGGGCTTCTTCACGTAATCTCTCATCGTTACTCCTCATAAAATAACGATCAAACTTCGAACTGGTAAGTTCTCGTTTAATCTTACTATCAATCACTAAACATTCACATTCTCCACTACCAGTGCACAGTGACAACAGTGTGTACCACATACAAAATAAACTTATGTTAATTGCCAGGTTAGTCTCAAAGAAACTCTCAAAGCCAAGCTCTGGACCACCAATTAAAAAGGTAACAAGTGCATGGGAACACCACGAGCAGAAGTTTTCCCTCCAAGTCGTGCCCCATCCCAACTTGGAAATGTGTCACCTGTCCTTCACCAACACCACGTGCCAAATCTTGGAATTCCCTGTCCAATGCATTGCAAAAATACCTTAACCAGAAGGACTACAATGATTCAAGAAGCCTGTTCACCACCATCTTCTCAAGGGCAAATGCTGGCCTTGCAGACCACACCAAACCTGCCAGAAATACTAATTGTATTGGCTGGAGGAGCCTCAATATGCCCCATATGGGACAGTAAGCATACACAAGAGAAACATTTGAAAGGTGCAATTTCGTGCTGAGGGGAGTTTGTACAAATATAAATTAGTTACTGCAGTGGGCAAATATAAGAAGTTGAAGAATTTAATTATCTTCCACTTGCAGCTCTGTAAACCAAAGTAGAAGATTTCAGGGTGGGGGGTCAGGGCAGACATTAAACAAATAGATGAGGAGCGATGGCAGAATTTGAAAGGGCGATACATTCCTTCCGTAACAGTGCTACAAAATCATGCTGCATTCAGCAAATTAATATTTGGTGCAGTTTCAATTACAAATTAGAGATTACGTTATTTGCCATGTTTGCAAGTACTCGCAAGAGAAAAATCAGCTTTCAATTTCCAGGCCAACAGAAACATTGGCAATTTTAGTACTTTTGAACAGAGTGTAATTAATTTTATACATTAACTACAAACTAATTGATGCTCTGTGAGGTATAGTAGTGTGTGAAATTACTTCTAATTATATTGATGAAAATAAGTAAGTGCAAATGTTTTACCTTCAAGACATTTTCAATAACACGTCACAAAAAAAAAAAATTAAAAAAAAAATCAGCTACATAAACCATTTTACTAGGAGGAGGAAATTAAATACATCAGTGATTTCACTCACCTCGAAAGACAATCAAAAATGTTGATACATTGCCAAAGTTTTATCAGAAATTAATATAATATTTGTATCACCTATGTCCAAACTTAGCACAATAAATATACTGGGGCAGCGTATAAGGAGATGGTTATAGATCACTTGTGCATTACATTTTTGGTAATATTATTTCGTCAGAGACATGACTGCAAATAATATCTTTCAACATTAACAAATATCAAACCTTTTTTTTTAATTACAATTATTATGATTAGTTGGAGTTGCTCCGAGTTTAGATTCCATTCCAATTGAAACCTAATATTTAGCAGGTATAAAAAGTCTGAACATATGAACCTATCAAATGGATTTTAAACTATTGATGACTGTCAGCACAAATCATGATTTCAAAAAAGTCTGAACATTTATGGTTCAAAGCAATATATTCAACATGTGCACTGAAATCCAATATCAATTAGGATACAAAATGAACTAACATAAACGTTTATTAAATGGCAATAAATACAATGCTCTTCGCATTACTGCATGATCGACATAACATTGAACGGCAATCGTCAGAGATTCAGTTGCAATGCAGTAAATTTGTGAGCAACGATTTCCATTTCGTTAATTAAATCTTGTTTATAAGACTGGTATCAAAATACATTTTTCCAGATGTATTTTCCGAGTTTCATGCCAATGGTAAACAAAACTGAAGAGATTCCCACTGTCATATTTATTATTTCACAACAATAAAAATAAGGAAATTGGCAGATTTTCTTTAACTTTCCTCTCTTGCCACTCACTGGGTTGTCTCTACCCAGCAGAGGAAATACTACCATACTACAATGCTGTATTTGAAGTGTTTTATCATGAACAGAACATCAAGCAGCCTCTATATTGGCATATACTTCATCTGATTTCCTACCATTTGCTTCACTCAAAATAATATTTTTTTAAACACATGATCATGCATTATCAATGATGCAAAGGATTACCTATTGCTGGGTGGAACATGGTAATGAACAGGTTTTGTGGACAATATTAATTATCAGGACTATAAAAGTAAGATGGTAAATTGAAACAAAACAAAAACAGAAAATGCAAGATACACTCAGGTGTTCTTGACACCACATGAAGTGAAACAAATTGGTTGAAGACAGACATCTGTGATGGTTGGCATCTCACCAGGGAACAAAATGGACCATCCACTTGGCACTTTATCTAAATGCGGCTATAAAAACTTCAGCTTTGGTCTTTTTCATTTGATAAGTGAAGCAGTAGTTGAGGATAGCGATTTTCCTGCATCTCTTAATTGTCCATCACCGTTTACGATAAGTGCGGCAGACTGCATAGCTTTGAATGATTGGTTCTCATTGGAGAGGTGGGTTAGCAGATTTAATTCCTGGATGTAAACATTGTGATTGATCTGACTTGTCATGCTCTCTTCTCGGCCTGTCGCAGAACAAGTTAACAAACTTCTGTAAGTGTATTGTAGAATTTATCCTGACTGTTTGCATGTGGCCTGATATAGACAATAAACAATAGGTGCAGGAGTAGGCTATTCTGCCCTTCGAGCCATTCAATGTGATCATGGCTGATCATCCCCTATCAGTACCCCGTTCCTGCCTTCTCCCCATATCCCCTGACTTTGCTATTTTTAAGACCCCTATCTATCTCTCTCTTGAAAGCATCCAGAGAACCCGCCTCCACCGCCCATCACGCCCATAATTCCAACACGCAGGAATTCAAGAGACTGTGCAGGGTGGTGGATTCAGTGGGGTCCATCACAGGCGTCCCCGCCCCCCCCCCCCCTCCTTTGAAGCCTTCTAAGAATGTGGCATCTATCATTAAAGATCATAGTCTCTTCTCATCAATACCATCAGGTAGAGGATACAGGTGCTTGAAGTCCCACCGCCACCACCGTTCAGAAACAGCTACATCCCTACAAATCCCACAAAGCCTACAAAACCCTAGTCCCAGCTCCACAATTTAACATACCTCTCCACTTCTACTTCTTTTGACATTTTTTAAATCTAATTGTGTTTTTGCACTAAAGTCCTGTTTGTTTTGCACAATTTTCTTTCTTTCAAAAAAGGTGTAATTTATGTATAATTTATGTATAATTTAAGTTGAATTTGTTTTGTGCATTTGTAAGTCAATATGTTCGTGAAGCTGCTGCAAACGAGATGTTACATTGTACCTGTACCTCGTACTTGCATATATCGCAAACTCGACCGAATAGTTGTGGGAAAGCATAGTAGTCTAATGGATGCTCTTTTTTTCTGCTGACCATTCCAGGTATCCAGGTTAGTTCTTCATTGTTATAAATGTCTGGAGCCGCTTCCAGTGTGCCCTCTGCATTCATTACCGATCCCTTGCTTTGATACTAATGACATAGTGAGGGATGTGTTTGGTGATAAGGATACCATTTATTGTGGTGTACATTGCTGCTGCTGATGGTCCACAGTACCTGTTTGCAGCTGTCGCATCAGTGCAGAATCTATTCCATATAATGCCGCATAATATAAAGAATACTCTCATTGTAACAACTGCTCCATTGAAATTATTGGAGTAATTTTTTTTAAATCTGTATTTGTTCCATTGAATGCTGGGTCCCATAAAGTGCATGAAATTCAAATAGCAACCTCACTTTGTAAATATTTAAATTATTTTCAAATATTACTTTGGGGTGTAATGCCATGATTTGTTCCTTCATAATCTGAAAATCTACAATGTTTCACTAAACCTCAAAATACAAAATCCTAAATTATCCTTTAAGAGCCACGAAACTACTGGTAGATCTTAAAGTAATCCTATTAAGATTTTACAGCATAATCATATCATATATCATATCATCATATCATACCTATATACTTTTAAAACTGTGTGTGTGTGTGTGTGTGTGTGTGTGTGTGTGTGTGTGTGTGTGTGTGTGTGTGTGTGTGTGTGTGTGTGCGTGCGTGCGTGTGTGTGTGATTTGGCATGTGAAACGTATCTCCTCGAAAACCAGACGCAAAAACGCAGAGATTTTTACAATTTTGGTAGGGATTTAACATGAGTTCAGAAATCCACTCCTCTCTGGATTTGGTCAATTATTTCCCCAGATTTTGAATACAATTGTTCACAAAACATCAAAAAAGTTGAGTCACAGTGCCACCTCACAGATCCAAT
This sequence comes from Okamejei kenojei, assembly GCA_035221665.1. Taxonomy (NCBI): domain Eukaryota; kingdom Metazoa; phylum Chordata; class Chondrichthyes; order Rajiformes; family Rajidae; genus Okamejei; species Okamejei kenojei. Next base: position 42,595,553 of record CM069135.1, read on the forward strand.
CACAATGGATCTCATTTACATATATATCACAATGGGACAGGGGTGGGAGATTGGAACCTTCACGTGGTCCCACTAAAATCAAACAGCTGCATGAGTCACAGTGTCATCTCACAGATGTACAATCACAATGGATCTCATTTACATATGCCAACACAATGGGACAGGGGTGGGAAGTTGCAACCTTCACGTGGTCCCACTTAAACAAAACTGCTGCATGAGTCACAGTGCCATCTCACAGATGTACAATCACATCACAATGGGACAGGGGTGGGAGATCTCTCCCCCTCCCTGACATTTTAAAACATATTAAGGTTGCCCAGCTGCTGACCTCACAATGCCTTTGCAACTGCCCCAACTGGCTCATTGCCCCGCACGGCCCTGCCCTCCCCCCACCTGGCCCCACCCCACCCTGTGACCTCACAATGCCTTTGCACCTGGCCCAACTGCCCCCTGACAGTTTTGTAAAATAAATTTACTGTTTTCATTGACAGCTTAGATCGGACCCATGGTGTGTGTGTGTGCGTGATCCTCCCCTGAATTCCATAGAGCTGCCAACAGCTTTCGTGCATGAGATGCGGACGCTTCATTTCCAGAACATTCTGAACGCGTGACGCACGGTTGCATTTCGCTCTCTCTGTCTCTCCCCCTCTCTCTCCTCCCTTCCTCTCACCCAGTCCCCTGCCCTCCCCCGACCCTCCCTCCACTAAACCCCCTTCCCCCCACCCCCTTCCCTCCACCCCATCCCCTCCCCCCTCAGCTCTCCCCCTCCGTTCCCCCCCCTCTCCCCTTCCCTTCCCCCCTCTCTCCCCCCCTCTCTCTCTCCTCCCATCTCTCACCCGTCCTCCCCCACCCACCCTCTCCTCCTCCCCTCCACCCCCCTCTCCCTCTGTATCTTGCCCTTCTGTCTCTGCCCCTTTCTCTCCCCATTCTCTCTCTGCCCTCACTATCTACCACCCCCCCCCCCCCCCTCTAGACTCTCCTGCGAGTTGGGGGCTATGCATCAGTGGATAGGGCGGTTATGGGGTAAAAGGAGCAAATTAATAATATTAATATATCAAGGGGGGTAGTTAGCATGTGAGTGGGGGGGGGGTAGTTAGTGTGTGTGCTCCACCCCCCCAACCCCCGCAACCACACATTGGGGGAACAGACCCAACGGGTCTGCACTTGGTCTAGTACTTATTTAAACACTGTGGGTGTGTGGGTGTGTGGGTGTCATTTCGCCTTTGAAACACAGAACCAGATTCCAAAACGGGGAAATGTTTACATATTTCAGTAGAGATTTTTCTTATGATTTTAGAAATCCACTCCTCTGTAAATTTGGTTATTAAAACTGTGTGTGTGTGCCTGTGTGTGTGTGTGTGTGTGTGTGTGTGTGTGTGTGTGTGTGTGTGTGTGTGTGTCTGTGTCATTTCACCTTTGAAATGCATCTCCTCGAAAATCAGACGCCAAAACGGGGAAATGTTAACATATTTCAGTGGAGGTTTCCTTTATGATTCTAGAAATCCACTCCCCTTTAAATTTGGTTAATTATTTTCCCGACTTTTTTTATTAACATTGTTGACCAATCTGACGTTTTTTTTTCAAATCTGACTGCTGCCCAGCTGTTGACGTTACAATAACGGTGACATTTTTACATATTCTGGTAGAAATCTTATGATTTCAAAAATCCACTCCTCTGTAAATTTGGTTAATTATTTCCAGAGTTGATTATCCTAAATTTATCACCAAACTGACATTTTAAAAAAATATACCCGCTGCCCAGCTGCTGACCTCACAATGCCTTTGCCCCCCTCACCCCCCACCCCTGCACCTCCCTCCCCCTCCCTTTGCCTCCCTCTCCCCCCACTCTCCCCACCACCTTCATCCCCCCTCCCGCTGCCCCCCCTTCCATACACCCTCTCTTCCCGCCACCCCTCTGCCCTCCCTCCCCCTCCATCTCCCTCCCCTTCTCTTCCCCCTACTCCTCTCTCCCCCCTCCCCCCCTCCATCACTTCCCCTCTCCCCTCCCCTCCCCCACTCTCACCCCCCCTCCCCTGTGTGTGTGTGGGGGGTGGTTAGTGTGTGTGTGACGTCGCATCCACCTCCCGCAACCTCGCATTGAGGGGACGGGACCCAACAGGTCCCCCTTGGTCTACTAGTGTGTGTCTGTGTCTGTGTGTCACTTTGCCTTTGAAATGTATCTCCTCGAAGAAATGTGTACATATTTCAGTAGCAATTTACCTCAAGATTTTAGAAATCCACTCCTCTGTAAATTTGGTTAATTATTTCCCGAGATTTTTACAAAAATTCTTCACCAAACTGACATTTTTTCCAAATTACAGCCTCTGGCTAGCTGCTGACATCACAATGCCTTTGATCATGGGAATGTGGCCCTGGTGTCCATTACTCCCTCTGGGAGAGTCCGTCTATGGAGACCTGCAATTTCTCCGTTGATCTCCTCACCCTCCTTTCCCCCCCTCTCTCCCTTCCGCCCCTTCCTCGCCTCTCCTCCCCTCCCCCTGCCCATTACTCCGACTGGGAGAGGCCGTAAATGGAGACCTGCAATTTCTCCGTTGATCTCCCCCTCTCCTTCCCCCTCTCCTTCCCCCTCTCTCCCCCTTCCCCGCCTCTCCTCTCAACTCTCTCCACGATCACCCCCTCCTCTGCCCCCCCTCCAGCCCCCCACTCCCACTCCCTCCCCACCCCCACTCCTTCCTCCCCCACCTTCCCCACCTCTCTCTCCCCCTCCCTTCCCCCTCCCTTCCCCCTCCTCACTGTCCCCACTCCCCCCCTCCTCACTGTCCCCTCTCCCCGTCTCGCTCCCCCTCCTCTCTCATCCTCCCCCCCACTCCCCTCCCTGCCACCTCCCTTTGCCCCCACTCCCCTCTCTTCCCCCTCCTCTCTCAACCCCCCCACCCCTCTACCCTCCATCCCCCTTACCCCTCCCCTCCATCCCCCTCTTTTCCCCGACTCTTCCCTCTCCCCCTCCTCTCTCTCCCCATCCTTTCTCCCCCTTCCCCCCTCTCTCCATTTTCCCCCTCTCCCCTCCCCCTCCACGTTCCTTGGAGAAAATTGGAGAATTAAACACTCATATCATTGGTATATTATTTACTTATGTGTGTTTTTCGAAAGGCAGCTGGGTACCAAATCATTTTTACCCAATTGTTATTTTTTTTTCTCCTTCGCAAAGTTCAGGGAGAACAATTTTCATTACCACAACATCTTAAAGATGTACCATTAAAAAAACACTTTAGCCTAAAGATATATCAACTTTTCATTGTTATTCCTCTGCAGAATTGTGCCAAAAAACTAGAAAACCCATGAATATTTGAAAACATCAAACATGAAATTAAATACAATGTTCTCAATCATTCTTCAGATGTTTTCCTCAATTGTTTCAAAAAGCAAATTAATTTCAGAAAATTGCCAAAGATTCAAATAACTGATAACATTATTAGAATTATAGGTAAAATTTGATTGTAATTTTTTTTTTTTAATATTCAGAAATTTTTAGTTGACATATTATTACCCATTGCAATTTATTTGGCATGACAAGTCTTTCAAAAACTTGTTCTGATGAACATTACTATTTTTATCTCCACCGATGCTTCCAAGCTTGTAAAGTATTTCCAGAATTAATTTGTTTTTCAGCTTCTGAACTTTTATTTTTTCATTTTGATGAATTGCCTTCTATTTTAACAGTCTGTCACAAACTATTTCATAAATATTCATAGAGGTGATGCTAATGTTAAGTAGGATAGCTATATGCTATAGACTGCATAATACCATCCTATATACTGAATCCTCAAGGCACCAAGGCAGGTGGTACAAGCTTTGTTTCAGGTTGGTTGTTTTTTTTTAAACATTTGCTTTGCATAATATTCCTGTTTAATTTTTATTATGTATTGTGAAGTTAAAAATTACTACCACATTTGAACCAAGCTTCACAATTTTCATTGATTTAGATTTATCTTCTGAGTATGATTACATTAATAATAAAAGAATACAAATAATCACAATGCACCCATTTTCTTAATAAAGTACACATCACCTGCTAGTTTGGAATCTTTAGCACAAAAGGAACAAATTATAATTTTTTGTCATTTTAAATCAATCTGCTTTGATGATCAATTTCAAATTAGACTTCAAAATAACTCACAAAAACGAGGTAGGTTTAACAAGATATATTCAGTACAAAAGAATAAATCTGCTTCATGTACTTTTGGATATCCTACCTAGCTTCTGGCAGAAGGAAGCAGTATTCATGAGGCGTTGTTGATTCAGGAAAGTTTGAAAGAATGGCCAGCCGGTGAGGTAGCAGATCTGTACCATGGTAAGTGAACAGAATCTCTAAAGCCTGGACATTGCTCTCCTATTTTAAAAAGGAAGAAATCACATTTATCAACACTATTCAAGCACCCCGCCAAATAATTCTACTTTGATTGACTTCATTCCTACTCGAAAAATACTAATGCACAAACCAATTTTCCCATTATTTTTTAATACAAGAATACATCTGAAAAAGGGTACTGAGGAGGTTCATTAATTCACCATTTTCCAATTTAAGGGCTATGAAGAGAATACTTTTGCAATCAACACAAGAACATCCCAAGATAGTGTCCTACACATCAGTTCACTTTGCATTTTCTTGCACATTATTGTTTATTGAAAGGACATTACTCCACTATTCTACATAAATGTTTTTCCAAAATAAGTTGCGGCCATTATAAAACATGCTCACACCGGTCTGTAAAACAAAGATGACAACTAGGTTGGAGGGGGGAAGAAAACTGTTTCTTTCTTCACAGATAATGCTCACCTAGCAACAAGTTTTTGTTAATTTGATCTATATTTTTACTCAAACAGAAGTGCAGCCTTCTGAAAGTCAAAATTCAGAAATATAATTATACTAGACTAAGTGGGACCCATTGGGTCCCATGTTCACACAGGAGGGCTGGTCCCCCGACGCAATATTCCACCTCTTCACCAATTCCAATATTGGTGGCCAGTGGGGAGGGGGGGGGGTGCTTTCTGGAGCGCTGGTATGGGTGTTGTTGGCTGCAGGGACTACTGGTCTCCAGTGGGCTAGTATGGACATTGTGGGCCAAATGCATTCATGAGGTGGCAGCTCAGTCCCTCAAGCATATGTGCTAGCAGCTCACTCACAGCTCGTGGGCTGGCAGTTGACTCATGGCTATTCCTTGAAATTCTATTTCAAGCAGAGTGCAAGGCCATCAAATTCAACTCCATGTTCCTACCATTTCAAGCAGGGTGCAAGGCCACCAAATTCAAGTGCAGTTTCATTTCATTTCAAGGAGGGTGCAAGGCCACCACATTCAAATGCAGTTTCATACCATTTCAAGCAGGTCAAAACCACCATAAGACCACAAAAAACACCACACTCACAATTCAGTGGACATTCAGTGTGTTCAGTTGGTTCACAGCTCAGACAGAGTCATGACCTCTCCCTCCCCCATCATGCAGAGACGGAGCCACACCCACACTTCCGGGTTTTCTAATCCCTCCCCCTCCCACCGGAAAAGGTGTGGCCTTCATGGCGTGATGCACAAGAGTGAGATTCTCAACATTTTTTAAACACTAAACACTTTTATTATTCATTGATGGGAAGAATCCTCTGCACCTGATGAGCGGAGGGGGACTGAGTAAGATGGCCAAAAATCACAGCCGTAAGTGGTACCGTTTTATCAAAAATCAATATAGTGCAAACAGGAAGTTGTCAAGTTTAGCCAAACAGCCACTTGCAGTGCATTTCCACTTCAACCCAAAACCCCCCAAACAGCCATTAGCAGTGCATTTTCACTTCAACCCAAAACCCCCCAAACAGCCATTTGCAGTGCATTTTCACTTCAACCCAACCACACCCCCTCCCCCGCCCAAACAGCCATTTGCAGTGCATTTCCACTTCACTCCAACCCCCCCCCCCCCTCAAACAGCAATTTGCAGTGCATTTCCACCACCCCAACCCCCCCCTGCCCAAACAGCCATTTGCAGTGCATTTCCACCTCACCCCAACCCCCGCCCAAACAGCCATTTGAAGTGCATTTCCACTTCACCTCAAACCCACCCCCCCCGCCCCCGCCCAAACAGCCATTTGCAGTACAATTCCACTTCACCCCAAACCCACCCCCGCCCAAACAGCCATTTGCAGTGAATTTCCACTTCACCCCAAACCCCCTCCCACCAAACAGCCATTTGCAGTGCATTCCCACCTCACCCCAAAGACATCCATTTGCAGTGCATTCCCACCTCACCCCAAAGACAGCCATTTGCAATGCATTCCCACCTCACCCAGACAGCCATTTGCAGTGCATTCCCACCGCACCACAAAGACAGCCATTTGCAGTGCATTCCCACCTCACCTCAAAGACAGCCATTTGCAGTGCATTCCCACCTCACCCCAAAGACAGCCATTTGCAGTGCATTCCCACATCCCTCCAAAGACAGCCATTTGCAGTGCATTCCCACATCCCCCGAAAGACAGCCATTTGCAGTGCATTCCCACCTCCCCCCAAAGACAGCCATTTGCAGTGCATTCCCACCTCACCCCAAAGACAGCCATTTGCAGTGCACTCCCACCTCACCCCAAACAGCCATTTGCAGTGCACTCCCACCTCACCCCAAAGACAGCCATTTGCAGTGCACTCCCACCTCACCCCAAAGACAGCCATTTGCAGTGCATTCCCACCTCACCCCAAAGATAGCCATTTGCAGTGCATTTCTACTTGAAACCAACCATATTTTGATTTTCAAACCACATTAAGGGCACTCACAGTTAAGTAGACATGTGTTCAGTGTTATTCAGAGAGACATGACCCTCTCGCTTCCTCCATGTCGCAGAGACTGAGTGAGACACACCACTGCCGGGTTTTATAGTCCCTCCCCTCCCCTCCCACCACCAGGCCAGCAGTGAGAATGGCAAAAAAATTTAAAACATTAATATCTCTCTGATTTTTCATCAATGGGAAAAATCCTCCAGTCCATGAAGGCGGAGGGCGGCTCTGAGCGAGGTGGCCAAAAATGACGGCCATAGGTGGCGGCGTTCTCTCGGAAATCACAGCACAGCGAGCCAAAAGTGGTCAAGATCAGACTTTTAGTAAGGTAGATAGATGACAATAAGTACAGTGCATAGCTTTATTACTGCTAGAGAAACATTAATTTTCTGAGATTTATTATCCTTTTGTTCACACCTTAACACTAATCAACTTAAAACGATGAGACTAAAAAAATGACTGGAGTGATTGAAACACGGATTTCTAGGAAATATGAACATAAAAGTGGATATGATAGAGCAGTTTTGGAAAAGCACAACAGCACTGTGTGTGTTCAAACCAGGCCAGTGTTCCAATAGTGATTTATTTTTTAAACCTTATCCATTCTAATCTACCTCCTTCAAATTTAAGGCTTAAACTGAAGAAAACTGCAATTGCTTGAAACTGGACAATGGATGGAGCTCGAGATTGGGCTGACTCATCTTTTAACACTTTTGCATCCACTACTTACACACTGGAAGCAATTTACAGATGCTAATTAGCCTACGAACCATCACATCTTTGGGATATAGGCAGAATCCAGAGCACTTGGAGAAAACCCGTGCATTCACATGCAAAACCCATGCAATCATATCGTCAAACCAAGCTTGACAATTTTGCTGTTTATGTGGGGGCAGAGGGCAACCAGGTCAAAGATTGTGGAGGGATACAATTTTTTTTGCAGCTATTGGGTCTCATGGATATAGAGGTTTATAATCGGTGATACTGTTCTCGATCTATCCAAAAGCATGCAGGTCGCACTATAACACAATAAAGACACGTGTTGATTGTCAAGAGGATTAAAGAGTGGCTACTCAAACCAAAAATGGATTGGTGAGAAGAAATCCCTTGTGCCGGCTCACTCATTGCCTGCTGGATGCTCAGTGAGGCACCTGTACCTGTTGGAGGTCAGGCAGAGTCATTTCAAAGTCATCTCTGGTGATGAATATTGAACCATCACTTTCCTAGAGTACATTCTGCATCCTTCATCCTCGGTGCTTCTCCCCAAATGGCACAAAGAAAGAAAAACCAATTCATCAACTGAGTGAAATAAAAGTAATCAGAATAAAAGTTATTGGTCCATAGTTACCCCCAGAAAATGGTGTATTTTACAGGCTCAAATATGCTATTGCCATAAGCTAATTTAGTACTTAGATCAAAACCCAGCAATTCATCCGATTTCATTCTTATTACTTGAACGGGTTAATTAAAACCAGCTGCGCCACTGTGCCATGTCGTTTTAATGACAATTTTACGATATTTGCCCACTTTTACCAATGTCAGCTTTTTCAAACTCAATTTGAATTCCCAAACTGTCATGGAGACATTCAAGTGCTCATTCATTGGATTAACAGCCTAGGCTTCCATCTATCAACAACAACTGCAACATTGCTATTCCATAAGTGGTTTGGTATTGAAATAGTCCTGGAAAACCAGCATCCATTTGCTTTGGTTACTTTGACTGCTGATTTGGTTTTTAGCAAGACAAAAGCCAACCAAATTAAATTACAAAACAGGATATAATCTTATCATGAATAATATTTGAGTTTTCAGAAAATATCTTACCCTCGCATATGTTCTTGCTGATAATACAATGTTCTGACTCCTAAACTTTTTGAAGAATTCCGAATCATATCTTTGCTCTGCAACATGAGGCCCTCCAAGAATTTCCTGTGAATAGAAGCACAAATCATTGTAACAAAGAATTAAGATTAAAGGTGTATAGTACTAAAGGTCTGTGTATTTTAACTTCTAACATTTTAGAATTTTTATACCACAATTATTTCCCAAGTACCTCTACAAAGTTACCTGTTCAATAATGAACTGCAATAAACTCAAACAACCTGCAACTCCCTTTGGAAGGCAGGCATATTAAAGACATTAATTTGTTTTTCAAGAATCTTGACGCTGGAAATCTGAAGACCATCAGTTCCTCAGACAAGGTCCCACGATTATCTGAAAGGCGAAAGGTTTTCAATCCAAACCCATAACTGTTACTCTTTGATAAATGATGCCGAGCGTATTGAATATTTCCAGCACCTAGTTTTTATGTTTAATTATTTATAGAAGAAACATTTATACTTTAGATTTTAAAAAGTGATTTTCATACCTCATATGTTGCTAGGCGGTTTAAGTAGGCCAACAACTTCAATCTACAACGACAAAACTCCTTCTGTTCCAGCGTCAGCCTGAGAACAGAAAGCTTATTTGGTTTCTGTGTGCCTCATCTTGTTACAGATTGTCATATCTACTTTGATGCTTCCAATAAAATGCTTTGTCACATATATGGAATTATATATATTTTTGGATACCAGCAACATACCATGAGTCACAAAGTCAAGTAGTTTGAATTTAATTTTGTATAGACGACTAATGTAACACTAAAATGCAACTTGTTGGCCAAGGGTAATATGCTACAAAGCAATAAACCAGTAAAAGTGGGGTTCCAAGGAAATAATAAATTTAACCTTAATTGCTGAGTTTACCAGTAGTGACAAAATTCCAGAAAATGTTAATTGCATTGGAAACTTTGTGCAACGTACAAGATCATATCAGTCACAGCAGATAGATATAAATTAAATCCCTCTGCTCTACCATGGCAGGCAACACAGGAGGAGAGAAGAGGAGTTGCAAACATAATAATAAAATGTTTTTTTTTTAAATAATTCTACTCCATTTTTAACTTTACCACTCGCTGTTGGGAACTGAAAGCCAGAGCAATAATGCAACACATGGACTTACATGGAAAAATCCACCATCTGTAGCAGCTCCTGCCTCTTTCTGGCCTCTTTCTCCTTCCTTTTCAGCATCTCTTCAACTGATGACATGTAATCCTCGTAGGGGATTTCATCAATGTCCACATCTCCAGGCAAAATGAATCTGTTAAATGCGAAAATGAAAAATTCTCCCAAGAAACATGTGGTGTTTCAAATTCCATTATACACACAATTATAAACCTACTACCTTTGTAATAAACTGCAATAATTCTATCAGATAACAGATTAATATGCCATTTTATTGCCAAATGTTTTAACATTGTGTAAAATTATTGCTCCTGTGGCCTATATTTTCCAGGGGTTGTAATAAAACAGTGGATTTTATGGGTGCTATAAAGATACTATGACATTTTCTACTAATGAGATTCAAATAATTAAAGTGGTACCATTGTGCCTTGAATCTAAAGTTCTGAATATGCTGTGTTATAAACTGCAACCTACTTACTGGTAAATGTAAAAGTAAAGCAAATCTTATTTGAAATAAATTAGATTAAAACAGGTATAGAATACATTAAGATCATTTACCACCTTGCAAACTGCAGTAATATGTTCAATATATAACACATGAACTATGAAAGAAAAACTAAATAAAAATGACCAGGAATGAGAAAATATTGACCCATGTCAAAACAAGATACGCTTGCCACAAAGTTATTCATCATACACAAAATAATTTAATGCAGCATTTAACCAAAACCAAAAGCAAAACAAATAGGAAAATTTCACCTCTAGATTTTAATAACTTTGGAAATTTTATAATAAATGTCATACTGGGAAATATAACTAATTATTACCCATATCACACATCTGAGCTATGCTTTTACAAAATTGTATTCCCTTCATTTTGAGTGCCAGCAGGGTTAACAGGGGAATATTTTCTTGTATTCCCCTTTCTTGCGAACGCCTATGGACTTTACGTGTTAAAACAGCGGTAAATATAGTCTTATATTCCCCTGGTCTCACATCCGGGAACTTGGCAATGTGACGCTGCGTGGGAAATTTAGAATTTGTTCTCGACAAAACAAGCAAAATGGCAGCCTCCTGCGAGAAGAGGTTCGCGACTTTTGACGAACAGCAATTTGACGAGATTTTACAAAACAAAGACGCGCAGAACACGAAGAAGGCAACGAAACAAGCAGTAACAATATTCAAGGAATATTTGATGGAGAAGGGTCTAGATGTCGATATTCAAACGGCAGACAGGAAGACTTTGGCGTCCATTTTGGCTAAATTTTACGTGGAAGTCCGCCGAGCTGATGGATCTCACTACAAAACATTCCTCTAGATGTCTGATATGGGTAATAATAATATTGCCCTCACTAGATCCATATTGCCCTCATCTTCGACTCGGGCAATATGAATCTACTTCAGGCAATATATGTCGTATCCCCCTCAAGGCCAGTCAATATTCTATTAATGTTACATGACACAAATGGGAAAGGAGAAGAAAGTTATACAGCCTATTAATAAAGTGACAAACCTGCCTCCATCTTCTCTTTTCCCAATGGCAATAAGTGCCTCAAGGTCTGTGCCTCTCAGTCCGTACTGAAGCAACTCTCTGGCCGCATCAACATTTTCAGGAACTCTTTCCACACATTCATGCAGAACCCAGGAACGTTTTTTAATTTTACTCTAAACATAGAATGAGAAGTCAGAAACGTTAAATGAATAACAATTAAACTGTACAATTTGACAATGCATGATAAGAAGCATCGAAAATACAATTCAGAAACCAGTGGGAGTTGAGGCAACACTTGCTGGGCTCCTTATGAGAGATGAACCTCATAACCATAAAGCAATAACTCCAAAAATTATATTGCTCTTTGTTAGAAGGTAAAAAAGCTCCAAGTGAGGAATTCAGACTCATCTCTGAAATACAAAAGGATCATGGTAGATGGGACAAGGTATCTGGAAAGTTCATTAAAGCAAACTTTCTAAGTGGGTTCAAGATGCACAAAGGAAGTTTCATTTATTCGAGCTAAAAAGATATTATTGTAATCATACAAATTAGAGCAAATATCTGAGCAAAACAACACTTATTATGCAAAAAAATTGTAAGCAAAATAGATTCATGCAAAATTAGGTAATCTGCTGTGAAACATTTAAATCTTATGTATAAAACATACCAGGTAGTCCTGAATAGATGCAATGTTAACAGGCGATTTTCTCCATTGTCTTTGATACACTAGGTCACTGTCAAGGTCATAGGCTTGCGCAAGAGCTAAAGCTTCACCATATTCTTCACTATCAATCTGAAGAAATATTATTTAAAAGTAAGGCAAATACATATTATGTATATTCTGATTTATGATCTCTTAAATCTAAAACAAAAATATTTCTGCCCAATACAATCACTTTTTGTTATGTTTGTATTAAACAAAGTAATTAACATCAGAAATAGATTAAATACTAAATACAATCACTAAATTGATACAGAAAAAGGGAATAAAAACATATTAGCAGTAATGCTCATCATATAACTACCAGATTCTTATAAGAGAATTCATGGTACATTAGGAAAGATGCAAAATTATGGGGTAAATCAGCGGTTCAGACAGTACACCTTGAGAACATGGACAGGTGATGTTTTGGGTCAGGACCCTTTTTCAGACTGATTGTGAAGAAGGGTCCCTAACTGAAACGTCACCAATCCATGTTCTCCAGGGATGCTGCCTAACCCACTGAATTACTCCAGCATTTTGTGTCTTTGCTTGGTAATGCAGCATCTGCAGTTCATCGTTTCTGCCTGGTATATTAATTGTCCTTCCGTGAAGGACATCTGCCTCCTCCACGGCCAGAGTGAGCAACACCGCAAGTTGGAGGAACAGCACCTCATATTCCGCTTGGGGAGTCTGCATCCTCTGGGCTTGAACATTGAATTTTCTCAATTATGCTAACCCTTGCTGTCTCCTCCCCTTCCCACCTCTCCCTCAGCCCTCGGGCCCTGGCATTCCCTCTCTCTCCATCTCTCCCCCACCCTAGTCGCACTAGCTTCTCATTTTCACACCACAAACAGCTTACAATGGCTTGTTTCCTTTATCATCGATACTTTTTTGCATATCTTTCATTAATTGTTCTTTATCTCTCCACATCACCGTCTATATCTCTCATTTCCCTGATCCCTGACCAGTCTGAAGAAGGGTCTCGACCCGAAACGTCGCCTATCTCCTTCCCTCCTTAGATGCTGCAGCACCTGCTGAGTTTCTCCAGCCTTTTATGTACCCCCTGCTCACTTTAACTGGTTTGCTTTGCCTTCCTTTAATTCTGACGAAAAGATCTTTACTCAAAAATATGAATCCATAACAGACTTCTGCCATTGGTGGATTATTGTCCTTTTTTCATTATATTCAAAAAGTTCACAAATTAAAATAATTAGTTATGCGTAACTCTGAAATGCAAGGTCTCAATTGGCATCAAGGTCAAGGAAACAGATTTAACACCTTAAGTGAACATGACATTTACAAGAGTTCAATAGGGCTTTCTATAGTTGGCGAGTAACTGGATTCTCGCAGAGGTGGTAGAGAACGACTGCTCAAACCTTCCTTTACTCAAGTGCTGACACCTCTTGTCACATATTCATGAAACATTTTCCTAAGCAGATTGAAGTTATCAGCGACATATTTGGAGGTGCTGAACGTTTATTTATTTGGAATCTTAATATTTATCAACACTTGTGATTAATCATGAAAGACATAAACTTGATAATAATTATGGGATTTTATCAGGTTAAATTGAGAGTGTTATAGTACAGATAACATGTCTGTCATTTTTTTTCTTCTGAGCAGCAATAATTAAGCTTGCGGAATTAGTATAATTGATCTGTTTACGTTCAACAACAGTATTAATTATCTAGTTGTTAATTTCCTGAGGAGTTGCCTGCACAGCCCAGGTCGCAGCCGAGAAATTATACTAAGTTGTAAATTTTGTGTATGCTCTCCAGTGGGAGGATGCTATAAATTGCTGAATGCAGATGCATACTTAGTACGTTGGTGTTGTCATTCCAAATATGAGCGGCAATTGCCAAGACACACAAGGGAAATCTGTTGGAACACAATTTTTTATGCCAAGCAAGCACGGGGAGATTAGAAACCCTAGGCAAAAACCTTTGGTGGAAAAATCTAATACATATTTAAGTAGATTACATTTTAAGTGCAATCAAAGAAATGTATCCAAGGTTAAAATTAAGATCAAAAACTTAGATGTTTGCAAAATGGGGTGTAATATTAAATAAAGTGATTTAATAACTCATTGCCCAACAAAATGGTCCGATGGGCAGTTTGCAGTCATGATGGTCACAAAACCAAGACCTCCGAAGACAAGCAAAATTATTTTTGGAGAGAGCACATTAGTCATTAACCTAAAACATTAATGGTTTCTATCTCCACAGATTGTATCTGACTTTTTGCACATCTCCAGCATTAAATTTAGATGTTTGTTGTCTGCTCCTTACAGCATTGTAATTTGGTAATATTTTATTACTACATTCATTATGCAATGCTGTTCATAGATAAATATAAAAATCAACCAAAATTAATCTAGCACAATTGCCAATATTACTTTGAATTAGATTTACAATAACTCTTCAATATATTTCTTGGTCATTTTCATTTTCATCTTTATACTGACCTTTCTTTGATAAAGCTCCTCTGGAGTTGTGGACCTCAAACTTACTAGCCTGTAGGTTTTGGTGATCGTTCGTGGTCGCTTTCGAGGTGGCGCAAATCGCTCCATTTCTGTCAAGTAATACAGGCCTTGCTTTACATAGCAAAAGTATCGAGCCTTGGCAGAACATTCATCATCAGAGTCAGAGTCTTCCTCACCATCATCGTCTAATGAATTATTTTCCATACGATGCCTCTTGAGAGCAAGCTTTACTTCACACTGCAGAGTGCAACAATTGAAATTTTACATTTAAATGAAGCTAGTTACCTGAACATGCATTACCTATTTAACACCTGGATTCAAATTTGGAAAGAACTTGTAGCATGCAGTAAAGTTAAACTACAAACAATGGTGAGGTTTGCTAGCCTATTTCGGAGGATATTGAAATGGATAATACAATACACATTACAATGGACCATGGAAGCCTTAAGCATTTAAATATCCACACCTTCTTGTTAATACTAAAACCCTAAAGGGCCTGTCCCACCAGAATGCGATTGCATGCGGCGAGCGCGACCTAACATGGTCACTTGAGCCGTACTGCCTCGCGGGGCTGGTCCCACTCGATCGCCAGAGCCGTATGGAGTTGTGTGGGGCTGGTCCCGACATCGCGCGGGGCTCTGAAAAACGGCCGGTGTGCCGTTGCGTTATGACGTCACCGTGCCTCCTGCGCAGCTGAATGGTGAGTGTGATGTCGGGACCAGCTCCATACGGCTCCGCGGTTGGAAGTGGGATCACCCCGCAAGGCCGTATGTCTCAAGCCACCACGTTTGGTCACGCTCGCCGCATGCAGTCGCATGCTGGTGGGACAGGCCCATAACATGCACCAAGGGACAAGTAAGCAGGGATGTAATAAGATCCAGGCCAAGCCAATTTGACACATGCACAGTTAACATTTGTAAATGTTAAATAATCTTTCTCATTCAGTTCACATAATGGGCCAGATATTCCACTGGCAAAATAAAAAATACATTCCAAGTTGTTCCCAAAGATCTAGCAATGTCTGTAATGTATATTTTTATTTCCCATTCATCAAGTATGTAGTTAGGGGATCCATGGAAACAGACAAGTTTTCAAATGCTGTCACCTAGGAAAATAACGTAGTTGATAAAAGCAAGGAGCTAATGATAGATCCATTGGGATCATCAGAGATAACAGGCTGATAACTGGAAGCAAAGCCACAGCCAGGCGATTCGCTGACTATAACTAAATAGATAAGAATGGAACCAGGAAAACACAGTCTGAAGATGGGTCGTGACCAGAAAAGTCACCCATTCATTCTCTCCAGAGATGTTGCCTGTCCCGCTGAGTGACTCCAGCATTTTGTGTGCATCTACAAGTGTCAACTCATTGTATGACTGTGACAGTGAAGGGGTGTGATATCTTAAAGATGTTTTCAAAAGCTGCTAACAGGCCATGAACAGGAGGTGGAATACTGATCCTCCTTGACTTTGGTAATCTTGATTTTCTTGCAGAAGCAGAAACCCTGCTGGAGACTTTCATAAACGTAGAGATTTGGAGAAGTTGGACAGTGATATGCAAGATGACAACGTAACCAGGGATTTTGGGGAGGAAAAAGGTTAGAGTTGAGGGATAACAAGGGCTGCTTCTTTATTATGATAGAAATTGTCCTGCAAATGTGTTTTCAGTAAGTTGGAGAGGAAACGTAATCATGTCCACTGAAAATATTCACAGTGATAAAACATTTATTAAAATACGATGAAAGACATAAAAATCTTAAAGTTAAATGAGGGAATCATTACACTTTTCGAACAGAGCTTGCAAATGTAAAGATATAGATATTCATAAAATGTTATACAAATCCATATAATGTTAGAATCTGTACCTCTAAAGTCATAAAGCTCCCGTCGTGTGCTGCAGTGACTTGAGGCGAAGGTTCAAACCATTCACAAGACTGTCCAAGCAAGTTTTTCAATGTTTTCACAGAGGAAACAGTCAGAGCACCAGAACAGCGAGACAGAATGACTCCATTATCCGCCCACCAGTTTACATCGTTGAGGGGATAAAAAGATGATCTATCTAAAAGATGAGATAATGTAAGAAATCAAGAGACAAGAGTCTGCAGATGCTGGAATCTTAAGCAAAACATAAAGTGCTGGCCAGCTGAAACTCAGCAGGCCAGGCAGCAGCTGTGGAGAGGGATGGACAGGCGATGTTTCAGGTTGGGACCCTTGTTCAGCCTGTTGGAATAGAGAGGCAAAAGTTGGTTAAAAAAAAAGTTTAGGGAAATGGGTTGGGCAAGAATTAGCAAGTGATAGGTGGATTTAGCTGAAGACGGATGATTAGCAGATGGGTGGAGATAATAACAGTGGAGACAAAAGGATGTAGATGAGGAACCAGATAAGAAATGTGAAACCACGGGGAAGGATCATGGGTGGAAGAGAACAGGCGATTAGGGGAGGGGGAGAAGGGAGACAAAAAGGAAAGCAGGGGACTGAGTAGGGAGGGGTGGGAGATGTGCAGATGGAGCTGAGGAAGGAATTGAATGACAGGGAAGTGGGAGAAAGGTGTGCACATGGAAAGGTTGGGGTGGGAGGAGGCGGAGAAGGAAATGGGGCAGATGAGAAGAGGGTGCATACCTGAAATTAGAATGCAATAATAATGCCATTGATTTCTAGGGTACTCAAGCAAATTACGAGAGGCTGTTCTGACAGTTTGCCTGTGGCCTCAATCTGGCAGAGGAGGAGGGAGGGAACAGAAAGGTCAGTACAGGAATGGGAAGAGGAAATGAAGCGACTAGCCACTGGGATCTCTAGCAAGCCTTGGTGGACAGAGCACAAATGTTTGGCAAGATGGTGGTCTACTCTACACTTGGCTTCACCCAACCCCCACCCCCCTCTCCCCGCCCCACAGCTGGAGACAGAGCACTTGCCATCAGTTTCTCAATTTGATCACTCAGGAAAGTCAACTTGCCACAAAAGCTGCTAGTGTCATTCTACCGTTGCTCCATAGAGAGTGTCCTGACACATGCTATCCTGGTGTGGTATGGCAACGGTTCTGACAAGAAGGCTCTGCAGAGTCATCAATACAGCCCAGAGGATCACCCACACACACCTGCCTGCCCTGGAAGAGATCTATAGCTCTTGTTGCCTGTGGATGGCATCACGCATTCTAAAGGACTCACCTCATCACGCACATCACTTGTTTGCCCTTCTGCCCTCAGGAAAGCGTTACAGGTCCATCAAATCACACACAAGATTAATTAACAGTTTCTACCCCAAGGCCATCACCACTCTGAACTCTGCACACACACTGAACAAAATGTTGTACTGCTACAATACTATACTGTGAAATATTGCACATTCTGACGATGTTTTTCTTGCCATATTTGTTGTTTCCATTGTTGTTATTATTTATCTGTTACATTGGAGCTCCGCTCAGGCAGTGCGGCTTAAATTTTGTTGTATGTATTTACAATGACAATAAAGTATATAATTATTATTATTGTAGAATTACCCTGATCCTCAGCTTTCACAACATCTTCTACATCCAAAACATTATTCTCCAACATTTCTACCATCTTCAACATGATCCACCACCAATTATATCACTCTCCACTTTCTGCGGAGAACTTTCTCTCCGTGATCACTTGGTTCGCACATCCTTCCTCGGGTACTTTCCTCTGCAACCACAAGAGATGCAAGACCTGTCACTGCACCACCACTGTCACCTCCATTCAGGAGCCACAACAGCCTTTCCAGGCGAGCCAAAAGTTTATTTGCACTTCATCCAACCTCATTTAGTGCATTTGGTCTCTCAATGTTACCTCCTCAGTGAGACCGAGCATAGACCAGGCAACGCTTGTACTCACCTCACAAAGACCTGCTGGAATTCACAGTTGCTAGCCTTTTTAATTCCCCTTCCAATTCATATAAACATTTTCTGTCCTCTGCCTCGTCCATTTCTGAAGTGAGGCCACACGCAAATTGGAAGAAGTGTCTCAATACCACTTTTACAACCTACAACCTAATGGCATGAACATTGAATTCTTTAATTTGAGGTAAAATTCTCCTTGTGTCTCTTTACCAGCTTTCTTGCCCATGCGGCATCAGTCTAAAAGGTCACAACCCAAATGTCGTCTGTCCATTACCCTGCACAAATGTTGCTTTACTAGCTGAGTTTCTCCAGCACTTTGTTTTCCATTTACATAAAAATCCATTTTTTTCCAAGATAATTAAACAAGATGAGTTTAAATAGATGCTTAAATATATAGAAAAATAAGTTTAATCTTAAAAATACCAGGAAGGCAAGGTATCCTGAGATAAAGGACTAGCCAAGATGCGCTAGCGATTCTTTATTTTAAAGTTGCCCATCTGCAGCCCTCTGCTTTTTAAAAATGTATATTTAAATCCAACTGCACCCTAAAGGTTGTTTTATTGAAATCAAACAAATAAAAGAGCACAGAAGTTTCAAATGAAAAGTTTGCATGCTCATAAAATAGAATTGAAATACAAAAGATTTAAAACATTGAATTATCCATTCAATCTTGCAAAATCTAATGGTTAAACAGAAATAAATTCTCAAAAATGTGAAAGGAAATCACCCATCATTTCAAAATATCTCTTACCCTTCATTTTCCTCCTCTTTTCCACTGATTTTGACCACTCAGGATTAATGGCATCAAAACCATCCTGGGAAAAACATTTGAAAGTAAAACATTTTACTAATATAGAAAACAGGATCAGTGAAATTCATACGAGAAGTTTTGCTGTCCTCTTATAACAGTTATAGAAATTGTTCCCATCTTGACTGTTGCTCTCGACTGAGAAAAGAAAGTTTTTAAATTATTTAGTAGCATTATATTTAAACTGACTAAAATTTCTGTCTGAGTTACCATGAAGTGGTCCAAATTAAAATGTCCCAACCATGGGTAAAGTGTGCGCTGATTAACACTAACAAAATAATATTCATCTATCTCAACATTTTAGCTGTTTTACAACATAAAAATTGTCTTTCCAATGAAAATTAATAGTAAATATAGTTTGAATAAATTGTCCAGACCCTCGGAACGAAACTAATTCACCACAAATAGCAGATAAAGGAATGATGTTGTCTACATTTCTTGATCCAAGATTTTGCGTCAGAACCCTTCATCAGAGTGAATATTAATCATCTTCTGTCTTCATTGGTGCCAAATGCTTTTGATACACATTTCCAGCACCATCAGCACCTGGGTTTTCATCATAAACTGCACAGATATTTTCAAAGCCGGGTGCACTTACAGCTTCAGCGTATTAAGTTAGATTAAACGAGAACTATCCAGTTTGAAGTTTGATCGTTATTTTATGAGGAGTTACGATGAGGGATTACATGAAGAAGCCCCGCCTGGCACATGCTCGGCATACTTCAAAGCAGTGGCGTGAAAAACACAGAACCAACAGCCGGAGTAAGATAGTAAGGCTAACATAGACTAGAACTACCAGATGATCATTAATATTATGAGGGTAGGGAGTGGAGGGCACGTAATCCCTCATCGTAACTCCTCATAAAATAACGATCATACTTCAAACTGGTAAGTTCTTGTTTAATCCTACTATTTTACTTCGGAGTCACGTGAGTGACTACGTGAAGATTTTGAAGCTCTGTGATTTTCATGCCGTAGATCATTCCATACGACACACTGCTTGAGTTTACACTGTAGTGAGTAAATAATATATTGCTTGAAATTATGCAATAAATATTTTAATATTTTAATAATAATAATAAAAAGAAAAGTAATAACCCCTCTATCCCTGGGGAAATTACAACAAATGATATGCAACAAAGCAAACAATTTGAACAGAACTCAACACAGCATGTGCAACCCTGGCACTGTGACAACAGGTTTATCATAAAATCTAGAAAAGTTCCTCTTTAGACCATCCTGCAGTCTCCAGAATTTGTTCGAGCGGCATGTCCTGCACCTTTGCCGCGGACATTGATACCGCCCTTGTGGAGTGAGATTTAAACACATCGGTGTCTACTCCAGTTAATCCAGAACCTGTTTATCCATCTAGAAATAGTTTGTACTGTCACTTTTTTATATGTTTCTTGTGGGTAACGAACATTGGTATCTCACGATCTCGGAGACTCTTAATTCAATATATATTAAATCAGATGCTTAACCACACACAATGTTTAGTTGACAGAGTATGTCTTAAAGATTGCATTGGTTCCAGCCTTTCTTGGCTTGCTTTGCTTACTTAGATCATTGATATAAATCGTCATTTTATCTACAGACAACTGCATACAATGTAACCGTAACATTTGTAATGTTTGTAGTCATTGTGCTGATATTAATGTCATCAGCATAACCACTTTAAATATTAACTTCTGAAAAGACAGTGACGTAATTTGAGTCCATTGCCGAAGCAATGTGAGAACTATACTGACATCCCAGATTTCTGTTGTGCTCTGGTGTATACACATAAGTAGGAACACCAGCTTCAGGGTCAGTTTCATCCTGCCCTGGTACTCCCGAGTCTTTGCTCTAGGAGACTTCATCCAGACCTAAACAAGACACTGGTGAATGAGATTCTCATTCTTTATAGGCACCATACTCAGTGTATAGAAACTCCTTCGGAACCTGCCTTAGAATCTCATGGGTCTTTAGAACCCTTGACTGATTAGAATTTGGAGCATTTTATCTTGCTCTATGGGCACCATATGCCTTAGAATCATGGGTCTTTAGAACCCTTGACTGACATTTTATCTTGCTCTTGGGATCTCATCCAAGGTACTGGAGAATCGGAATCCCATTTTCATAGGCACCATACTCAGCGTATGGAAACTCCTTTGGAGCCTGCCTTACAGGAAGACATACCTGGGTCAAGAATCCTCGACTAAGTCAAGTGTGGAGCATTTTCTCCATTTCCAGCCTCCCCCACATTCTTGTCCTCCCTTGGAGGATAGTTACTTCTTTACTGTTTTGTATTTATGCGTAAACCATATATGTTTAAAATCGTAATTCTGACAGGCACATTCTGCTTGCAGAATATTTGTATTAACCGCAGTATCACACAGGGTTATATACATTTCCATAAAGAAAACTGCAAAGAAAACATATACTCAGAGCAGACTTTATTTTACAATTACTGGGTATTTGGAGCCGGCATTTAGCGCAGCCGTTATCTCCAAACCCGATCTAAATAGTAGCCCTTATCTCCCGATCCGATTTAAATCAGAAACTGCGGTTCCTGCACGTTCTATTCAATTATCGCAGTTTAAAAATACATTCACTCTAGCTGGCTCCGTATTTCGAGCCAGAGTTACAGAGTTTTTAAAAAACATTCAAAATACATCAGCACTCTAACTGGCTCTGCAGACTTACAGAGTTTAATCCCATTAGCAAGAAAGTTCAACAGCGACTCACCTGCGGGTTAAACTTACATAGCTGGTGGGAGCTGCGCTCTCCACCCTGTCGGAGCTTCACATGCGCCGACGTAATGCCGAGCATGCGCCAGGCGCGGCTTCTTCACGTAGTCACTCACGTGACTCCGAATGGGTGCCACATTGGGAGTCACGTCATTCAAATGAATTGGGATTCTGTATCAACCAGCCCTGCAGAAAAGTTCAAGAGCCCTGATGCATAGTTCATCCATTCCCTCAACTCTGCACATCAACAGTCCTCTGCTGGGTACAATGGCATGTCCAGCAATGGTCTGTTACTTCTTTGTTCCACCCAATAGGTGGGGACATCAAGGAATTATAGAACTGTGTACCAAACCTGCCAATATTAGGCTGGAAGCAAGATTCAATTGCTTTCTGAGCAATATTGGCCAAGACTCAGCAAACGCAATAATGGTGACATTCAGATGGCAACAAATAAATCAAAAGGAATTCAGAAAAGGTAAACCAGCTGATGTTTTCTATGCAAAAGTAACTAGTTCAATTCAGTTTAATCGATAAGGTTTAAGGAAAAAATGTAACCAATTGTCAATTGCCAAGGACAACATGCTCAGTTAGCTCAGACGTGTGTGTTTGTGAAATTCATGCACTTGATAAGATATTGGGATCAACTGTCTGGCCAATTAACACAGTTTGTATGCAGATAAAGGAACAGGTTTAAGTACCTTTGACAGAATCAGACCAAGGATAAGCCTGCTTTAGGAATACATGCCACAAGGTCCATCCACTGTAATTAGACAATACTGGAGCATTTACAATCACATTCAGCCAGAAATGTGGAGACGATGATTTCTTCAGAGAAAACAGTCTTTCGCAAATGGCTACGAAACCAGCAAAGGCTACGAAACCAGGCAATATTCTGGCCATAATCCTGTGAACCTGTGCTTCAGAACTAGCCATACTTCAAAACAAGATTTTTCAGTAAAGAAACAACACTGGCATTTACCCAACAGTATAAAAACTGTTCAGATTACAAAAATAAAACAAATCCATCAAAATAGCGAGGAAAAGTGCCTTTAACAATGCTAATGTTGGCTCAACAACATCTCACTCACTCAACAACATCCCCTTTTCCTGGATGACAGCTACTTCAAGTTCAACACTATCCAGGGCAAAGCAACCCGTTTGATTTGCATAACATGCACTACTATAAACATTTACTCCCCCCACCACTGGCTTTCATAACTGCACCTAGTATTATCTACATAATGCATAGCAATTACTCATCATAATTACTTTGGAAGCATCTTTCATGCCCATGACCTTTAGGATAGACAGGAACAGTAGATACTTGGAACCTAGCAAACAATGGTGCTTCCAGAATTGCACACCATCTCGACTTGGAAATATATTGACAATTCTTCATCACTACTGGTACGATACAATAATGTTGTGAGATTATTGTTGTTCAGAGGATTAACTAAAGTAATTCTGGAAGACAGTTTACTGTTTCAAAGGAATTAGGAATGACAAAATTTACCCTTACCCGCAATACTCACCTCCAATACATGAATTAAAAACGAGAGTGCGTGAACAAAATGTAATACTAGTTATGAAAGCTTACCAGCCCCTTGGCTAGGATACAAAAAGCATGGAGGTGTAAATTTAAAAAAAAAATCAGTACTTTAATCTTCCTGGAAGAGGTTCTGCATACATCTGCATGCAATATTTTCACTGGAGATAATTGTTTAGCCTTGGATCCAGCAATGAGACAGTAATATAACAACATGATGTAAACTACAGCAAGGACAATTTTGAGAGCATTGTAAACTTAGACTTCAATTACAATCAAGTCATTGTCACCACATTATTGTCACAATGAAAGATTGCAAATATGAAAACCGAGCACCATGGCTCAGTTGGTAAAGCTGCTGCCTGACAACTTCAGCAACAGGTTCAATACCAAGCTCTGACGTACATGGAGTTTCCATATTCGCTCCATGACCATGTGGACTTCATCCAAGTGCTCTTCCCAAATCCCAGACCTGTGGGCTGATCGGTAAGCGGTAAAATTTGGAAGAAGCGAGAAGGTTGTGGAGAAAATTGGGAGTGGAATGGGATACAAAGCACAGATTTGATCTCCTTCTCTGTTGTAAATAAATTTGAGCACGTGTTACTCTGTCTGCTTCAAACATTCTTCTCCACAATTTAACTAAGCAGAATGAAAATTACAAATATTTCAATTGCCTGAAACAGCTTCAAATACATACAAAAGAGAATTCTAAATCTCTTAACTTAAATATCTTTTCATACACAAAAGTCCAAATTTCTTTCTCCTTTTGGTTAAAAGCAATACATTTTGGAAGTACATTTCTTTTTCATCCATATTAAAAATAAATCACCTGCATTTCCTGTCTCCATTCTTTTTGTTGTCTCAAAGAAGGGATTTCCCATAAACTCAGTTGACCAGAGAGGTGGATGGCTGCCAGGAGCGTCCCGTCAGGAGATAAACTCATTTTGAAAACACCATCCTGCAAAATAGGATCCAAGAGGCAAAATGTCAGCACACTACCCCACATCAATCCAAAGACTTTCTGTGGAAGTACATTTACCTTTTGCTTTGTATTAGCATGTCCTCAATATTACTGTTAGTTTTACTAAATTGTTAAATATAACAGCATCCCAGAATTTAATTCTGATGACCACACGAGCAGTCAGTAAGTTGTTTTGAAAAAAATATGAAGTTATATAGAAACATAGAAAATAGGTGCAGGAGGAGGCCATTCGGCCCTTCAAGCCAGCACCGCCATTCATCGTGATCATGGCTGATCGTCCGCTATCAATAACCCATGACAGCCTTCTCCCCATATCCCTTGACCTCTATCCAACTCTCTCTTAAATCCATCCAGTGATTTGGCCTCCACTGCCCTCTGTGGCAGGGAATTCCATAAATTCACAACTCTCTGGGTTTAATTGTGGTCAACAAGACGACCTGCAAGGCGTTATAGTCACGATTAGCAAGCTGCAAATAGAATAAGACAAAGCTTTATCACCATTTAAATTGAATGAAAAAAAAACAGGCAGTTTGCCAACATCTGCCTTGATACTTAAAGGTAAATAATATTACAGAATTTTCTATTACTTGCTATAATCATCTGATCCTTAAAGGCCAATCACACTATTAAACATAAAATAAATTGTCATTAATCCGTGAATATATGACTGAAACTATACAAGAATGGTAATGTTGTCCAATTTTTGTGGTCAGCAGTGAATGAAGTGTAGTCCCTGCCCTTTGTAAAAGAGTTTATCGGCTGACCGGATCTCACCGTCTCCATCTCAGGAGACAGACTATCGATTGACATCTGGTACAAACCCACTGACACCCATACCTATTTAGACTACACTTCTTCCCACCCTGCTACCTGTAAAAACTCTATCCCCTATTCCCAATTCCTCCGTCTACGCCACAACTGTACCCAGGATGAGGTGATCTATAGCAGGTCATCGGAGATGTCCTCATTCTTTAGGGAACAGGGGTTCTCCTCTTCCATTATAGATGAGGCTCTCACTAAGGTCTCCTCGATATCCTGCAGCTCCGCTCTTGCACCCCCTCCCCCCATTCGCAATAAGGACAGAGTCCCCCTTGTCCTCACCTTCCATCCAATCAGCTGTCGCATACAGCACATAACCCTCCAACATCCCAACTGGCCACATCTTCCCATCTCCACCCCTTTCTGTTTTCCGCAGAGCATTCCATCCACAGCTCCCTAATCAATTCGTCCCTTCCCACTCAAACCACTCCCTCCCAGGTACTGAAAAGGTTAAATGCTTTTAAATATATAAAAGATACAAGGTGGAATTGACTAGGTTGCAGCGTATTCCAAGAGAGAGAAAGACAAGCTCAGGCTTGTCTCAGGTGATGTATGTTGAGACAATGACCAATGCCTTTGAAATGTCTTGTCCTGGAAGTACCAACTGATAAGATGCCTTTGAAATAATGTCTTGTCCCGAAAGTATCATCTGATAAGAAACAGATGCCGTTGAAATGTCTTGTCCTGGAAGTACCAACTGATAAGAGGCCTTTCAAATGTGCCTACTAATTGATAAGAGACAAGCTCAGACGCATCTGGTAGTGATGTGGTAGTGATGTATATTGGCTACATCTTTTTTTTTAATTATAATTTTATTGGAAGCAATTGTACAAAAAAGAATGACTTAACAGTTCTACAACTCGAGCACAGCTTCAATTTTAACATTTTACAAACAGAATATTAATTTGAAATAAGAAAAAAAGAGAGAAGAAAGGAAAGAGTAAGATGAAAAGAAGGAAAAAGAGGAGATATGTCCATCGACCCACCCATGCACCCGCTCACCCAGCCTTACAATCAGTTTTGAGTTTGTGTTCAACCATTGTATTGTTCAAGAAATTCAATAAAAGGAGACCATATTTTTAAAAATTGATCTGGTTTGTCAGTCAAGACAAACCTAATTTTCTATAGATGTAGTGTCTCTGTCATTGTCAATTTCCATAATCCACATCTTCACTGAGGGGACGGTTGTCTTTTTCCAAAAAAGTATACGTTTTTTTGCTGATATTAGACCGTAATCAAGAAAGCATCTTTGAAATACCGTTAGTTTGACACATGCCTCTGATATTCTCAGTATTATCAGTTCTGGGTCTGGTTCTAGTGGAATTTTCAGTGTTTTTGAGGTAACATTAAAGACCTCCGTCCAAACATTTTCTATTTTTGTACATAATACAAAAGTATGGGTTAAGGTGGCTTCTGGAGAATGACATTTGTCACAAAGGGGGGGAAACACTGGGGCAAATCTTGCTCAATTTGGTCTTTGAGTAATATAGCCCGTGCAGTACTTTTAACTATCAGGCAGTGTCTGGCATTTAAAGAGCAATGATGTATGTATTGTTGGCTTTCGTCCCATATATCCTTGGAGATGTGTTGACCCATTTTATCCTCCCAAGAACGCCTATAAATCTCAGATGATGGAGTGTCGATATTTTGGAGGGCATTGTAAATGTGGGATATCAGCATCAGCGTCTCTGTATCTGCATGTCTATTCAAACATTCATCAAGTATGTCTGGACCTACAGAGGAGCAGTCTTGTATATGTGTTCTCATGTAATCCCTAACTTGGAGGTATCTGAAAAAGTTATTGGTGTTCAGCTTGTATTTCTCCTGCAATTCTTGAAAGGAGGAAAGAGTCCCCTTCTGATAAAGGTCTCCCACAGTATTGATTCCCGGATTCTTCCATTGAACAAAAAACACATCTAGGGTAGAAGGTTTGAAAGAGGGATTATTTGCAAGGGGGAGAAGGAGAGACATGTTTCTCAGTTTGAGCTTCAGCTGTTTCCAGATATGGATAGTACTGTGCATTATGGGGTTAGGCTCATACGTTGACTTATTCAGAGAAAATGGAGACAGGACAATCGAGCCTATACAGAATGGCAAGCAATCTTCCCTTTCCATTTTTAGCCAGTTTGCCTGTTGGTATGAATCATCCAGCCAGGAAATTATAGTTTTAATATTGGTTGCCCAATAGTAAAATAAATTAAGTAAAGCTAGTACTTCATTCTATGTTGATTTGCACAAATGTCTTTTGTGTATTCTTTTACAGCTTTTATAGTCCCAGATGAAATTAGTGACAATGGAATCAATTTTTTTTTTAACTTTTGGAGAGATATATCGGTATTGACTGGAATAAGTATAGAGGTTGCGGGAGAAATATCATCTTTACGGCATTTAGTCTACCGAGAAGAGAAATGGGCAATGTTTTTCCAAAATTGAATATACAAATGGAGTTTAGTAATTAATGGTGGGAAATTTGTTTTAAATAAAAGGGAATATTTTCTGGTAACGTAAACTCCGAGGTGTCTGAATTTTTCAGTAACGATTCTAAAGGGAAACTGTTGGAGCTGGGTGACGTCTTGTACTTTTATTGGCATAATTTCACTTTTACTCCAATGGATTCTATAGCCAGAAAAGGAACCAAATTGTTCTATAGTAATTAATAAATTTGGAATACTAATTTGGGAGTTAGTAACGTATAGGAGTATGTCATCTGCATATAGAGAAATTTTATTAGAAGTATGTTTAGTATTGTATCCATATATGCCTGGATGGGACCTGATACTCTCGGCAAGAGGTTCTATGGCTAATGCAAATAGCATCAGGGAGAGAGCGCATCCTTGTCTATTGCCCCTGAATAACTGAATTTTAGGTGAAAGCATTTGGTTTGTTAATATTCTGGCTGTCAGATTAGCATATAAAAGCTTCACCCATGAAGTGAAGTTTTCCCCAATTGGAATTTTTCCAACACTGTGAAAAGATAAGACCATTCCACTTGATCGAAAGCCTTTTCGGCATCCAGTGAAATGATTGTTGGGTCTTCATTTGGTATTCTCTGCGAATACAGATGCCGCAGCAGGACCTGTAATATCGTGAAAGACATTATACATCCTTGGCACCACCTTTTCACACTGCTGCCCTCAGGAAAAAGGTACAGGTCATTAAAGTCACGCACTGCCAGACTCAAGAACAGCTTTTACCCATCAACAATCTTGGAACTGAACTCTGTCTCGGGAGCGGGTTATGGGAAGGGGGGGGGGGGGGGGGGGGGGGTGGGAGACAGTGTTAATTTATGTAAATGTGAATCCATGGGTAGGTTTGGGGAGGGAGGGAGTGTAAAAAGTATCAGTATGTGAATGTTTGAAGGTCTTTTATTGAGAGACACAGTAATCTCGTTGCATGTGACACATGCAATGACAATAAAGCATTCGAATTCGAATTCTAATACATTACATTAAACAGACGTCTCAAATTATAAAATGAGTGTCGTTTGGGTATGGACCCGGTTTGGTCTGGGTGTACTAATTTGCCAATGACTAGGCTAGGGACACATTCAGAGACTGACATCGAGTGCTGCTGGAGGGTCAGGTAAAAGACTGAGGGAATGTTGCAGACTGCAGGAGTTGAAGCTCGGTGCAGCCAACGCAAAGGCTCGGTGGGGGAGGGCCACAGTCTAACGCCCTTCCGCTGGCTGGACATGGGGGGTACTATTGTGGAGACGCCCCTCTATCTTGTGGCACTGATTCGTGGAAACTTGGGAAAAGGAAAATGTCTAAACTGTATTGATCTATTGTACAGCCTCCGAAAATGTCGGATGGATTTTCCGCAAGGTTAATGTATTGTATATATTTATCATTCGAATAAAGTATATTTTGGAAAAAAATAAAAAAAAGGTCTACAAGCTAAAGTCTTGGCTCGAATCTTCTGGTCAGTATTTAAGAGGACAATTGCTCTATCGGATCCCGTCTCTTCGAGATTTTTATATTTTTTAGGAATTAACATAATAATTGATTCTGCAAGAGTCTGTGGTAAGGTCTGTTCCTTGAATGCTTGAGTGTAGAGGCTTCGTAGGCGTGGGGAAATTATGTCGTTAAACTTTTTATAAAATTGATAATATTTTATAAAATATTGAGCCTGTCAGGGCCGGGAGTTTTTCAATTTTTCAGTGATTTAATGGTCTCTGAAATGTCCTTTACTGTTATCTCTGCACCTAGTTCCTCCCATTCTATCTCACTGAGGGATGGGAGGTTGCCCTTATCAAGAAATCTCTTCATCTTTGCTGAGTCGGCTGTTGTTTGTGACGAGTATAGGGTTTGATAAAATTGTAGAAATCTTTCATTTATATCTTTGGGCAGTGAGAGCAATTTGTCTTTTTCTGATCTAATTATATGTATGGTACGGTCATCCTCTAATTTGCAGAGTTGACGTGATAACAGTTTATGTGGTTTATTGCCGAATTCAAAGTATTTTTGTTTAGTATATTGAAATGCCCTACTGATTCTTGCCGAAAGTATCTGGTTTAGTTTGAATTTGAGTGCAGCTATCTTATTGTGTTTTATTATCAGCCGCATCTTCTAAGTCTAATTGTTTTATTTGTTTTTCTAATTCCAATTGTTCTGCCCTATTTTTCGTATTTTGAAAGGCTGGGTATGAAAAAATTCAGCCTCTAAGATAGGCTTTAAAGGTGTCCCAAAGCAAGGATGGAGAAATACCAGGAGTGTTGTTTATCTCAAATAAAGTTTTTGTCTGTACCTTCAGATAGTCACAACTGGCCGTTTGGGTGACATTTTCGGTAATTACGGGAATCACAGGAGTCGCATAATGATGATGTCCGCTTACCGGTCTGCTGAGCCTCTGCCAGCGAGTATGTTTAACGATCTGTTTCGTTCTTTTTTCCAGTAGGTTTAGTCGAAACGGTACGGAGGTGTCGCACGGGTGTCCTAACCCTCCATAGCGCCACCGGAAGTTTGATATTGGCTACATCTTGACCATGACTAATATCTTTGGAATGTGACTAATGATCACACACACACAGTATAAAACACCATGCAAATCTTTGTTCACTGAAGTGGTAGCATGGGAAAGTCAAGTGTCCGAAGCTTACTTGACTGGTACATCCCCGTCACATCTGCTGGTAAAAAGAAGAAAAAAGGCGCCAAATCGAAATAACCCCTTGTCCGGCATGGAAACCCTGTTTATGGAAGAGGGGGCGATAAGGAACATATTCGGGTGGGAATGAGGAACAAAGTCGGGAATAGTGTAGACCACCTCCCCTATATGCCCTGGTGGCAGGAGCTACCCCACGAAAACTCTTTGATGGCCTCTGGCTCACCCCTCTCAGACAAGTTTGTGTAAATGATGTTTTTCTGTCCGTTCTTTTATATTATATACACTGTCTTACGAATGTTGGTAAGGAGGGAAAACAATGGAGATACACATTACAATTTCAAAACCTAATTGTAATGCCCATTTTCCTTTGTGAAAATTCCATGTTAATTCAGTACATCACATGTGGAATGGTAGACAAGCCTTTGAGTGTTTTTTGGGTGTATAAAAGTTTTAAGAATTTGAATAATTTCCTTGAGGTGTGTATAATTGTGTCACTTTTGAGGTTTGGCAAGTCGTGAGTGAATGTCACAAAAAAGTTTTAGGAGGTAGTGTCTCTTTAAGAAGTTGCAGTTGTGTGGGGGTGGAGCCACACACAGTTATTTTCTTTTCCTTTTGTCTTTGGATATGCTTATATATTTATGTGGAAATTAACTGTTTATTCTTTGTTTTCTCTTAACTCTTAAAACAGAGGAGAGATGCAAATATGCAGTTAGTTTTGTCTTATTGGTTTAAAGTTTTTTTTCCCTATTTCTAATCTTTTGAACTGAGTTCAAAAAGAGATCTGGATGCCTTTGGCATCCTGGTTAAAGTGAGATTGGAGATGCCAATATCGCAGGAAAAAAATGTAAATTTGGGAAAATTGTGAATAGTATACATTTATACTAGCAATTTGAAATTGTGAATTTGGGGAGATAGATTGGAACAATTGGGAATAATTTTTTCAATTGTTTTTTCTTAATAATGATCTATTTTTTAAAGGGTTTAAGGATATTGGCGGTTATGGATTACTGATTTTGAGTTTGAGTTCTTTTGGGAAAGCTTGTTTTGATGTGATCATAGTGTTTGTCTTTTAGAATGCAAATGAGCAGCCTGTCTCCAGGGAAGTAAATGTGTGGAGGCTTGAAGCACGTGCTGTGTAAAGGACAAATGAAGCTCCATGCAGTATTGTGCCAGTTGATTACATCAGACTGTAGCTTACAAAAGGGGATTTGAGGGAACTCACTATGGGGGGGGCAAAAAGTGAGAGGTAAAGTAGATTGGAGAGGAGAAACATATTTGGACAATTGAAGAGATAATATTAAGGTTGGGGTCCTTCTTCAGATAGACTCAGATCAGGGAACAAGTTCACAGGGAAGGTGATGAAGGAGGCTTCTGCCTTGTCAGTAGTTAAAGACTGATTTCACATTTCCAAATCACCCGCAAAGTTTTGGATTAATGGAAGGAATAGGACACTAAAGAGTTTAAGTAAAGCCTTGACCGAGACTGGACAAGAATGGGTCATTCTGATGGTTCAGAACAACCCCAGCTAGAGAGACAGGATTAACAACTTTTGAATTGATAACAGGACAAGCTATGAACCAAAGATCCTATAGCGGAGCAAGATGGACTACTCTCACGAAAAACGCGTAGTACGGTCATGGGCAGATTCATGAATAATTATAGGACCCATTTCAGCAACCAGCCTCCGCCATCTTGCTCCGTCATCTTACTTCCGCCCAAAGATATTATCTGTGCTTCTGCCTCCGTCTCCGGGGTTTGAGGCCAAAGATCCTATTGCGGTCCCGCTTCCTCTGCTGTTACTGCTGCTTCATGGCCGTCGCCTTTCACTCGCTCTCCCTTTCCCGCCTCTCCCGCCGCTTTGCTGCAAAGCTCCTTCTTTTTGGGTTTTTTATTTCAGGCCAAAGTATATCCAGTTTTATTTTTAAAAGGCGAGGAGAGGCGGCGGCGGCGGCCGAGACCACACTGGCGCTGCGAGGAGCGGGTGGGCGGACGGACGGACGCTCCTTCACCGGGCGGGCGGGCTGGCTTTGCGCTGCGGTGCTGTTCGGGCGCTCCTTCAACCGTGCGGTGTGTGCTAAGCTGAGCTGTGCTGGGCGGGCGCTGCGGATCCCGGGGCTCCTAGGCAAAGATCCTATAGCTCTGCTGCTGTTGCTATAGGATCTTTGGTATATGCGGAGCTCCCGCGGCAACAGCTTCGCTCGCTGGACTGGAGGGCAGCAGCTTCGACCGCCCCGGGCCGCGGAGTTATCAGATAGTCAAGACAATTACCAGACAAATTTATAAACATTTTATTCTATAACAAGAATCAACAGAATTAATTAATCTAGCCCTATATAAAACACACAAACTGTTGCCCCGCAATGTTGATTACACTGCGAGTCGGGTCGGGTAGGTTCCGGTTAAAAATAAAATCAACTCAAACACAGCTTATGAGCCATTAAAAATAAATGATTTAAAAAAGAAAATCACCAGAGTCAAATTTTATTCTTTAACAAGAATTCACAGAATTATGAACTACAGAATTATGAATCTAGTCCTATATCTCACACACACAAACTGCCCCCCCCCCCCGCAACGTTGATTACACTGCTAGTCGGGTCGGGTAGGTTCCGGTTACTAAAATGTACGAAAGAAATGCCCATGTTCCGTTCCGTTGCGTACTACATGTCAGCCCATTGCATTTTGCCGGAGTGGCCTATCTTGCTCCGTTATAGGATTTTGCTATGAACCTACCAGAAGATGGCCATCCTTGATATGAGGGTGACTCCAGGCTACGTACCCCCTGGGGTGCGACTAGAGTGTGGAAGTTAGACTTACAGAAGTTACACCTATAGGCCCTCAGCGATTAACTGGTTATGTGTGCACAGCGATTAACCCATGCCTTGCCAGGTCTGCGTTCCCAGGTACAAGAGGCGCAGAGGCCACTACCAGTTAAACACAGCGACGAGTCCATATTTTTTTTTAAAGAAGGAACTGCAGATGCTGGAGAATCGAGGGTACACAAAAAGCTGGAGAAACTCAGCGGGTGCAGCAGCATCTAAGGAGCGAAGGAGATAGGCGACGTTTCGGGCCGAGACCCTTCTTCAGACTGGTCAGGGATCAGGGAAATTAGACGGTGATGTGGAGAGATAAGGAACTGAGTGTATGCAAAAAAGTATCGGTGACAAGCCATTGTAAGCTGTTTGTGGTGTGAAAATGAGAAGCTGGTGCGACTAGGGTGCGGGAGGGAGATAGAGATAGAGGGAATGCCAGGGCCCGAGGGCTGAGGGACAGCAAGGGTTAACAGAATTGAGAAAATTCAATATTCAAGCCCAAAGGATGCAGACTCCCCAAGAATATGAGGTGCTGTCTCCTCCAGCTTGCGGTGTTGCTCAAGGAGGCCCAGGACCGAGAGGTCGGATGTGGAATGGGAGGGGGAGTTGAAGTGCTGAGCCACCGGGAGGTCGGGTGGTTATTGCGGACCGAGCGGAGATGTTCGGCGAAGCGATCTCCGCTACCGATGATCATCTGGCATCTGGAGCAGCGGAATGCAGTAGATGAGGTTGGAGGAGGTTGCAGGTGAACCTCTGTCTGGACTGGACTGCTTGGGTCCCTGAAAGGAGTGGAGGGGGGAGGTGAAGGGACAAGTGTAGCAAGTGCCCGCAATTGGGGCGGTCTTTGCGGAAGGCAGACAGGGGGAGAGATGGGAAGATGTGGCGGGTGGAGGGGTCACGTTGGAGGTGGCGAAACTGGCGGAGGACTATTTGTATTTGCTGGTGGGGTGAAGGTGAGGACCAGACTCTGCCCTGTTTGCGAGTGGGGGAAATGGGGAGCGAGGGCAGTGTTGCGGGGTATGGAGGAGACCCTGGTGCGAGCCTCATCAATAGTGGGGGAGGGGAATCCCGTTCTCTGAAGAATGAGACATTTGTGATGACCTGGTGTGGAACACCTCATCCTGGGAGCAGATGCGGCGTAGTTGGGAATAGGGGATGGAATTGGGAGGAAGAGTGTCCCGTCAGACTGTGATAATAAGGGACTGTATGTTGGGATTGAAGATGTACGCAAGAAAGGACAATGGGGCTATGACCAATCTGGGGTTGGCCCAGATGGACTGGACTTGAAAATAATTTGGAGTTTTGAATTTGATAATAAGTGTATGTTGGGTGTGTACGCACATCCCATATAATGATGGAGAAGAATACCTCTCTTAACAATATCCCTTTATCTTATTGAGATTCTGGCCTTATACTGTTTTCGCAATAAAACAGCAACTAATGGCTGCCTTCAGAATGGCAACCTTGAGGACTAACCCATATTTAAAGGATGGTACACCCCTCCCTTTAATCAAGATTGGAAATTAAACATGACTAGCGCAGCGGATGTACCCCGACTGCAGATAGTAAGAGTTAATATTACCCGTTTTTTGTCTAAGCACTGATGTATTTTTGGGAAACAGTACGTGTATGACAACCCAGTCAGCCACCATTGTCAGCCAACCGGTTAATGGCACATATTTTGTATGTGGATCCGGGGCCTACCCATGGTTACCAGGAATGCCACCGGCAGAAGGGGCAACTTGGGAATGACTAAAAGGACCCCTTCACTGGACAGGGTGCCATTATGATGCATATGTGGTCCCACACATGAGAAGCATGAACCAGTTACACCAGCACACTGGGATTTCCAAGTGAAGCCTAATGAAGGCTGAGCAATTTTTTATGATCCTCTTCCCGTCTTATGGTTGTATGGTAGTATCACGGGAACTCTTTAATATGGCCCTCACTATGGAGACGATTGTGAATCCCATTGCCGCCTTCTTGAGTGCAACCCAGGAGATAAACTAGGTAACAGCTGAGATAGTAGCTATGAGAACTGGAACGGCCCTAGATTTTATCCTAGCAGTAAAAGGAGAGACGTGCGCCATAATTGGCTAAGAATGTTGTACTTTTATCCCCGATGTTTCCTCCAACATTACCGCCTTGGCCGCCCATATCAGAATGGAAGTGGCTAGAACAAAGAAGGTAGGAGCTGAATTCCATGATTATAGCTCCGGGGGAGGTTGGTGGCCATTTAATATGTTTGGAAGGACGGGGAATTATTGTCCACTATGGATTGATTGTATTACTAATTATACTCTTAATTTGTCTGTTGCGATGCTTAAGGCCTATCTTGTGTACTCGGCGAGGACTGTAATTGTTATCATCAAAATGATAAAGAGGAGGGAATGAAAAGGTTAAATGCTTTTAAATATATAAAAGGTACATGGTGGAATACTTGACTAGGTTGTAGCTTGTATTCCAAGTGAGAGAGACCTCAGGCTTGTCTTAGGTGATGTATATTGAGACAATGACCGATGCCTTTGAAATGTCTTGTCCTGGAAGTACCAACTGATAAGATGACTTTGAAATGTGTCTACTAATTGATAAGAGACAAGCTCAGATGCGTCTGAGTGATGACTTAGTGATGTATATTGGCTACATCCTGACCATGACTAATATCTTTGGAATGTGACCAAGCGACACACACAGTATAAAACACCATTCAAATCTTTGTTCATTTTAATGGTAGCACGGGGAAGTCAAGTGTCTGAAGCTTACTTGACTGGTGTATCCCCATCACTTCTGCCGGCCGATGGTCAGTAAAGCTTGAGTTTATTTACCTAACGTTTTTGTGAGTTGTCTGGTTATTAAAACTGATCCTCATCAGCACTTTCCCCTGGAGAGGCAACACCTGTCCCTATACCTCCCCCTCAACTCCATCCAAGGACCTCAACAGTCTTTTCAAGTGAGGCAGAGGTTCACTTGCACATCCTCCAAGCTCATCTACTGTATCCGCTGTTCCAGGTGTGGACTCCTGTATATCGGCGAGACCAAGCGCAGGCTCGGCGATCGTTTAGTTGAACACCTCCGCTCAGTCTGCCTAAACCTACCACATCTCCCAGTTGCTCAACACTATAACTCCCCCTCCCATTCCCACATTGGCCTCCTCCATTGTCAGAGTGTGGCCCAGCACAAATTGGAGGAACAGCACCTCATATTTCACTTGGGTAGCTTACACCCGTGGTTTGAACATTGACTTCTCTAACTTCAGTAGCTCTTGCTTTCCCTCTCTCTCCATCCCCACCCCTTCCCAGTTCTCCCACGACTTACTGTCTCCAACTACATTTTATCTCTGTACCGCCCACTCCCCTGAAATCAGTCTGAAGAAGGGTCTCGACCCAAAATGTCACCCATTCCTTCTCTCCAGAGATGCTGCCTGTCCCGCTGAATTATTCTATTTAAAAAGCATTTAGACAGGCACATTAACATGCAGGGAGTAGAGGGATGTGGATCACATGCAGGCACTTGGGATTAATTTAATTTGGCATCTTGGTGGGCACAAACTTCATGGGCTGAAGGGATTGTTCTGTACTGTTCCATTTTCTCATAATCAAGAAGAGTTAGTTACAATATGCGTTCAATACCAAATTATATGTAGAAGCAAAATACAGAGAACGAAAGATTGATTTTTTTTTTTAAAGAGCACATTAGGGACAGAAAGAAAATGTAAAAAAAAATAATAATTTTAACAACTTCAACCTTAAAGGCTGAGAAGCTCAAATCTATAGGATTGATCCGAAAGGAAACTTCTGCTACCTGGGGTTGATTAGTTAGGCCAATCATAAATATTTACGCTCACTTGAATGGACAAGGCTGAGTACATCAAGAAAATGTTTCAATGCTGACTCTTTCAGTGTAAGTTCTGATGAAACAAGGTAAGTCAAGCAACTGCAGTCTGGATTTTTGCATTTATCTGTACATCCTTTACCAACAGTCTTTGTCAGTTGGTAAATAATTCACTCTTTAATAATGACAATGCAGCCCAACACTGCAGTTATATTGTGAACAGAATTAAAATACTTTTCCAAAATATATTGTGCAAAATGTTGTTAAGCAAGTTCAACGCATCAATACATTTTAATTTTTGTTTTGTTCACATTCAGATTAGGTTAAAATAAAGAGTCACTGTTGAGAAATTGGCAAATGCTCCCTGACACACTCTCCAATTTATTAAAAAACACAGACATCTATTGCTTGAATCCACCAGCCTCTTCAGACAAAAGACTATGCTGCAAATTCAATAGATGTCTTTGTTTCCTAGATAGCAAGGTAAGTATGTGTGACAAACTCAAGTCCTGGACAGACTGAGATGCCAAATTCTGCTTGAGTCAATTCACTCCATCACACGATGTAGCAACACAACTGAACATTTGCTTTTTTTCCAAATTGACCCAGCTTAAATGGGAAATCACTACAATCTTGTTTCAGAAATTAGTGGAAAAAAGCAGACTCAGAGTCTGATTAGGAAAAGCTGAAACGTCACCCATTCCTTCTCTCCAGAGATGCTGCATGTCCCACCGAGTTACTCCAGCATTTTGCATCTTGGGAAAGCTAAATTATTTTGTTTATAAAAAGTAAATTTACTTGCATGTTTCTGTGTGTATTTTCAGGAGTTTTTTGTTAACTTTTTTTTTAAGATGTTGTAATCATGAACTCCAATTTTAAATTTAAAAAAAATATCACCACTATTAAATTACCTTCAACTTTGACAGTCAGAAAACTGTTAATGCTTTACAGGGAATGGAGGGGTATGGTCTGAGTGCAGGTAGAT
The DNA here is from genome assembly GCA_035221665.1 of Okamejei kenojei. Lineage (NCBI taxonomy): Eukaryota > Metazoa > Chordata > Chondrichthyes > Rajiformes > Rajidae > Okamejei > Okamejei kenojei. The sequence continues at coordinate 42,633,473 of CM069135.1, forward strand.
GGGACTAGGGGAAAACAAATGGTCGGCATGGACTGGAAGGGCCGAGAGGGCCTGTTTCCGTGCTGTAATTGTTATATGGTTATATGGTTATAGGTATGCTGGATTAGGGATCGCTAATTATGATACTGGATGTTCAACTTCCATTCAAGCTGAAGCTCAAGTCTGGCTAGGTCTGGTAATACCAATGGTTGTCAATTCTGTGCACTGGAGACCAGATCAGCAAGATGCGATCAATTAACAGATGCAAATATAATTAGATTGTAGTCATACTTTAGCATGCTCACATTGAACCCATAATTGGATTACATTTTAAGAGCTACACGAAAACCAATTTTAAAATCTTAGCAATAATTTAGACCCATACCACAAAATGCACATTTATCATTATTTTTTGCTGCTCTGTTCTCTTTGCCAAAGGACTAAATTCACAAGAAAAAATATCCTGTAGTGCCTCTTCTCACTTGAAATATGAAGCCAGCAAAATAGATCTAAACAAGCATCAATTAGTTTGCAAACAAATCTAGCAGAATAAGAAAACATGATGTAGCAAGGAAATAAGGGCTTGCAGAAGGATTAAAACAAAGAGGAGGTTCAATAGAATGAAATGAATGTATGCGTATGCGTGCACAGACATATGCAGCTTTTATAGATCAAGAGAAAAAAATGAAGAAGATGGTTGGAGAGTAAAAGAAAAAGGAGATAGCTCAATGCTGGGGAAAGAGTAGGGGGAGGAATAAAAAGAGAATTGTGCAAGAAAAGGCATTTACCTTTATATTATCAAGGATTTTTTTGTAATAATAGAATGATCTAATGGTCTAGTAAAATAGCATTAATTGTTTGTTATTTTTTTTCTAATTGAAAACCAAAAACAACTGAAGTTCCCTTGACTCAGCAGCATAAACAACCACCTCTCTAACTGCTCCCCCTCTGTGATACCCCCTTCCCTCCAACTCTACGACCACATCCTCACCCAGACTCGATCTCTATCTCCCTCCCCCACCCTAGTCGCACTAGCTTCTTATTTTCACACCACAAACAGCTTACAATGGCTTGTTCTCTTTATCATCGATACTTTTTTGCATATCTTTCATTCATTGTTCTTTATCTCTCACATCACCGTCTATATCTCTCGTTTCCCTGATCCCTGACCAGTCTGAAGAAGGGTCTCGACCCGAAACGTCGCCTATCTCCTTCGCTCCTTAGATGCTGCTGCACCCGCTGAGTTTCTCCAGCATTTTGTGTAACCCTCGATTCTCCAGCATCTGCAGTTCCTTCGTTAACACTTTGTCTACTCCACTGCGACATCTCCTCAAGGTATGCCTACTTTGAAGAAGTTCTCCTCCTCCCTACGGAGACAGTTTCACAACCTCCTCTCTAACTGCTCCCCCTCTGTGATACCCCCTTCCCTCCAACTCTACGACCACATCCTCACCCAGACTCGATCTCTATCTCCCTCCCCCACCCTAGTCGCACTAGCTTCTTATTTTCACACCACAAACAGCTTACAATGGCTTGTTCCCTTTATCATCGATACTTTTTTGCATATCTTTCATTCATTGTTCTTTATCTCTCACATCACCGTCTATATCTCTCGTTTCCCTGATCCCTGACCAGTCTGAAGAAGGGTCTCGACCCGAAACGTCGCCTATCTCCTTCGCTCCTTAGATGCTGCCGCACCCGCTGAGTTTCTCCAGCATTTTGTGTAACCCCAGCATAAACAACCACATTTTCCATACAATCTTACCTGCTCTGGTTGCCGTCGCCAGAAGGGTCGAACGTTAAACATCCGTAATAAAGATCTTTGACACTGCCAGCAAAGCACAAGATGCATGTTAGTTGAAAGTTTAAATATGATTTTTATGATATAGAAATGTTGAGAAAAAATTGTTTCTGCAATAGTTGATTTAAGCATAATCATATGATCATAACATGCAGTAGCAGAATTGGGCAATTACGCCCATTGAGTTTGCTCTGGTAACAGAGTTTGTAATAATGTGTTTGTGACAGTGACTCTACATCCATGCATGGAGGCACGCGAGGCAAGGAAGCTCATGTTATATATGTCCTACACTTATGTTTCATTTACACTGAATAATCCTAGGCCAGGCCAGAGGGGAAAGGAAATACACTAAAACATGCAACTCCCCTCATGATGCTAAACATTTCTATGAACTGAAGGGGTCTGATATGGAAAATTTTTCATCTAGAAGTTATCACTGAGAGGATGGCTGGGTTATCGTGATATTTCTATTTTTATTACCTAAATGACTTAATTGGTATAGTTATGAAGCACCTATTTGACCTTCACAATACTGCCTAATTATGAACAGTGGACCCCCAGCAAGGTACCTTTTTAGTACCGGGCGGCAGCACAGTGATGCAGCTGGTAGAGCTGCTGACTAACAGCTCCAGACACCTGGGTTCAATCCCGACAATGGGCCCCGTCTGAGTAGAGTTTTCAGATTGTCTGCTATTTCTCTGGATGCTCCGGTTTCCCCCACATCCCAAAGATGTGTGGGCTGGTAGGTTAATTCTTCACTATAAATAGTCCCTCATGTATAGACAAGTGGTAGAATCTGGAGGTGGAGGGATTTGATAAAAATGGCAGGAGAATAAAATGGGATTAACATAGGATTAGTGCAAATGGATGGTCAGCACGGACTAAGTGGGGATGAAAGACCCGTTTTCATGCTTTATCACTCTAACTAAAGTGAATATTACAGAGGAGCAAGTTAAACTGAATAATAAGTCTTATATCTTACTGCATATATGAAAACCATGGAAGTTGGTGAGGAATGATGGCTTTGCTGTATTAGTAATACTGTTATGGTCTGTAGTAATACTGATTACTTTCAAGTGCAAAGAAAACTTTAAAATGGAATTTGAAATTCTTGGTTTTAAAGAAGGAACTGCAGATGCTGGAGAATCGAGGGTACACAAAAAGCTGGAGAAACTCAGCGGGTGCAGCAGCATCTAAGGAGCGAAGGAGATAGGCGACGTCTCGACCCGAAACGTCGCCTATCTCCTTCGCTCCTTAGATGCTGCTGCACCCGCTGAGTTTCTCCAGCTTTTTGTGTACCCTTTGAAATTCTTGGGACAGATTAGGAACTACATAATTTCAAAACCATTTTTTGAAGAACCGTCAAATATGTTCAATAGGTCTTAATTACAACAGATAGCCCATTAAATTCACAATTAGTTAACTTCAATGTTCTCTAAATGAAGTTCAAACAGTAGTTTCACATACAATTATTAATCAAACAAAAACTGATTATGCAAAAAAAATCACTAACAGAAAAATAAAATGTTCTACTTACAGCACCAACATCATCCTCGCAGTTGGTGACCTGTTTGTAATATGGTGCAGCAGAAAGAACACGCCAAGATGTTATTCCATAGCTCGTAGCTTTTGAAACTTTTTCTTCTTTGATTTCATGGCCTCCAACCAGCAGCAGCCTTTAATAATATAAATTATGCACTGAATAGAGTTTAAGATCTTTGCATGTAAATGGAAGATGAAAACATTAAATATTTATTATTTTGCTATTCATTCATTATTGCATTTCAAATAATTAAAATATTGTGTCTCTTTCAGATCTATAGTAAATTAGTAATGGATTTGTAATGATCATTTTGAATTATTTGTTTATATTGCACAGGTACTTTTTCTCCCCTATGTTAAAATTACAGAGGAAAAGTAAACTAATATTTTGTTGATCTTTGGAGTTTTGTTAAAATTCAATCAACTGGATTTCAAGATTTTTCAAGAGTACAAATTTCACGTCTTTGGAACAATTTGATTCAAAGATCTTCTACTACCTCCACTCCCACTCCTCCCCGGGTATCTTTCAATTTGCAGTTGCAATAGTTGAGTGCAAGACAGTGCAACCTTGATGCTTCGACTTCCAAACACTGTATCATATTCATGAGCCCCACTTTATAACTATTTAGATTGAGGTGTAAAATTCAAATATATCAAAAATAAAAGTGCCCTGCACTACAAATAATGTAAATTGTGAACTGGTCTGTTCAGCCCATGTACTTAAAAAAGGAACAGGAAAATTAAATATCCCCACGTAAGTGCTAAAGGAATTACTGTTTGGGCTAAAGGGATCAAGGGATATGGGGGGAAAAGCAGGAACGGGGTACTGATTTTAGATGATCAGCCATGATCATATTGAATGGTGGTGCTGGCTCGAATGGCAGAATGCCCTACTCCTGCACCTATATTCTATGCTTTTATGTAAAAGAGATTAATCATGCATCACACTTAATGATTTAATTAATTTCGCATCCTAGCAACAATTTGATATGTTTCTAGAAACAAAAGTTCAAAATAAAATCAAAGCAAAGCACTCTTAATAGTGTGAGCATTATACTTTAAGTGAGTCAGTTAACCATTTATCCAAATATTTACAAATTAAAGTCAGGTCATCTGTGCATCAGAACCCCCCCCCCCCCTCAAAGAATACTATACCCACATTAGATGGGGTAGTCTGGAGGTTGTTAATACAGTTTATCAATAATATTCCAATATGGTTGTGTGCTTTATTGCAACTGAACGTGTGCATAGAATTGAAGATGACCATTATACAAAAGTCATTCTAGCCAATCTATACATTCATTGTGAAACAAAGAGATCAAAAAATTAGATAAGAAAAGGGCAAAAACTTACGTTTTTTATTGTTATATATCAAATAATCTGTAAGAATATTACAATTAAGAAAAAAACAAAACTAAGTTTACCTGTGACCAGAATGATAGATCACTGTGATAACACCATGAGAATAATGGTTGTTAAAGCTGAAGCTGTGTTTTTCTTGAAAACCTTGATTGATTCCAACACTGCACAGGAGGAACAAAGACCCAAGAATTACAATTTTTAGAGAGGTTTCTATAAAGCAGCTTGGATTTTGACGTAAAAACTAACGGGGCAATATCAATGCTTTGAATGAACGCATCAAGTGCATTATATCCAGCTTTCAGGTTTGGTGATGATACAAAGTAAGATTGCGCAGTCGGCTGTCAGGAGGATGGTTGCATGGACGATTCAGGTGAACATATACAAGTGAGATCATCCACTTTTGTAGAAAAAGAGAAACAGACTGATTTTTTTAAATGCTGAAAAACCGAAAGATGTTGATGTTCAAGGTAGTTTGGGCGTCTTTCGTCATTTATCACAGAAAGTTAATATGTAGTTTAAGTAAGCAAATAAAAAGCAAATATGGCCTTTAATGCAAGAGGAATTGTGTACAATAATATTATTCTATGGTTTTTGGGCATTGGCAAGTCTGCATCTCGAATATTGTGTATAGGTCTGAGAAAGGAGAAACTTGTCATGGAAAATGTATTGCAAAGGATTACAATGGTGACATTCAACACCAGAATGTAGTGCCAGAGATTCAGTAGACATCGGGCAAGATCCCTGGTGTTTATAGGAATGAAAGGAGATCTAATGGAAACATGTAAAGTCCATATAGGGCACGCAAGGGCAGATGCAGAATGTATCTATCTTTACGCTAGGATATCCACAACCAGGTGTTGTAGCATTAAATAAGGATTTGGGCATTCAGGATAAAGAGAAAAACATCTTGACCTGGAGGGGAGTGAATACATACAATTCTCAAAAAAGCCTGTAGGGTTGGAAGGGGTTCAACTACTGAATATATGCAAGGTAGAGATACATTTACATATCAAGGGAATAGAAGGAATGCAGGAAAGAGGCTCCTAGGTAAAAGGATAGCCATACTCTTACTGGATTGCAGGGCAAGCACGTAAAATCAAATTGTCTACTCCTAAGCATTAGTTGTATTTCATAATAATCTATTTGCTGCCTCCATTAAATGTGCCCAGAAAACAATACTTACACGTAGCATGAAGTTAGTGGCTACTGAAAAAAAATTAGCAAGTAACATGGCAAATGCTGCAAAGGTTAATAATTCAGCTATTTTCATTTCAATTCAGAATAAGCTAATTGCACAATCACAAAAGCTACTGCTGATTAAAACCAGGACTATTTAATATAAGAAGTACCTGTAATAAACTATTCATTGATATTTTGAATTTGTATACCAATTATAAATGTGTGTACCTGCCATCACCAAAAGGAAGTATTTGTTTTGGAAATAAATTAATTCTCTGAACATACAAATTTGGCAGTTAATAGATACACGTGATTGGTGGACGTACATCTAGTGGGATGAGCAGCAAAATAGTATTGCCCAACGTTAAATGTATATATCTTACCTGACCAAATAACTTTTCAGCTGACCTCGATAGTTGACTACCAGAAGCTCTGCTGAATACCGAATACAGTCAGTGGACTCCAGGAAAATCAACCCTGCCACAGCATGACTGAGGTCACCTGCAGAGCTCGTGGTCTTTAAAGCATTTGAAAAACAGGTCATTTTTAAGTTATGGATGGAATTCATTACTCAAAAATATGATCCAAATTTATTATAACACATTCTGAATACTTCCCATTTAATTTAAAACAGTCGCAGTCTATCCAAATGTATTGCTACATAAAATTCATATCAACTCTAGAAATCGGGAAACAATTTTTCAATGTGCTATAGTTTTTCTAATCACTGCCTTATCTTGCCATCAATTTTATTCCCACTTTGAAATTAGAGTCAGAGTCATAGTGTGGAAACAGGTCCTTCGACCTACATGCTCCATCCACACGAGTCCCACCTGCCTTAATTTGGTCCATATCCCTTCAAATCTATCCTATCCTTGTACCCGTCCAAATGTTTCTTATATTGGCTCTTGATTCCCCTACTCTGGGTAAACGTGCATTTACCCTATCTATTCCTCTTGCACACCTCTACAAGATCACGCCTCATCTGCCTGTGCTCCAAGGAATAGAATCCTAACCTGCTCAACGTCTCTCTATACCACAGGCCCTCGAGTCCAGGCAACATCCTCATGAATCGTATTTGCACCATTTCCAGCTTAACAATTTCACTCATTTAACAGGGCGACCAAAATTGAACACAATACTCTAAATGTGGCCTCACCAATGTCTTGTACATCTGTAACATGAACGCCCAACATCTGTAACATGAACTACCAGCATCTGTAACATGAACTCCCAACATCCCGCTCAATATTCTGACTGATGAAGGCCAATGTAAGCTATTGATGAAAGCTTTTCTTGACCACCCTATCTGCTTTTGTACCATTTTCAAGATAATTACACTTGGTCTTGTAGTGATTTAGAGCAGAATAATCAGGGTGGCCTGCCCTCAATTTGAAAAATTGGGAATAGTCAATCATGCTGCAGGGAAACAGGCTCTTGGCTCATTGAGTCACATTGACCATCAAGCACCCATTCATACCAATTTTATTTTATTCCTTCCACATACCCATCAACGTATTGAGTATTAAGAGCATTTTGTTCAGTTCTGGGCACTGTGTTATAGGAAAGAAGTCAAGCTGGAAAGGGTACAGAGAAGATTTACGAGGATGTTGCCAGGACTAGAAGGTCAGAGCTATAGGGAGAGGTTGAGTAGTCTGGGACTCTATTCCTTGGTACGCAGGAGGACAAGGGGTAATCTTATAGAGGTGTATAAGAACATGAGAGGAATAGATCGGGTAGATGCACAGAGTCTCATGCGCAGAGTAGGTAAATCGTAGGCAAGAGGCTCTGTGCATCTACCCGATCTAAGGTGTAGATTCAAGATGAAGGGGAAAAGATTTAATAGAAATCTCAGGGATAACTTTTTCACACAAAGAGTGGTGGGTGTATGGAACAAGCTGCCAGAGGAGGTAGTTGAGGCAGAGAATATCGCAACATTTAAGAAGCAGTTAGACAGGTACATGGAGGGACAAGTGTAGCTGGGACATGTTGGCCGATGTGGCAAGTTGGGGCGAAGGGTCTGTTTCAACACTGTATCACTATGACTCTAACTGCCCCCTGATTCTCCTACTCACCTACATACCAGGGGCAATTTACAGTGGTCAATTAATCCCGAGGTCTTTGCGACGTGGCAGCAAAATGCAGTACCCAGTCAAAGAGAAGATGAAAACTCCAAATACCCGAACTGCTCATTGTTTTGTCCAACTGTGAGATTCTCTCTCTCGGCAGCAGAGTACCATATTACCCATGCTAATAAGGCATTAATAGTGTAACAACAAATCTAACCATTTAAAATTAATGTTGCACATCTTCAATTGTCAAAATACTTTAACTTGCACTTTGTTCAACGAAACCCGTCGCCTTAACATTTTTTTTTAATATTCCAGAAAATGGATGTACATAACTAGTAAAAATTATAATTTCAAATGAAAACATGTTTTAGAATATGAATATCAGTATTACCGGTAATATTATGAAAAGTTCACTCCCCATCGAGTCAAACACTCTCACTGTGCCTGAGCTTTCAGCATAAGCCAACAATGTACAATCTTGACTCCATGTCACACGTCGCCATTGAGGGTAGGGATCCTTTGGAACTGGGCATAGAAAACACAACAGTCGCTAACTTGAAGACACAAGAGACTGCAATTGCTGGAATCTTGAGCAAATGACAAAGTGCTGGAGGAACTCAGCAGGTCAGGCAGCATCTCTGGAGGAAAATGGACATGTAATCATTTTGGACATCTGTCACATCTGTGAAAGGGCAGCAAGGTGGCACAGCAGCAGATTTGCTGCCTTGCAGCGCCAGCGACCCAGGTTCGATCGTGGCCAAGGGTGCTGCCTATATGAGTTTGTACGTTCTCCCCGTGACCGTGCGAATGGTTTTCTGCAACTGCTCCGATTTTCTCCCACACACAGACATGCAATTTGTAGGTTAATTGGTTTCTGTAAATTCTAAAATGTCCCTAGTGTGTATGATAGTGCTAGTGTATGGGATGATCGCTGGTCGGCATGCACTTGATTCAAGAGATATTTATTGTCACATGCACTAATTGGTACAGTGAGACTTGGTGTGCCAAAGGGCCTGTTTTTGTGCTGTATCTCTAAACTAAACCCAATTACAATTGGGTAATTGGCAGATAGGAAGGGTTAAGAGCCTTCTTCAGGCAGAGTTCCTCCAGCACTTTTTTTTTTTTTTGAACAGTAGCCAGCTTGTCAACTTTAATAATAAAGGATCATTATTATTTGTTTCCTAATAACACAAAAGCTTTCATTTTTAAGTTATCTCATGAAATATTGCTGTACGAATTATTAACCATTTCTAACAGGATCAATTCTACAGTGCTATTCTTGGTTTGAAACATATCTATAAGTATTAACTTTCCTCTTGACTCTACTATGGTAATGTCCCTCTGCCCACAGCACAAAATATCTGCAGGACACATTAACAAAACTGAGATTATCCAGATCCAGCTTGTAAAAGTTAGCTTGTTGAAGTTATTAACAAAGCATATGGACGAGTTACTCAGCCACAGCATAATCGAGAATATATTGAAATTATTAAAAACCACTACATACAACATAACCTGTAACCCTCCTCGTAGCCAACTAAATACCAATCAAAACTAATTAATAACTTTTGCTGAAAAATATCTTTGAGCACTTACTTATGAATAACCCTCCCACCCCTGGCCTGGCGCACTCCATCTAAATACATCCCATGTCTATCCCTCTTCACTACATTATGTTTTTGATTCAGATATTGTTCTATTCTCAGTTGGTCAGCAGTAAGCATTTGAATAAATCTCAAACACCTCAGCTTCCTCATTAAACGGGATCTTGACAATCTTCAATCTTAAAAAAATTCTAGCAATAACACAGACAATATTGATTACTTAAGTGTACAGTGTGCAATGGAGTGTGTTTAAAAAATAAATAAAATGCAGGATGCAATAATGATTTTCATTAGTCTGTGAAGCTTCAGATTTGGAAGGTTAGCTAGAGGTCAGCCAAATGTCATTGTCCTGTTTTACTGAACTATTATAGTAAATATAGACATTGATGACCACAAACGCAGGGAAAGGTAACAAGTAAATCTCAACTTTAGCCAAAAGGAGTCTTGAATCATAGAAATGAAGATTTGCAGGTGCGTTACCTATACATTTTCCAATGACAGAGCCAAATTCATCTTTTGCGGACCTGCAAAATAATGTAACAATTAAGAAATAAGCAACCTCTTTTTTTTGGTTCCTATGGAAACCCAAAGGTTTGTAAAAAAACATGCAAATAGACTGATGAAAATTAACTTTCCAGTGCAGAAATCTGTTTATCAGGCCATGATTCATTATTACACACTCTTCCACATTAAGTTAGTTGATCTCTAACAGGGCAAAAAACCAAAGCATTCTCTCAGCATACCCACACTGAAATAAAATCGACAAAATGAAAACAAATCAGATTCTCACTTCCAAGTAACCTCTGTTGAAATGTTACACGTGGGCTTTGGACAAGGATAATGTACGAGTTGCCTTTGATATCCCACGTGGGAAAAACCAGCAGCATTCACAGACTATGGTCAGTTGCACAAGGTACTCAGGACAATGCCTGGAAGCAAAACCTTTAATGAGTACCTTAGAACAGAAGCCAAAACTAAATGTTGAAGAGTGAAGTAAGTAAATTCAGTAAGTTGCTTTTCTGCTCCAACCAATCATTTATTTAGGTTACATCAGTTGTCTCCACTCTCCCACATACCTGATCAATAGATATTCTGAGCTTCCATTCAAGGGATTGAACACAATGACATAATAATGCTGTTAAGAATTGGAGCTGAGCTAGTGCCCAGATGTGCAAAATGACTAATTATACCCAGAGTGGAAAAGGCTCGTTTGTAGCATTAGCAATGTCACAGACTAGCTCACTAGTTCCTGTGCTGTTAACAGTACACCACATACGGTGCGGCGGCGCGACTCACTTTGCAGCGGCTCCCACAGCCTCTGTCGTTTTTTTTTTGTCTAGTTAAATGTAGTTGTTCATGTTTTTTTGGTACTGTTTCTAACTGTGTATATGTGGGGGGTGGGGGAAACTTAAAAATCTCTTCTCTGCACGGGAGACCCGACTTTTTCCATGTCGGGTCTCCGTTGTCGTTGGGGCCTAGCACCGTGGAGCGGCCTCCGACTTGGACGACCTGGGGGCTCCAGTCTCGGAGCCTGCGGAGCTGCGGATTTACCATCAAGGGGCTGGCCGGACTCGGAGCGTGGGGAGCGGTGGTGGCTCGCTGCTGCGGCCCGATTCCGGAGCTCCAGCTCCAGCCCCAGCCCGGTGGACTGTTGGGACATCGGGAGCTCGCGGGTCCGGGTGGGAGACCGCTCTCTGGAGTTCCCGCAACACAACTTCTCCAGCCTGTGTCGCGGGGTTGGAACGACCCGGAGCGGGGCCGTACATCGCCCAGCGCAGCTTTAATGGCCGCGGGACCTTCCAGCGCCCGCCTGGGGCTTCGACATCGGGAGAAAAATGGTGCGGGGGAGAGAAAAGAACTTTGCCTTCCATCACAGTGAGGAAGAGATTCACTGTGATGGATGTTTGTGTGAATTGAATTGTTTGTGTGTTTTTTTATGAATTGTTCTGTTTGTATGGCTTGTAGAAATGGAGTTTCGTTTGAGCCTCTATGAGGTTCGAATGACAAGTAATAAAATCTAATCTAATCTAATCCAAGTCGAAAAAACAGACTCTGCCTGCAACTACCAAGCAATCATTAAAAAAAAATGAAATATGGATACAAGAACCAGAATATACTTTGGGTACGATACAGTACCTGATCTCAATGCACTGGTCTTGAACTACAGCAAGCAATTTTCCATTACTGTGCAAAAGCAGATAATATATTAGTGTCAAACTTTCACCCAAAGAAACTGAAACAAAATGTTAATGTTCAGTTCTAACAATTTCTACCAATAGTGTATTATTTGGTGAAACATCAGAAATATTAATCAAAGTTCTAAATTACAAAACAATAACAGGTTCATGAAAGAATTTAAAAATGAATTTAAAGGAACATTAATCTAATCATGCCAATAAACATATCCAATAGTGCTTTTAAGCCATTCATTAGTAAATGTCTGCCTAAATGAAAGACCAAAGACAACCCATTGTCATTGTTAACCAAATTAAAGCAACATGGAAAAAAGCAAAAAGTTCCTAATATGGTGCAAGTATTTGGTTGTATACTTTATTTACAATCAGCTTAAGCTTGATTACTTATAATTTAATTTATGATATTTCATATAAAACAACAACCTCAAATTAAGATTTGGACTATAATTCACCATTAAATGGGTCAAAGAAATGCTATCATTCATAAGCATATATTGCAGCCATGAGCAGTTACACAAAAAGTGAGAAATATCCATCAGAGATACTTTTTAAAGAATAATAAATAAGTGTTTACTAGTTTGCACAACAGGCACAAACATATCTATTTTGATTTACCATTTCGTCAATTTAATACTTAGTGGTCTACTATTCTCTCTGACTGAACAGACTAAATAAAATGTTCACGTGTAATCGGCAAGATATTATTTCTGAGGGCTACAAAAGATAGCTAAAATTAAACCCAAGAATATTATGGCATCATTTTCCAAGGATATTCAAATCTATAAATACATTTTGCCAACATGTTTAATTACCTGGTTACAACAAGTTGCCAGTTGATCTGTTTACTAACCAGCTGGAAAAAACTAGGCGACAGCAAAGACGTGGAAGAGCTGCAGGACAAAATTCAGAATAGTGACATAAAAAGTCTCAAGTGTGCAATGAATTGTCATATTAAACACAAAAAATGATATAATAACTTTATTTATCCCAGGAGGGATAAAATGCTGGAGTAACTCAGCGGGACAGGCAGCATCTCTGGATAAAAGGAATGGGAGACATTTCATAATCATAACCATAAACATAATCATATTTTATTAGCCAAGTATGTTTTGCAACATACGAGGAATTTCATTTGCCATACAGTCATACCAATAAAAATCCGCCACAGAACACAAAATACATTTTAACAGAAACATCCACCACAGTGACTCCTCAACATTCCTCACTCTGATGGAAGGTGAAAAAAAGTTAAATCTCTTCCCTTCTTTGTTCTCCCTCAAGCCTTCCATTGTCGGGGGCCTCGAGCCTTCCATTGACGGGGCAATCTTGGCTCACGTAGCCAGCAGGGAGAGGGAGGAGAGGGAAGAGGAGGGGAGGGAGGGGAGGGAGGGGGAGGGAGGGGAGGGGGAGGGGAGGGGAGGGGAGGGAGGGGGAGGGGAGGGGGAGGGAGGGGAGAGGGGGAGAGGGAGGGGGAGAGGGAGGAGAGGGAGGAGGGGAGGGAGGAGAGGGAGGAGAGGGAGGAGGGAGGAGAGGGAGGAGAGGGAGGAGAGGGATGGGAGGGAGGGGAGGGAGGAGAGGAGGGAGGAGGGGGAGGGGAGGGGGGAGGAGGAGGGAGGGGGAGGAGGAGGGAGGGGGAGGAGGAGGGGGGGAGGAGGGGGAGGAGGAGGGGAGGGGGGAGGAGGAGGGAGGGGGAGGAGGAGGGAGGGGGAGGAGGAGGGGAGGGGGAGGAGGAGGGAGGGGGAGGGAGGGGAGGGGGGTGGGAGGGGGGGGGAGGGAGGGGGGGAGGGAGGGGAGAGGAGGGAGAGGGAGGAGGAGGGAGGGGGAGGAGGAGGAGGGGGAGGAGGAGGGAGGGAGGGGGAGGAGGATAGGGGAGGAGGACAGGGGAGGAGGATAGGGGACGAGGATAGGGGACGAGGATAGGGGACGAGGATAGGGGAGGAGGATAGGGGAGGAGGATAGGAGAGGAGGATAGAGGAGGAGGGGAGGAGGGGAGGAGGGGAGGAGGGGAGGAGAGAGGAGAGGACAGGAGAGGAGGAGGAGGAGGAGGAGTAGGAGGAGGAGGAGGAGGTCTGACCCGCTGAGTTACTCCAGCTCTGGGTAAGGTAATATTGCTGGACGGGTGGAGAGAGTGTTAAAGGCTAGTTACAAAATGATACAAGGGCGCCAGATAATGGAAGAAGGAGGAGAATGTAAAATCAGAGAGACGATATGGGTGGAATGGAACATGAGGGGGGAGAAAGAGTGGATAAGAGGAAATATGGGACTTGGAGATGAGAGGGGTGGGACTTAAACGCAATGAAGAGATGCAATTGAACATCTGCTCCACCTGGAAGGGCTGCTGCAGTTCCAGGATCTAAGCGAGATAGGTGGTATAGAGACATGTGTTCCACCTCCTGCAGTTGTACGGGAAAGGACCGAGGAACAAGCAGACAGGGTGGGAGGTGACACGCGAAGCAAGGAGTTGCAGAGAGTGTGAACTCTGCGGAAAACGGTGAGATGGGAAGATTGAAGGTGATTGAAATGTTGGAGAATGATGTGTTGGATGAGGAGACTGGTAGAGTGAAAGGCAAAGACCAGGGAAACACTATCCTTGATCCACTGGGGGATTAGAAGCCCGAGACAGAGGAGATATGGATGATGGTTCCATCCACAACAGCTGGAGGAAACAACATTTACTGCAGAAAGAGCATATCTCACATATCCTAGAGTGTAAAGCCTCAACTTGGGAGCAGATGCAGCAAAGATGGAGAAATTGAGGCAAAGGGGTTGCATCCTTGCAGGATGGTACAGTCAAGTGCACATTTGTGCTTAATATCTTTGGAAATGGAACACAAAATAGAAAGATCCACCAACACAAACAAATGTAACTTACTGTGACGGATTACACAGACGAGAAATTCTCGCTATTGATTTACAAAAATAACTTTTATAATCAATATTATCGTGAAATAGCTCAAACTCAAACACATTCATCCCTGTCCCCCGAAAAAAACTGAAAGACAAATAACAGCTGTAATTACCTGTATCCAACATACTCAAGTGCAAAATTGAAGGGAGCTGAATAGGAAAAAAGTTTCAACATTACTGACAGAAATTATTAACAAAGTTAATTATTTAAATTGAAAGGTAAGAAGGCTGTTATTACTTTGCAAGTTTAAACATAAAGCACCAATTTATTTACCCAAGACTATTACAGCTAACAAATATGTTCTCGGTTGAAAAAGCACCCGAGCTGTGCATCTCAAAATATGTACATAGAATCAACTACCTTTTATTTCAGGATACCAATATCCATTTTGTCAGCTCAATTTGCAGACTACAAATACTGCATAAGGCATCTCTAAAGTTTAAACAGGATATCTTAATAATGTAAGAAGAAGTTTACCAAAAATATACAAAGTGCTAGAGTAACTCAGCAAGTCAGGCAGCATCTCTGGAGGACATGGATATCTGACGAATGTTGATTAAAATAAAATAAATATACTAGAACACAAGTGAGAATTCATTAGCTCTTAATTTAAAACAATGCCATGGGATCTACTGTGCCCGACTGATTAAACATCTGGTATGAAAAGGTAATTCCAATAGTGTAATACTCCCTGACCAATGCACCAGTCAGACCCTTGTTTTGGAATGGGACTTCAATCTTCAAATTCAGGTGCAAGAACACACTATATGCAAGCCCTTATCCCTCGTAATCTGTCCTATCCATGTACCTGTCTAATTGTTACTTAAAAGTAGCGAGTCCCTGCATCAATTACCACCTCTGACAGTTTGTTTGATACACCCACCACCCATTGTGTGAAAAGGTTACCCCTCACATCCTATTCAGTATTTTTCCATCTTAAACCTAGTCCTCAATTCCCCTACTATGGGCAAGAGACTGTGTGCATCTACCCGATCTAATCCTCTCATGATTTTATACACCTCCATAAGATCACCCGTCACCTTCCTGTGCTCCAAGGAACAGTCCCAGCCTACTCAACCTCTCTCTACAGCTTGAGTCCTGGCAACATCCTTGTAAATGTTTTCTGTACTCTTTCCAGCTTGATAGAATCATTCCTATATCATGCTGCCCAGAAATGAACACAATATTCTAAATGCGGCCTCACCAACGACATATAACTGCAATATTACCTCCCAACTTCAATACACTGACTGATGAAGGTCAACGTGCCAAAAGCCTTCTTGACCACCTTTCAAGGACGTATGCACCTGCACTCCTATATCCCACAGCTCTACAACACTCCCCGGAAGCCCACCATTCACTGTGCAGGTCGTGCCCAGGTTGGACTTCCCAAAATGCAACATCGCACATTTCTTTGTATTAAATTCCATCAACCATTCCTCAGCCAACCTGGCCAACCGATCAAGATCCTGCTACAATTTTTCACAACCATAGAAACATAGAAATTAGGTGCAGGAGCAGGCCATTCGGCCCTTCGAGCCTGCACCGCCATTCAATATGATCATGGCTGATCATCCAACTCAGTATGCTGTACCTGCCTTCTCTCCATACCCCCTGATCCCTTCAGCCACAAGGGCCACATCCAACTTCCTCTTAAATATGGCCAACAAACTGGCCTCAATTACCTTCTGTGGCAGAGAATTCCACAGATTCACCACTCTCTGTGTGAAAAACGATTTTCTCATCTCGGTCCTAAAAGACTTCCCCCTTATCCTTAAACTGTGACCCCTTGTCCTGGACTTCCCCAAAGATTTGAAACCATCTTAACGATCTGGAATACAAACTTTTGTATCTGCAAACTTACCATGTATGTTCTCATCAAAAACATTGATATAGATGTCAAACAGTAACGGGCACAGCATCTAACCCTGAGGCACACCACTAGTCACAGACATCCAGTCCGAGAAGCAACCTTCCACCATCGCCCTTAGCTTCCTTCCACAGAACCAATTTTCTATCCATTCAGCTATCTCTCCTTAGATTCCCACATCTGTTTTAATCTCTGGTTTTTATTCCAACCATCTCCCTATCAACCCTTCCTCTCCCACCCCCCTCCCTCACCTGTGACTTTCCACACTTTATCCTGCCTCTCTTCTCTCCCAGCTATCCTCCTCCTTCAATTAGTCTGAAGAAAGGTCCCGATCTGAAACATTGCCTATCCATGTTTTCCAGAGATGCTGCCTGACCTGTTGAGTTACTCCAGCACTTTTTTCCTCCATTTTTGTAAAGCAGCATCTGCAGTTCCTTATTTCTATTAAGCGATTCACAACAGAAAACAACTTTCTGATAACATGATCCATCAAATCCCTAGTAGTAGCAGACAAAGAAAAAAAGGAAAAAATATATTCTAGAAATAAAATTAACTTTACACTGGGTGAACAGAAGTTAAACATATGGTCTCCAAGAACACCAAAAATACCAAACTGATAAAATTCCCAGTTTAGAAAATGCACTTGTCTTGCATAATGAAAATATTCATGTTGTTAGTATAATAAATGTCCTAAGTCACAGACTAATTTGAATTTATTCATCTTTGAAAACACATCTCTAAAAAATGGGTTTGAAATTTACTCCAGGCTTACATTTGTATCTTGCAAATTTCAAACATAACTCACCAGAAATAGTCTTTGCAATAACAGATCCACGTTCTCGATTGCCTCTAGGCTGGGACAAATTAAAACAAGAAATTAAATTCCAGATTACAATAACACAATATGTTCATATACACTGCTTAAAAATTATGTTATTTATGCAGATCCGGAGGTCACAGCAGGTCACCGGCTTGCGTCGGAATCCTCTACGTCTCCCCCGCCCAATGGTAGAACATGGCGGTGGCGGCCTTTATCGTCGCGCGGGGCACGCGATGAGAAGGCGGCCCTCGCGGCCATTACTCCCTCTGGGAAAGCTGCCCCCGGTGCCGCGAGTGATGTCACGCCCCTCCCTCCCTCCCGCTGCAAACTCAATGTGCTGCCAGTTGTCTGTCTGTCTGTCTGGCTGTCTGTCTGTCTCTCTCTCTCCCCCTCTCTCTCCTAACCCCCCCTCCCTCCCCTATCCACTTTCTGTCTCTGCCCTCCCCCCCCCCCCACCCTCCCTCTCCCTCTGTCTCTCTCTCTCTCTCTGTCTCTGTCCCTTCTCTCTCTGCCCTCACTCTCTACCCCCCCCCCCCCAACCCCTCTAGATGCGCCTGCATGTTGGGGGCTATGCATCAGTATAAAGGGCGGTTATGGGGTAAAAGGAGCAAATTAATAATATTAATATAATATCAAGGGGGTAGTTAGTGTGTGCGCGAGGGGGTAGTTAGTGTGTGTGTGGGGGTGGTTAGTGTGCGTGACGCCCCGCCCCGCAACCGCACGTTGGGGGAACAGACCCAACGGGTCTGCACTTGGTCTAGTAACTATTAAAACTCTTGTTAGTTTGTTGGGAATCTATTTCATGAATATTCGTTTAAAGTGTTTGTGGATATACTCCTCCACCCTTTGCCGTAACGGAGAGATTTTTACATATTCCTGTAAAGTTTTTCCTCCTCCACATGTTGTTTTGAAAATTAGAACATTTGGTTATTAATTTCCCCGCTTTTTTAGAAAACATCAAAATAAAATTTAAATCAAACTGCTTCACGAGTCACCGTGCCATCTCACAGATGTCCAATCACAATGGATCTCATTTACATATGATATGACATCACAATGGGACAGGAGTGGGAGATTGCAACCTTGACGTGGTCCCACGAATGTAATCAACTTGGCGTGCGCAATCAAATAAGATCAAATAGAGCAAGTTGTCCTACCCCCCTCCCTATCTACCCCCTCCCTCTCTACCCTCCTCCCCCTCTACCCCTCCTATCCTCCCCTCCATTCCCTCTCTCCCCCTCCATCTCCTCTTTTCTCCCCCCTCTCCACCCTCTCCCCTCCCCTCCACCCTCTCCCCCCTCCACCCTCCTCCCCCTACCCGTCTCCCACTGTATCCTCCCCTCCCCCATCCCCCTCTCTCTCCCTTCCCCCTCTCCTCGCAACCTCGCGTTGGGGGAACAGACCCAGCGGGTCTGCACTTGGTCTAGCATCATATAAATCAACCATTTGCTTAAATTGAAATAAGTTACTTCAATTATCCCGTAAAGATAATGCATTCAAAATTGTGGAAAGTGGATTTAACACTGAAATGGAATTTGTATTCAGACTTCCTTTTTGCAGATTAAGGAATGTCTCTGAAAAAGAACAATTGTTTTAATTTTAGATTTTGAATTTCAGTTCAGAAAATATGAAAGAGTTCAGGCCTTACAATATGGTCCCAAACGTTTCAGCCAACTAACTCATTTCATAAAGCACTGTGAAAAGAAAACCTCAGAGTATCATGTTGGCATGGACAAAAGATCTGCTGATTAGCTAAAAAGACTACAGACATAAAGAGTCTTTCTCTTGTTGACATGATGCAAGGCAGGAAGTGCAAGACCAACTGTTGCACCTCCTGCAGTTGAAGGCAAGTACCAAGGGTCGAGAAGGAATGGTAGACAGGGAATCGCAGAGGAAGCGATCCGGTGTGGACATCCATGGTTAATATGAGACAGTGGGGGGCAGTGAATTAGAACCCACATCATCCCTTCACTTCTCCCCGAGTCTCCCTATCACCTTCCTTATGTATCAGATTCCAACAGAGGTAGCCTTGGTGTATCACCCATCTGTCTGTCTCTCCCTTAACCCTCCAACCTCCCAGGCTCCATTTGCCTTTTTTTGTATGCATGCGTGTGTGCGTGCGTGTGTATGGTTTATGGACACACTGATCTGTTCTGTATTTATGCCTACAATATTCTGTTGTGCTGCAGCAAGCAAGTATTTCATTGTCCTATCTGGGACACATGAGAATAAACTCTCTTGACTCTTGATGTATCATGCACACTGTGAATGGCTTGATTGTAATCATGTACAGTCTTTCTGCAGACTGGTTAGCAAGCAGCAAACGGTTTTCATGCAGTCGAATGAAGTCCAGCGACTGGAGTCTCACCAAAGTTCGCAGGGCATCAGCCCCCCTGATGAAGGAAACTCAAGCACAGGTACGCAGGCAGAGGAAGATATGGAGCCCATCCAGCCAAGAAAACCAGCAATGGAGAAAAAGATCAGAGGAAGAAAACCTTGCGTGAAATGGCCTGGAGTCTCGAGGAGAAAGAATGGGAGACCATAAATATAGACTTGACCCATCTTACAGGGTGTAAGAGGTACAGTTGAAAGAAAGCTTGATAAGATGGGGGACATCATCTATGGCTATGGAGCAGAACAATATGGAATAAGGGAGAAAAAGGAAAAGGCACCAGCTTTGGAAAGCAAGTCCAGATGGCAAAAGGAGATGAAATGCCTAATCTGGGAGAGAAGGCAGCTCAAGAAGCAGTGGAGGAAGGCATCTGATAGTAAGAAGGAGGGCATCGACATTCTCCAGGGAAACATCAAAAACCGTTTAGCAACCCTGAGACGAGCAGAGTACCTGCGGAAATCACGAAAAAAGAAAGAACGAACAAGATCACGCTTCTTCAAGGACCCCTATAACTTTGTAAAATCACTTTTCATTAAAGAAAAGGGAGGAAACCTGAAAACATCAAGGCAGGAGCTGGATGAGCATCTGGAAAGAATGCATGCGGATGACAAGAGACACCAGAAGACAGCTATTCCTTCGGACATTCCACCAATTGAACAACCAGAGCACAAGATGGACATTACTTCTCCAAAGTGGAGAGAGGTGGAACAGACAGTAAAGCGGGCAAGAGCATCTTTAGCCCTAGGGCCAAATGGGGTTCCGTATCGACTCTACAAGGGTGCTCCTGATGTTCTTCGCTTCCTGTGGAGTCTAATGAGAGTGGCTTGGGAGAAGAGAGTCATACCCAAAGCATGGCGCAGGGCAGGAAGAATCGTGATTCCGAAAGAGAAGGAATCCACAGATATCAGCCAATTCCGCCCTATCAGTCTCCTCAATGTAGAGGGTAAAATTTTCTTCAGCATCATAGTTCAGAGGATGACCAGCTATTTAGAAAGAAACAACCTTGTGGATACAACAGTCCAAAAAGCAGGCATCCTAGGGTTCTCTGGATGTCTCGAACATACCAGCATGATTTGGCACCAAATGTCATGTCATTTTTCTGCATGTCATTTTTCTTGACCTTGCCAACGCGTTCGGAACTGTCCCTCACAGTTTCCTCTGGGCATCCTTTGACTTCTTCAGGATACCAGAGACTATCCAAGCTTAGTCAAGGCTTATTTTCAAGATCTGTAGCTCTGATTCACCACGCCCGACTTCACAACCACCTGGCACTGCATGGAGATTGGCATTATGGCAGGGTGTACCATCTCCCCATTGATTTTTACAATGGCCATGAAAGTCATCATTAGGGCCTCCAAATGGGTAGTGGGTGGCGAGCGGCTGAAGTCTGGTGTCCATCTACCACCCATCAGGGCCTACATGGATGACATGACAATCATAACAACAGCAGCACCTTACACCAGGCGCCTTTTAGGGAAGCTTCAAGAGAACATCACTGGGGTCAGAATGAAATTCAAGCCATCTCAATCAAGAAGCATTTCTATAATCAAAGGCAAACTGACAGATCAAAGGTTATTCATTGTTCAAGAACCTATTCCAACTGTGTCAGAGAAACCAATCAAAAGTCTGGGAAGATGGTATAACTCTAAACTGAAGGACACTGATCAGGCTAACGAGTTTAGGCAAAAGTCATCAAAGGTCTGGCGAACATCGACCGATCCATGCTGCCTGGAAAGCTGAAAATCTGATGCCTGCAGTTTGGGTTACTACCTCGCCTTATGTGGCCACTAACCATGTATGACATCACCCTCACAAGAGTCGAAAAGATTGAAAGAACAATCAGCTCTTTCGTGAGAAAGTGATTAGGTGTTCCTCGGTGCCTGAGCAGCTTGGGCCTGTACGGTCAGGGGGTACTCCAGCTGCCTCTCTCTAGTCTCACAGAGGAGTTCAAGTGCACTAAAGTCAGACTAGAGATGACCCTGGCAGAATCAATGGACACTGTCATCCTAGCTGCTGCTCCAACCCTGGCAACAGGAAAGAAGAGGACGACTAAGAATGCGACACAGCAGGCAAAATCTGCTCTCCAGCAAGGTGACATGGTAGGGCAAATCCAACACGGAAGAGGTGGCTTGGGGCTTGGCGGAAAGCGACCTTGCTTGAACAAGGCACCATCACTGGAGCGCCGGAAGTTGGTGGCGGCCGAAGTCCGCCGACAGGAGATGTGCCAAGGCTGTGTCGCAAGCTAAACAGGGCCAGTGGATGAGATGGGAGAATGTGGAAAAGGGGAAGATCAGCTGGAAGAACATGTGGGAGATGAAGGTGAGCAGGACAAGTTTCCTCATTCGGGCAACCTATGATGTCAAAAAAATCAGCTGGAGGCCCCTTGTTCAGCCTGGGATACACCTGCATAATCAAGATGCCTGGTGGAGAAACAGCCAACAATGTGCCGAGAACAAACAACAAAGGCTTTACAGTTGCTCCATACAGAGATAGCCATCACCAACTTGAGGCCTGTACTTTGCTCTGGTCGAACTCTCAGAGCATGGTGTATTTTGTGGAGCTCACAGTCCTTTGAGAGGATGCTGTGCAGGAAGCCTTCGAAAAAAAGAAACTGCGATATACAGAGCTTGCAGCGGAGGCAGAACAGCGGGGCTGGAGAGCTAAGATCTGCCCAGTAGAAGTTGGATGTCGAGGATTCATGGCAACATCTACCTTAAGACTGATGAAGGACCTGGGGATCAGCGGACAAGCCCTATGCCAGGCCATCAACGAAACATCACGGGTGGCAGAGCGTAGCCAGTGGCTCTGGCTGAAGAGGAAAGACCCCATTTGGTCTCCCAAATAACCGACTAGACAGATGCAGAGGGCAGTGGTTCTGGGACGCCAGAATCCACCGCTGAGCCTACTGGAGACGTCGTGGATTCAATCAGCGAAACGTCGATGAAAGTAGATGCCCATTTGATAACCCCAATGACGTGTCTGCCTAGCCTTTATCAACCTCGGAGGAGCATAGGTGAGTGCAGAAGGCTCCCATCACCATTGGGAGTAAATTGTATTTGGCACTTTGGACTTTTAACATCTAGTCCTGTGTATTTGTAAACACTGTACCTTGGTACTGATGACAATAAACTAAACTAACAATTGCACAAAAAACTAAAAGCAACTTTTAAAAATGTATTTCACTAGGTCAAATGGTCTTCGCATTTTAGACTCACTTGGGTGGCATTGTATAACGACCCATAGAAATATCCAAAGGAAGGCCAATCAGCCTGCATATATGCTCTTAATACCACAAGCTTAAGGCATTACCTTTATTTTACAATGGCACAAACTTAATTTAAGAAGAATGTCTGAAAATGAGTCTCGACCCGAAACATCGCCTATTCCTTCACTCCATAGATGCTGCCTCACCCGCTGACTTTCTCCAGCATTTTTGTCTACCTTCGATTTTTCCAGCATCTGCAGTTCTTTCTTAAACATCAATAATTTAAGCGAGTATACTTTCATCTCAATAACAAGGGAGACCTAATAGTCTAATTTTCTCATGGAGCCCAATACTTTAATACCAGGCAATACGTTACATTGCCAAAATATTTTATTTTCAAGTCACTCCAATATTCAAGGATGACTTTTACTTAAAATACTTAAGCAAAAACAAACAGCTGGAGGAACTCAGCAGATCAACCCAATGGGTCAGAACCCTTCTTCATACAAAGTATTACAAAAATAGTTATAGTGGATTTAAAAGATTTCAATTTTCCCCAATAAGATTATGGTTAATGATGGAAAAATTATCAATGAAACCCACTTTATTCCGCTGATGTTTATAATCAATCAGTTTCATTATTTCAAGTTTTGTAAACAAGGAACAGGATAGTACAGAAATCAACAAGCTTTTGATAAATAAACATCAGATTCTAACAAGCCTAAGAATGCAAGGCATACACATAGTCATAGAAGTAGGCCCTTCAGCTCAATTTGCCCATCTAAACCCATTCTATCCATGTGCCTGTCAAAATGTCTCTTAAACATTAAGTACCTGCCTCAACTACATCCAACACCTGCACGTTCCATATATCCACCACCCTTGATATAAAAAGTTACCCCTTATTCCTATTACATCCTCCACCCCACTTACATCCCCAGCCATGGTTCCACCACTCTCACACAACTCCCGCAAGGCCTGGCTCATCCCCCATCACCCACACCCTGACTATTTTCCCACACTGCTGGGAGGTGGTGCTTGAGACAGGTACTATAATGACATCCACACACTGGCTGGCTCTTACCCCACTTTGGGATGGATCGTTTCCCTCCCTCCCTCCTTTCTTATGACCCAAACCACACGACACTCGCTATCAGGCCACGGATGCCGCCCCCCAGCCCACCCTCTCACCGGCGCCTCACTCTCCTGCAACCACTCGCAGTGAACCAGCAGGTCGTACAGAATATTCTCCTCCTCGGCAGCCATCGTCAGCACCGGATGTGCTGTGGGGTCCGCTGGTGCAGGGACACGACTGGCCGGGACAGACCAGACCAAAGGCACAGACGGGCGCCCACCCCACCCGACCCAGCGGCCACGACGAGCGGGGTCTGCTGTCACCCGGCGCTGCCCACGGTTCCGCTTCACAAGCTGTCAGTGTGACTCGCTCAAGCAAAGATCTTTGGTCGAGAGCGAGTTGCCCGGGTGCTGCTTGAGAGGGGGACGCGTTTAGGAGCTGCGCAGAGGCCGTGAGCCGGCGCTTCCGTCGGCGGAGGAGCGGCGAGGATGGCGGCTTTTTCAGGTGAGGCGCCGCGTCAGCGCCAGCGCCAGCGCTGTCCCCCCGGCCCCGGCCCCGGCCCCTTGAGACCAGCCGGTCGGCCGCGGCTTCCCCACCCCCGGGGATCTGGACCCCACAGTCCCAACTCGCTCGTCCGCCATATAACCATATAACCACTACAGCACGGAAACAGGAGGAGGTGGTGTATCTCGGCCCTTCCAGTCCGTGCCGACCATTTGTTTTCCCCTAGTCCCATCTACCTGCACTCAGACCATACCCCTCCATTCCCTTCACGTCCATATACCTATCCACTTTACTCTTAAATGTTAAAATCGATCCTGCCTCCACCACTTCTGCTGGAAGCTCATTCCACACAGCCACCACCCTCTGAGTAAAGAAGTTCCCCCTCACGTTACCCCTAAACTTCTGTCCCTTAATTCTCATGTCATGCCCTCTTGTTTGAATCTTCCCTACCCTCAATGGGAAAAGCTTATCCACGTTAACTCTGTCTATCCCTTTCATCATTTTAAAGACCTCAATCAATATGTTGGAAGGAAATGCCTTGGAAGGCAGTGGAGGCCAATTCTCTCCTCTGGATGCTTTCAAGAGAGAGCTAGATAGGGCTCTTAAAGTTAGCGGAGTCAGGGGATATGAGGAGAAGGCAGGAACAGGGTACTGATTGGGGATGATCAGCCATGATCACATTGAATGGCGGTGCTGGCTCGAAGGGCCGAGTGGCCTACTCCTGCACCTATTTTCTATTGTCTAACTGCAGATGCTGGTTTAAACCGAAGATAGACACAAAATGCTGGAGTAACTTAGCGGGACAGGCAGCGTCTCTGGAGAAGGAATGGGTGACGTTTCTGGTCCAGACCCTTCTTCAGACCCTTCTTCTGTATCTGAAGAAGAGTCTCGACCCGAAACGACTCCCACTCCTTCTCTCCAGAGATGCCGCCTGTCCCGCTGAGTTACTCCGGCATTTTGTGTCTGTCTATTCTGTTACAAACGTTTATATCAGTTGATGTTCAAAAATTAGAGCAGGTTCTTGATCAGTGGACAAAGAAATAGTTAAAATGAATTTCATGCAGTGATGAGCGAGATGTTGCAAAGTCAGACCAGGTCAGGTGAATGCCAGGACACTGGGGAGTGCTATAAAGCTGAGCATTCTAGGAGTCCAGGACATTGTTCCTTGATAGTAGCGTAACCAGTATCTAGAGTGATCAAGAAAGCTTTTGGTAAAATTACATTAATCACTCAGTGTATTGAGTTTAGAAGTTGGGATAGACGCAGAATGCTGGAGTAACTCGGCAGGACAGGCAGCATCTCTGGAGAGAAAGAATGGGTGACGTTTCGGGTCAAGACCCTTGTTCAGATTGACGTTGCCTGGCCCACTGAGTTACTCCAGCATTTTGTGTCTATCTTCGATTTAAACCAGCACCTGCAGTTCCTTCTGACATATAGAAGTTGGGATGTATGTTACAGTTGCACAAGTTGTTGGTGAGGCCACATTTGTAGTATTGTTCAGGTTTTGTCACCATGCTATAGGAAGGATGTTGTTAATCTTCAAAGAGTGCAGCAACGATTTGAGGATCTTGCCAGGATTCAAGGCTCTGAGCTATAGAGAGAGATTGGACAGGCTAGAACTTTATTCCTTGGAGTGCGGGAGAATGAGAGATGATCTTAAATTGTATAAGTAGCTGCTCAGAATCTTTTACCCAGAATAAGGCAATCAAGAACCAGAGGACATAGGTTTAAGGTGGGAGGGGAAAAGTATAATAGGAACATCGGAGGCAATTTGTTCCACATAGAGATAATGGGTTTTTGGAATGAGCTGCTGGAGGAGGTAGTCGAGACGGTACTATAAAGACATTTAAAAGGTATTTGGACAGGTACATGGATGGGAAAGGTATAGAGGGATATGGGGCAAATGTGGGCAAGTAGAACTAGTGTCACATGTA
Organism: Okamejei kenojei; assembly: GCA_035221665.1. NCBI lineage: Eukaryota > Metazoa > Chordata > Chondrichthyes > Rajiformes > Rajidae > Okamejei > Okamejei kenojei. The sequence continues at coordinate 42,659,915 of CM069135.1, forward strand.
CTGAGTTGGGCAAGCTGGGCCGAAGGGCTTTTCTGCTCTGTGACTCTATAAATGCTGCAAGCAAGAGAAATGTTTGTATGGAGTATTACAGCATGGAAATGGGCCATTCGGCAAAATATGTTCATGCTGACCAAGATGCCCTATGTAAGCTGGTCCCATTTATCTACGTTTGGCCTATATCCCTCTAAACCTTTTCTATTCATGTACCTATCTAAAGGTCTTTTAAATGTACCTGCCTCAACTACCTCCTGGCAGGTTGTTACATATACCCACCACAAAAAGTTGCCCTTTGGGTCTTTATTAAACCCTACGCTTCTCACCTTAAACTTATGTTCTCCACTTGATTTCGTTATCCTGTGGAAACGACTGAGCATTCCCCTATCTATTCCCCTCAAGATTTATAAACATCTCTTTAACATATTCCGTCAGCCTCTTGCACATCAAGCAATAAAGTCCCAGCCTGGCCAAGCTCTCTGTATAGATCAGGCCCTCAAGTCCTGGCAAAATGCTCATAAATTTCTGCACCCATATCAGCTTAATGGCATCTTTCCTATAACAGGGTGATCAAAACTGAACACAATACAAGTCTGGCCTCAGCAATCTTGCGCAACTGTAACAAAACATATCAACTTCTTTCATCAATCCCTGACAGATGAAGGCCAATGTGCCAAAAGCCACCTTCACCACTGTATCCACCTGTGAAGCTGCTTTCAGGGAACTATGTACTCCTAGATGCCTCTACACTACAACACTCCCCAGGGTCCTGCCCGCATTTGACATCCCAAAGCGCAACGTGAATTAAACTTCCATTAGCCATTTCTTGGCCCACTTGCCCTGCTGATCCAGTTGCCTCTGTAATTCTTCGTAAATGTCTTTATAGGTCAACGATACCACCTATTATGCTGTTATCTGCAAACTTACTAACCATGCCTTAACATTCTCATACAAATCATTGATGTCGATGACAAATAACAGTGTGCCCGGCACCGATCCTGAGGCACACTGCTAATCACAGGCCTCCAGTCCAAAACCAACCTTCCACCATCGCCCTCTGCTTCCTACTATGAAGCTAAATCTGTATCCAGTTAGATAGTTCTCCCTGGATCCCCATGCAATCTATCCTTCCAGAGCATCCTGCCAGGTTTAACATTTATCAAAGGCCTTGCTGAAGTCCACGTAGACTACAGTTCTTCCTTCATCGACTTTCTAGGTTACTACTTCAAAAAAACTCACTTGTATTCATGACATACTATCTTCCATGTACAAGACTGTACTAAAGACTATCCCTAATCAACCCCAGTCTATAGAAGTGCTTGATAATATCTTATCCCTCAAAATCCCCTCCAGTTACTTTCCTTTCACATATATTAGTCTTCCTAGTCTATAATTCCCAATTTATTTATTTTTTGATGCCCTTCTTAAAGGCACAACATTTGCACTTTCAGTCTTCTGGAGCATTCCACATTCCAGAGGCATAAAATTGAACGAGTATAAATAGGTGATAAATGGTCGGAATGGACTTGGTGGACCAAAGGGCCTGTTTCCATGCTGTACCGTTAAACAAAGCTGAACTCCTCCAGTGTTCCTGGAGGAACTAGGAATGTTGCTAGATTTTTGCATGCAGCGCAGACTATAGGCATGGACTCTCGCCGCACACTGGTTATTTCACCAGCACGAGTCGTAAAACGGGATCTATCTTGTGTCAGTGGATAATAAGGATTTGGTCTGCTCATGGAGTTGGGGATTTGCTTAAATGTCTGATGTGTCAGCATGTTTAAACATTATGCAGTTGAAGGGCAGCAATACTGAAAATGCAGTCTTTTGGAGCTAGCTATTAACCGAGAATGATATTTTTTACTCACAACAAACAAATCAAATATCTTCAAATATTGATGCATCTTCATAGCCGATCAGACATCTGTCATCTCACCCATAAGTGTGGGTTAGCTATAATTGATCATGTTGTATCAAAATGCCATGTGACTTTTCTTTTGCTGAAGCTTCTTTGAAATTTATTCAGGCAATTATTCAGTCAAGCAATTCCTGAACATGAATAAATACAGAAGGCTAAAATGTTATTTTGTTTTAATGTTCTTTAAAATATTTATTGCTTTCCTATTTAGAGATGGGTGTTATGCCGGAAATTGCCCAGGCGGTAGAGCAGATGGACTGGCTGTAAGTCTGATTTCAAAATTATTTCAGATTTAATGAATAATATTCAAAATGTCAAAGGTTTGAATTGAATTTCCCTAGTATAATTCAAATGTTATTCAAACGTGTTTGTAAGCTGTGTTGCAGACTTCCAAATTAATTTTATTTTTGTAGTGAAATGTTTACTGGGCTGCTCTATTGCAGTATTGCCTCTTCTGACAATTCACACAATTAGATAGAGGTTGTCGAAACTCAGACTTTATTATAGTTATGAACCATCTTTAATGTATATTACCATTAGTCTACCAACAGATATCCAAGCTGAGTCCATTCCTTTGATTCTGGGTGGTGGTGATGTGCTTATGGTAGGTTAACTTTTTACATAATGTTTTTAAGTTTTAATATTTTCAAATCTGGTCAAATATTAATACCAACTCGTTTATTACACTGAAATAATCCAGATGAAGTAGAGACTGATAATTCAATTTGGTTATTTTTTTTTTGTTTTCTAATGCAGGCAGCAGAAACTGGCAGTGGCAAGACTGGCGTAAGTACAGAGTTACATTTTTAATTGGAATTGCATTTTTGTCGAACTGTTATACAGTCATATAGTCATACAGCACAGTAACAGGCCCTTTGGCCAACTTGTCTGTACAGACAAGATGCCTCCTTTAAACTGGCCCTGTTTACCCACGTTTGGACCATATCCTTCTAAACCTTTCCAACCCTTGTACCTCTTTGAAAGTCTTTAAAATGTTGTTATTGTACCAGCCTTAATTTCTACCTCTAGCAGCTCGATCCATTTACTCACAACCCTCTGTGTGGAAAAAGTCGCTCCTCTGGTTCCTGTTCAATTGCTCCTCTATCATCTAAACCTATGCCCTCTAGTACTTGATTTCCAAATCCTGGGAAAAAGGCTGGACTTGCTCTATCTATCCCCTCACTATTTTATAACCTCTAGGTTATAAGGTCACCCCCTCAGCCTCCTGCACTCCATGGAATGAAGTCCTAGCTTGCCCAACCTCTCCCATTGACTGAGGCCCTTGAGTTTTGGTAACATCCTTGTAAATCTTCTCTACACTCTTTCCATCATCTATACTGCCATCTTTCCCATAGTAGGGTGACAAAAACTGACACAATACTCCAAGTATGCCGTAACAGCATCTTGTACAACTATAACATAGCATTCCAACTTCTACAGTCACTTCTCTTACTGATAAAAACCAAAGTGCCAAAAGCTGCCGTCACCATCCTTTCTATCTGCGATGCCATTTTCAGGGAACTATGTACTTTGAAAGTACTCTGCTCAACACTGGGTCCAGCAGGACTGCTGTCCTGTGCTTGTTGACTTCTCCGAAAATAACGCCTCACACTTAACTAAACTCCAGTTGCCATTCCTCTGCCTACTTGCCGAGCTGATCCAGAATGCAATGTAATTAATAGCCATCTTTGCTGCCTACAAAACCATCTGCAAACTTACTAATCATGCCATAAATTTTCATCCAAGTCATAGTTGTAGGTGACAAACAGCAACAGGCACAGCATGATTCACTGAGGCACATCACTGGTCACGGGCCTCCAGACTGAAAAACAGCCTTCCTCCACCACCTTCTGCTTCCTTCCATGAAGGCAATTCTGTGTCCAGTGAGCTAGCTCTCCCTGGATCCCATGCGATCTAATCTTCCAGAGCAGCTAACCATGTGGAATCTTATTAAAGGCCTGCTCTAGTCCAGATAGACAATGTATAGGGCCGTTCACTCGACAACCTTCTTGGTTACTTCTTCAAAAAACTCAATTACATTCGTGAGACATAGTCTCCCATGCACAAAATCATGCTGACTACGCCTGTCTTTCCAAATTCATATACATCTTATCCCTCAGAATACTGCAGATGTTAGAGGTTTTTCTTTGCAGCTTTTCTAAAATAGAGACACGGTGTTAGCTACCCTCCAGTCTTACACCTCCTCTGTGTCTAACGATGATTTCCACATCTCAGAAAGAACTGCTGGAATTTGTTGTCCAGCTCACAACAGTGTTCTTGGATATATCTGATCAGGCCTGAGCTATTTTTCTACTTTAATATCTGTCAGAATGTCCAGCACCCCCTGATCTGTAAAGCGGACTGTCTGCAAAATATCTCAATTAATATTCCCAAGTTTCCTAGTCCATGTTTTTTTTTCTGCAGTAATAACTGAGGAGACAAGTTTGAGGATGCAATTAAGCTGGAATAAGGATGTTGTCAAGCTTGAAAGAGTACAGAGAAGATTTCTAAGCATGTTGCCAGGGGCTGTGTACCTGACCTATAGGAAGAAGTTGGGCAGGCGTGGACTATTTCCTGGAGCGCAAGAGGCTGAGGAATAATCTTACAGATGTGTATAAAATCATGATGGAAATAGATAGGGTGAATCATCGTAGTCTTTTACCCAGTGTAGGGGAATTAAGATCCAGAGAACATAGGTTTAATAGTGGGCGGGCGCGACTGACGTTGCAGCGGCCCCTACAGCCTGTCTGTCTTTTTTTGTTTTTTGTCTAGTTAAATGTAGTTGTTTGTGTTTTTTTTGTATTGTTTTCTAACTGTGTATATGTGGGGGGTGGGGGGGGGGAAGGGGGAAACATTTTTAATCTCTTCCCTGCACGGGAGACCTGACTTTTTCCCCTGTCAGGTCTCCGTTGGGGCCTGGTGCCGTGGAGCGGCCTCCGACCGGGACGACCTGGGGGCTCCAGTCGCGGAGCTGAGAGCTCACCGTCGTGGGGCTGGCCGGCCTCGGAGCGTGGGGAGCGGTGGTGGGTGGCCGCTGCGGCCCGACTCCGGGCTCCATTTCCGGCTGCTGCCCGACTCCGGGGCTCCAGCTCCAGCTCCGGCCCGACTCCGGCTCCAGCTCCGGCCCGACTCCGGGGCTCCAGCTCCGGCCCGACTCCGGGGCTCCAGCTCCGGCTCCAGCTGCGGCCCGACTCCGGGGCTCCGGCTCCAGCTGCAGATTGCTGACGGTGGACTGTTGGGATGTCGGGAGCTCACGGGTCCGGGTGGGAGACCGCTCTCCGGAGCTCCGCAACACAACTTCTCCAGCCCGTGTCGCGGGGTTGGAACGACCCGGAGCGGGGCCGAGCATCGCCCGGCGCAGCTTTAATGGCTGCGGGACATTCCAGCGCCCGCCGGGGGCTCCAACTTTGTGACTTTGGGCCTGGAGCGGGGCCGTACATCACCCGGCGCGGCCTCAATGGACATGGGACTTAACACCGCCCGCCTGGGGCTTCGACATCGGGAGAGAGATGGTGCGGGGGAGAGAGAAGAACTTTGCCTTCCATCACAGTGAGGAGGAGATCCACTGTGATGGATGTTTGTGTGAATTTAATTGTTTGCATGTTTTTCTATGAATTGTTCTGTTTGTTTGTTTGTATGGCTTGTAGAAACGGAGTTTCGTTCGAGCCTCTCTGAGGTTCGAATGACAAGCAATAAAATCAAAAAAATCAAATCAAATCAAAGGTGAGAAGGGAAAAGTTTAATAGGAACCTGAGGGGCAACTTTTTCACACAGAGGGTGGTAGGTATATGGATAGAGCTGCCAGAGGAGGTAGTTCAGGCAGGTACTGTGGCAACATTTCAAAGACATTTGGACAGGTACATGGATGGGAAAGGTTTAGAGGTATATGGGACAAACATAGGCAGGTGGAACTACTGTCAAGGGGGCATTTTGGTTGGCAGGTTGAAGTTTGGCCGAAGGGCCTGTTTCCACACTGTATGACTCCATGACAGTAAATATCCATTGAAGAACTTGTCCACTGTGGCTCCACAGTCCCGAACCGAAATGCTAGTCATAGGGTGATACAGTGTGGAAACAGGCTCTTCAACCCAACTTGCCCATGTCCCAGCTACACTATTCCCACCTGCCTACGTTCATATCCTACCAAACCAATCCTATCCATGTACCTGTCCAACTGTTTCTTATATGTTGGGATAGTCCCAACATATTACCCCTCAGATTCCTATTAAATCTTTTCTCCTTTACCTTAAACCTATGTCCTCTGGTCCTCGATTTACCTACTCTGGGCAAGAGACTCTGCATCTACCTGATCTATTCCTCTCATAATGTTATACACCTCTCTAAGATCACCCCTTATCCTCCTGTGCTCCAAGGAATAGAGTCCCAGCCTACCCAACCTCTCCCTATAGCTCAGACCCTCTAGTCCTGGCAACATCCTCGTAGATCTTCTCTGTACCATTTCCAACTTGATACATCTATCCTATAACACAATGCCCAGAACTGAACACAATACTCTAAATATGGCCTCCCAAATATCTCAGACAACTGCAACATGAACTCCCAACTTCTATACTTAATACTCTGACTGAGGAAGGCCAATGTGCCAAAATACTTTTTGACCACCTGATCTACCTGCAACTCCACCTTCAAGGAACCTGCACTCCTAGATCCCTCTGCTCTATAACACTCTCCAGAGCCGTACCATTCACTGTGTTTGTCCTGCCCATGTTAAACTTCCTAAAATGCAACACCTCACATTTCTCTGTATTACATCCCATCAACCATTCCTCAGCCCACCTGGCCAATCGATCTGATACAAATTTAAATTATCTGCAAAACCACCCACTTTTGTATCATCTGCAAACTTGCTAATCTTGCCGTGTATGTTCTCATCCAAATCATTTATATAGATGTCAAACAATAGCCCAGCAACGAACCCTGAGGCATACCACTAGTCACAGGTTACCCATTCTTTTTCTCAAGTGATGTTCCTTGACCCGCTGGGTTAGTCCAGCACTTTGTGTCTATCATAGGTGACAATTTGGGTTTCTAAAGGGCCTGATTCTCTCTCAGGTTATCCTTTTTCCCCTTAATATATTGACATAATATTTTAGATTCTCCTGAATCTTATCTGTCTGAGCTATCACTCCCTTTTTGCCCTGTGGATTTCCTTCTTATGGATGCTCATCAATCCCCTATACCCCTCTAGGGATACACTTGATTCCAGCTGCCCTTCTTCCACCTTCCTTGTTCTTCACTTTAATAGGAACATGAATTCTCACTATAACCCTTTTAAAACCATTACAATTTTGGGGCATACCTTTGCCCGCAAACAACTCGCTCCAATTAACCTTTGCCAGTTCCTGTTTAATACCATAAAAATTGGCCTTGTCCCAACACATAACCTTAACATGTGGACCAGCCCTGTCCTTATCTATAACTATTTTAAAGCTAATAGAACCGTCATTGCTAATCCAAAAGGTTCTCCCACTGACACTTCAGTCACTTGCCCTGCCCAATTCCCAAAGAGTAGGCCAAAACTTTCCTGCTTCCTTGTAAGGCCCTCTACATAGATTGTCTGAGGAAACTTTCATGAATGCACTTGACAAATTCCACCCGCTTCTAAGCTCTTGGCACTATGGTAATCCCAGTCTATATTGGGAAATTTAACATCCCCTACTATAACAGCCCTGCAATCTAAGTTCTATGCAGTTTTAATCCAAGTGTACCATTTATAGTGGGGTTTTTTAACTTAAAATATAACATGCTTGCTTTTAGGCTTTCAGCATACCTGTTATACAGATTGTATACGAAACACTCAAGGACCAGGAAGAGGGCAAGAAGGGGAAATCATCTGTCAAGACCGGTGGTGCAGGTAATGATGCTAAATTAATTTGTGAAATGAGCTTTGTGTCCAGAAAACTTACTGCTCCAAGTACTCTGATCAGTGCCCTCCATAATGTTTGGGACAAAGACCCTTCATTGATTTATTTGCCTTTGTACTCCACAATTTGAGATTTTTAATAGAAAAATCACATGTGGTTAGAGTGCACAGAATGTCAGATTTTAATAAAGGGTATTTTTATACATTTTCGTTTCACAATACACAATACAGTGTACCATAATGTTTGGGACACATGGCTTCACATGTGTTTGTAATTGCTCAGGTGTTTAATTGCCTCCTTAATGCAGGTATATGAGAGCTCTCAGCTAATGGTCTTTCCTCCAGTCTTTCCATCATATTTGAAAACTTTTATTGCTGTTTATCAACATGAGAACCAAAGTCGTGTCATTGAAAATCAAAGTAGCCATTATGAGTGAGAAACAAGAATACAACTGTAAGAACATCAGCCAAACCTTAGGCCAAACAAAATCAACTGTTTGGAACATCATTAAGAAGAAAGAGAGCACTGGTGAGCTTACTAATCGCAAAGGGACTGGCAGGCCAAGGAACTCCTCCACAGCTGATGACAGAAGAATTCTCACGATAATGAAGAAAAATCCCCAAACACCTGTCCGACAGATCAGAAACACTCTTCAGGAGTCAGTTGTGGCTTTGTCAATAACCACTATCCGCAGAATACTTCATGAACAGAAATACAGAGGCTACACTGCAAGATGCAAACCACTGGTTAGCCGCAACAATAGGATGGCCTGGTTGCAGTTTGTCAAGAAGTACATAAAAGATCAACCACAGTTCTGGAAAAAGGTCTTGTGGACATAGGAGACAAAGATTAATGTATATCAGAGCGATAGCAAGAGCAAAGTATGGAGGAGAGAAGGAACTGTCCAAGATCCAAAGTGTACTACCTCGTCTGTGAAACATGGTGGTGAGGGTGTTATGGCCTGGGCATGTATGGCTGCTGAATCTTATCTTCATTGATGATACAACTGCTGATGGTAGCATAATGAATTCTGAAGTGTATAGACATATCCTATCTGCTCACGTTCAAACAAATGCCTCAAAACGCATTGGCCGACAGTTTATTCTACAGCAAGACAATCTCCTGATCTGAACCCAATTGAGCATGCCTTTTATATGCTGGAGAAAACTGAAGGGGACTAGCCCCCAAAACAAGCAAAAGCTAAAGATGGTACACAAAAGGCTGGAGAAACTCAGCGGGTGCAGCAGCATCTAAGGAGCGAAGGAGATAGGCGACGTTTCGGGTCGAGACCCTTCTTCAGCTAAAGATGGCTGCAATACAGGCCTGGCAGAGCATCACCAGGGAAGGCACCCAGCAATTGGTGATGTCCATGAATCGCAGACTTCAAGCAGTCATTGCATGCAAAAATATGCAACAAAATACTAAACATGACTACTTTCATTTACATGGCATTGCTGTGTCCCAAACATTATGGTGCCCTGAAATAGGAGGACTATGTATAAACACTGCTGTAATTTCTACATGGTGAAACCAAAATGTATAAAAATGGTGTTTATTAGAATCTGACAATGTGCACTTTAACCACATGTGATTTTTTTTTTCTATTACAAATCTCAAATTGTGGAGTACAGAGGCCAATAAATAAATGATGGGTCTTTGTTCCAAACATTATGGAGGGCACTGTATATTTGTGTGACAATGAATTGCAAATAAATATGTTTAAAATTGGAACGTAACGTGTCATTTCTAACTTGATTCATTCCCTTGTTGCATTTATCAGTTTTAACCCCCCATGATGTTACAATAGCAGATTGCTTTTGAATTGTTTTTAGTTCATTTTAAAAAAACTTTTAGCTGTTGATATCTTACACGTTTAAGCTTTGTAAGAAAAGTGCTCTAAAATACTGAAGGTAATTCAGAAAAAGAAATGAGATTCCTCCTTTAAACTGATCAGTGAAACCACTGAATTTTTATGAAGATTTAGAAAGGTTTCATTTGGACAGAGGTTACCTTCACTTTCAAAATATTCCATGTTTGAAACTTAAATTATTTTATTCAGATGTGTCGGTAATGAAAGGTACTATCATCTATATGAAATTACTTACATTTTATAACATTTTCAGTACGTGTTTTATTATCTTTGTGCCTTAGTGTTCAATAAATGGCAGATGAATCCCTATGACAGAGGATCAGCCTTTGGTAAGTTTTTCAGAAAACATGAGCCATGAAGCTATTGCATTCTACTTTACTGCATTGATATAATCATAAGAACAAATAAAGACTGAAAGTTTAAAGAAAATTGACGTTTTAAAAACTCAACTGGTATAAAAGATTGTGCACAGGGTAAGTTTGATTACAGTGCGGTGTTTTCATGCTCCCCGAAGGCCAGTGTGGTCCATGGATCATCAACTTGATATCTTGCAGCAGATGATATCCCCACCAGCCTAACAAATTAGCCAGGTTAAAAATACAGATAATTTATAAATGTTGCCCTTCTCCACTGCTTGCCATCTTGAAGCTGGAAATCTTCCTACCTATGTAGATGCATTTCATGCCCACTGTGCAGGTTTTCCTTTTCAAAGCTCAGTTATTCCTGAAACGACCTTTTCAGCGTTTCCAACAGTTATTTACATAAATGGGCTGATAGCAATAACCATTTACCCGTTCATGAGAAATCAGACGTTCTTGCTCCATTGCTCACAGAAAAGTGAAAATCTAATTGAGAAGGCAAAGTTGCCAATTTAAGCTCGAGGAACAACACCCCCTTTTCTACTGAAATGTTTATAACCCAATAGTAAGAACATTGCATTTTGCAATTTCAGATGACCCTATGTGCTGTGTTCTGTAGGGTTCCTTCCGACTCTCCTTCCTATGCACATCCTGTTGACATCTATTCCATCTACTGTCTACTCATTTCATCCACCTTATCCACTCCCCACCTGTTCTTCACCTCCTCCCTAATGATTCCCCTTATCACTTCACTTATCAGGCAGCCTTTGTATTCCTGGTCATCACCCTCCTAGTTGTCTCCATCATAATCCTCTGCTTCCGAGAATGCTACACTGTCTCGGAATAATAAATAACAGATGAGTAATTTGGTAGAACCTCAAACAACACTTTAACACTCAACTATGAGTACAACTAAGTTAAAACAATTTTGGTGCATACCTTCCCCAAAGAGTGATCAATGGTGAATTGATCAATGTCAATAAAGTTGTTTTTTTATTGGGTAAGATGATCAAGGAATGTGGAGCAAAGGCAGATAAATGAAAACGTTTAAAAAAATTATTCTTGAAATGCCAATATATATATATATGAAAACTGAAGATGAAAGGACATTATGTTTAAAATATTTCTCCAAGGCAATACATGTCAATACATGTCAACATATTTTTCCAACGTTTCTTCCTACAATCTCTCATTTTGATTTTTTTCAGCTATTGGAGCTGATGGGCTGTGCTGCCAAAGTAGGGAAATAAAAGAATGGCATGGATGCAGATCCACCAAGGGAGTGAAAAAAGGTAAGTATTGTGTGCCATAGACAATTGAATTAATTCCCACAACATAGATCTGAATTACAGCGTATTATTGTTATATTAAATATTCAGTTGAATCCTGTCTTCAAATGTAACATTTTAGTTTTCCTACAAATCATTGCATAGGTAGGGATAGAGGCAATGATTTGTTTCATTTTCATTTGCTACAGGAAATAATTATTATTTAACTTTTTCATCAGTTTATTTAAACCAATGGAATAGATAAAAATAAACATACAATGTAAAATCTGCTATATTCCAATAATTGGAATGTGTGGTGGAATGAAATAGATTGAAACTGTCTCATGTTTTTGAAACTAATTTTGTAAAATAAAGAACTTTCATAGATCTTATAAATTCAATTACTTCCTTGCACATTTTGAAGAGAATCTGGTGTTGAAATGTATCACATTTTGTGCAGGCAAATATTATTATGAAGTACACTGTCATGACCAGGGCTTATGCAGAATTGGATGGTCCACGATGCAGGCTTCGCTGGATTTGGGTAAGTTAATTGACTAGAATATGTGGATGTTTGCATCATCATTAAAGCTGTCTGTATCATTGTGGACTGTTCAATAGTTAAATGCACTTCTAAAAATGTTGTTTTCAACTAGAATCTGTTCCCATTGCGAGATGGGTAAAATTGGAAATTTTAAATATGCTGGCATCAAATAAGTCTAATTTGATACTTGGATGTAAACACTCTTACACTAAATGTTACCAGAAGTGACAATAAAGGCAAATGTCATATATATATATTTAAGAGGGAACTAGATGAACAGCTAATGATTGTCTTGCGTTTAACCTATTTTAAGCTGAAGCAAGATTAATTGTAGAGAAAACACAAGAAAAGAATAAAGCATAATCAAGGATTAGTTCAGTTAAATGACTTGTTTCTGTACTGCAAATGTATAAGTTATAAGCTGATAGTTTTCCTTTTGGGACAATTCTAAATAGGCACTGATAAATTTGGTTTGGGCTTTGGTGGCACTGGAAAGAAGTCTCACTGCAAACAGTTTGAGAGTTATGGAGAGGTATGGATATAATTTAAATGTGCCTCAATATTATAACACTTAATTTTGATTCACATAGTTTCAACATTCTATGTCCTTATTATTTAGTGCAAAATTGCTTCTATTTAGGAATTTACCATGCACGATACTATTGGATGTTACATTGATCTTGATGGAGACTCTGTAAAATACTCAAAAAATGGTAAGTTTACTTAAAAGTTCTCCATTTTATGGTTCAACTTTGATAATGCTGGTTTAACAATATTTGTTCTGATTTTTGCTTCAGACTCAATTTATAACCATCAATGACTGACTTAATTTGAACATTAGACATGCTGTGGTAACAAACATCCCCATTGAAGTAAATGGCTAATTCTGACAATTAAGCTGTATTTGGAAAGAAAATATGACAGATGATGAATCTCTGTTCGTGAATCTGTGGAGTTCTTTGCCACAAACGGCTGTGGAGCCTAGGTTAATAGATATTTTGAAGGCAGAGATAGATAGATTCTTGATTAGTACGGGTATCAGAGGTTATGGGGAGAAGGCAGGAGAATGTTAGGAGGGAGCTATAGATCAGCCATGATTGAATGGCAGAGTGGACGATGGGTCGAATAGGAAAATTCGGCTCCTATCACTTATGACCTTATCATAGGACTAATGACTTCACTTCTCTTCCTGTCCTATCAAATCAAACCTTGTCATTGTTGAACACATTAAAGAGGGGATTTGTGAATTGATAAAAGCACAGCTCAAATGTGGACAAGAGGGACTCATGTAGATGGAGCATCTTGGTCGGCAAGAGCAAGTTGGGCTGAAGGGGCTTTTTCCTTGCTGACAGCCATGTGTAAATCCGAAGTTAATAATCAATCTGCATTAATACAATTAATACTTACAAAATAGTTATATTAACTACTGATTAATTTTTCTTTAACCAGGAAAAGATCTTGGTCACGCTTTTGATATTCCTTCACATCTAAAGAACCAAGTTTTCTATGCATCATGTGTTTTAAAGGTAATTTTCCAAATTAATTTTTGGAAAAGAAAAATCCGGAAAACATTTGTAATAAACAAAAAATTATTGTTGTTGCATCGTAGAATGCTGAGCTCAAATTTAACTTTGGTGAAGAAGAATTCAAATTCCCTCCGAAAGACGGTTATCAGGCAATAGATAAGGCAGCAGATGACCATGTTGTAAAGTCACAGCATACTGGTATGTGATCGGTAACTTCTTGATTTACTTAAGTGTCAAGTAATTTAAATGATTCAGAAACTATTCTTTAATGTGTGTATATATGAGTGAGATCTGCTCTAAAGAGCATTGATAAAGAGTAGAGAGCATTCCAGTCCTTTTTGGACCCAAACTAGGGATTTTGGGAATGATTTCATAAAATGGGATTAACGTGGTTGAAACAGATGAAAGTTAGAGGACAATGCTGGAATTCCCAACCTCAATAATGATCTTAACATGATGTGTTTTTACAAATAACCTCACCTTTGGATAGATCTATGGTTTGGGTTTATTATTGTCAGGTCTACCAAAATACAATGAAAATACAATGCCTGCTATCCATCAAATCAGATTGTATTAACCACAAATAGAAGTAAGCCAAATTGAGTACAATAGATAGAGCAAAGGGGGAGATACAGAAGTGAAGAATCTAGTTCTCAACAGTGTAGTGCATCAGTTTCAGAGACAAAATCCAATGTATTCAATTAAGTAAAATTACCCCAGCTTATGGAATGACTGTTCAATAGCCTGATAATAGTGGGGAAGAACATGTCTGGAAAGGGAAAATAATTAATACAAATTATTTTATCATATAGCTGCATTTTAACTCTTGGAGGTGTGTTCTCACTATGCAGTTGACTAGAAATATATCTACAGCTTTTGCTAATCGGCATAATTAAATTCATTCTTTTCAGGGACTGCAACAGTGGGTCAAACTAAAAACCTGCCAAATGCTCCAAAAGCTCTCATTATTGAACCATCCAGGGAGTTGGCCGAACAAACCCTCAATAATGTCAAGCAATTCAAGAAAAACGTTACTGATCCCAAGCTTAGGTAACAATTCTTTCCCCTCTTTCTTGTCCCTGTATAAATGTGCTTGTCTTTCTTTGCTTGCTCCACGATGCTCTCCAGAGTTGCCACCAAATAATATCTTTGATAGGGTGATTAATGTTGCTTTGTTCACCCATTATCTTGAGTTATTTAATATTGTTCCTTTCATTTCTGTAGCTGAACTGTGCTGTATCATCGCAAATTTGACTGCTCCACCTCATTTCTCTTGTGTTTCATTTTCTCCGAAGATGTCAAACACTACCCCGGCAAATCTCCCTCTCATGTGTAAGAAAGAACTGTAATGCTGGTTTAAATCAAAGGTAGACTGTCTGAATAAGGGTCTCGACCTGAAACGTTGCCCATTCCTTCTCTCCTGCGATGCTGCCTCACCCGCTGTTACTCCAGCTTTTTGTGTCAATCTCCCTCTCATGCCAGGCTCCAATATTCATTCCAGTGAATCCAGAGAAATCAGTATATATTACTTTGCGATGTAATTCTGAAAGATCAAGGCGTCTTCAAAAATACATCTTTAATATTTCTTGATATGTTCAGCCTCTTCTATCTTTTACTGAGAACATACATACATAGAAATGCAAATTTTAGTGAAATATATAAGAAATGTGTAGATTAATTTCCAATTGCCCTACAGGTAAATGCCAGCTCAACCATCGGGTAATATAATCGTCCTTCCTGAATAGGTGGGGTTTTTTTTTGTCCTGGGAAACTTCTAATTATTCCCTGTGCATGTCTGTATTCCTTAGTTCTGCTTTTTCTTTTGTTTTAGGGAACTCCTAATTATCGGTGGTGTGTCTGCAAAGGATCAGCTTTCTGTCCTGGATCAAGGAGTAAGTTTTCCACTGCTCTTCAGAGATGAGAATGTTTTTTATCTATTTCCCTGAAAATGTCAGCAGAAAAAAGGCATGAACCGCCTCCAGTTTAAATTCAATTTGGAATATTTTGGAGGACCAAGAAACCAAGAACCAATTCTCCATGAATTAAACAAATATTTTTCAGTTGAGGTATTCAGATGTTATTCTTGTAAAGAATGTGACTATACACTGTGGAGAATTGGCTGTAAAGCATACGAGAGGATTTCAATTCATGAATAGTGTAAAGCACCTTAAAATGTTACTGAAAAAAAATAGTGGTTCAGCCCTCAATTTTATCTTTATATAGTAATTTGTAGATGAATGGATGCAATTGAAGTTCATCATTGATATATTCTTGTCAATTCTGCAGGTAGATATTGTTGTTGGAACTCCAGGAAGATTAGATGACCTTGTCTCAACAGGAAAACTTAATCTCTCCCAAGTTAGGTTCTTTGTGCTGGATGAAGCTGTGAGTAATCAGTCATAATTATTTTATTAATCCTAATTGCTATTTTCAGTGGTGTACTCCTATGGGTTCATAGCCCATCCTCTGTGACTGTCAGTAAATCTACATTGTTATTGAATCCATTAGGTAAATATTGAACCTGAGGCCCCAATCCAAAATTGTGCCTTCTTATTCCCCCCAACCCTATCTGTCTTGTGATTCCGGCCAGGCTTGATCTCAGCACTCCTGAGAATGTCTCTATAACAGCTCAAGATGTATTGGAGGTTGTGCAAGGCCCATTCAGCAAGGGTTCATGAGGCATTGTGTTACTTCACAACACCAAAGATCCAAGTTCTTTCTGACCTCTGGTGCTATTCAGATGGAGCTTGCATGTTCTCCCTGTTTCTTCATGCCTTTCCTTTAGCTGCTTTTGTTTCCTCCATATCCTAAAGAAGTGTGGTCTGGAAGGTTAGTTGGCCACTGTAAATCGCTCCTTGGTGTGCGTGAGTGGTTGAATCTGGGAGGAGTTGATGAGAGTATGAGAGGAATTAATATAACATTTGTGTAAATGGGTGGCTGATGGTCTGCGCTAAACGTTATTCCCTTTATCCTGTATCTGTACACTGTGGGTGGCTTGATTGTAATCGTGTGTAGTCTTTTCGCTGACTGGATTGCACACAACGAAAAAGCTATTCACTCTATACCTCGGTACACGTGACAATAAGTGAAACTATTTGTGCTGCATGTTTCTATGACTCTGTGCATGTTAAGTAACCATTTTGCTTGGTAAAATGAACAATAATTTTAATAATTCTTTGCTAATTTTATTTTTAAATGCACAATAATTGGTCTAATAATGTTACTAAAAAACTGTTTGACATATTTCATCATTACCAATACATTGAAGAATTCATGAAATCTTTCTAAAGCGTCTATACTTATCAGCAAGGTGTAACCACTTTCCTCCAACACAACAACATTGGCACTTTTTAAAGGTGACTGTGCTGCGTGTTTAAATTCCACACAAAAATGGTTTAATAATTAAAGAAAGGAATATATGTACAAATTCATGGTCCCTCCTTGTAATGGAGAGAGGCCAACCAAAAAATAATCTGTATTCATAAAAAGTCCTTTGGTTTATTTTGATTTCATGTTTATTTTTATTATGACTAATAAGCAGCCAACTAATATGGTTGCCTTTGTAGGATGGATTGCTTACACAAGGATATTCTGACTTCATTTCAAGAATACACTCTCAGATTCCTCAAGTAACATCTGATGGCAAGAGATTGCAGGTAATGTATAGTTAATCAAATATATATATTTGATTTATTTATGAAAGGAAATACATACGTTACAAGTGGTTGAGAGATGGATCAATGGACTGATGTCTAGAGTTGAGAACTGAGAGATGATTTTAATGTAGCATGCAATCCTGAGGAGGTTTGTTGGGGAAGATGCTAAGTGAATGGTTACCACTCTTGAGAGAAGCTAAAACTAGGGGTGTATAGGAAGGACAGCAGATGCTGGTTTACACCAAAGATAGACACAAAATGCTGGAGTAACTCAGTGGTAGTATCTCTGGAGAGAAGGAATGGGTGACGTTTCAGGTCAAGCCTAAGTGCATAGTTTCCAAATAAGGAGTTGCTTATTTAATATTGGGATGGGAGTATTGAGCATCTTTGAAATTCTCTATGATGGCTAAGTCATTAAATATATCCAAACCAACAGAAAACATGTTTTTGTCAAAGAGTGTGGGGGGAAAGGCAACAGGAAAGTGGAGCGGAAGCCATCTTCAGATCAGCCATGATCTTAATAAATTGTGGAGCAGACTTGAGGCATCGAATGAGCTGCACCACTTCTTCTTGGTTATGATTGTAACATAAAATCTGATTAGTGCACTGGCATAGGTTATTACAGAACAAATTAACAGAGGATTTACAATATTTTCTAATTGTAGTGAAATTGGCCGTTCAAACTTTGAATGTTATCACTTTTGCTTACCATTCTCTGCACAGGTAATTGTTTGCTCTGCAACACTACATTCATTTGATGTTAAGAAGCTCGCAGAGAAGATAATGCATTTCCCAACATGGGTAGACCTGAAAGGCGAGGATTCTGTTCCGGAAACAGTCCATCATGTTGTTCTGCGAGTTAACCCAAAATTGGATCGACATTGGGAGAAACTTGGACGACGTATTCGGGTAAAAATAATCGATTACTTTTAATGTGCTTGACCTGTTTACCGCAACAAAGATGGCATGCAACCTCTTTGTCAGTGTACATTGAAATAGTTCTATTGAATGTTTCACTTGGGAGTCGGCACTGTTTTGTATGTGAAAGATTGTGTCTCACTAATTTGACTTTTTTTTAAATAGCCAAGAAAGTTGACAAGGGCAGAGTCATAGAAGTAGTCTATAAGGATTTTAGCAAAGTTTTGATAGTAAGGATCCTCCTGGCTGGCTGCTTTGAATTGTTAGATCGCATGAGATCCAGGGAGAACAAATATACTGGATACAGAATTGGCTTCATGGCATGAAGCCGAGGGTGGTGGGTAAAAAATAGTCTTTTGGACAGATGGCTCGTAACTAATGATGTCTCGGATCGGTGTGGGGCCCTTTGCTGATTCTCATCTATATTAACAATTTGGATGAAAATGTGCGAGGTGTGATTTGTAAGTCCCCAAATGATATTAAAATAGATGGTATCATTGACAATGAAGATGGTTATCAAGAATAACAGCAGGATCTTTATCAGTTGGGCAAGTGGACTGAAGAATGGCTAATAGAGTTCAGACAGGCATGAGACTTCTCCGCGGATTTCCACGGATTTTGACATTCAGTAAAAATAAAATCTGTTTAAATCTGGCCCGGACTTACCATCGCGGAGCCTGGGATCTTTTGCCAAGGATCGCCAGTGTTGGAGCTCCGACCACGGGGCCTGTGGACTTTAACACCGTGAAGCAGCGGTCTCCATAAGAAGTGGCCAACTCAGGAGCTCCATGCCGCGGAGTGTTCCGATCCATCCCAACGCCGGAGTTTCGATCATCCCGGTGAGAGGCCTTGAACAGCAGACAGTCGTCAACGGCCTCGTTCAAAGATCCCGACCATGGATGAACAAAGGAGGAAGATGACTGAACACGATTGCCATCCATCATAGTGAGGAATGTTGATTCCACTGTGGTGGATGTTTATGTTAAACTTTATTTTATGTGCTGAGTGTAATTTTGCTTTTTACTTAATATGGCTGTATGGTAACTCAAATTTCACTGTACCTTAATTGGTACATGTGACAATTAAATTGAATCTTGCTCCTTGAATCTTTCCACAAGACGGTGAGCTGCTCCGCCGATGGTTGAGTGCGTGGAAATCCGCTGAGTCGATTTTAGCGGAAAGCGTGTACGCGGGTGCGGGTCGACGGTCTATGCAGCGCATCTCTACGGCTAGTGCTCAGCTCCGCACATGTAGCGTAGCGGTTTCCCTCTTTCCCCGAGACCTACCGTACCGGGGTTGGGGCGGGGCGCACAGAGTTACGTACACAACGCTCACTGCATTCAAGAGTCTGTATGTCATTATACAATGTTCTTTTTTTTTTACTTGATTCAATCAGGTAAAATGTGTTATTGTAAGGTATAATTTAAAAAAAATACAGTATAAATTAAGGGTGAACAC
This sequence comes from Okamejei kenojei, assembly GCA_035221665.1. Lineage (NCBI taxonomy): Eukaryota > Metazoa > Chordata > Chondrichthyes > Rajiformes > Rajidae > Okamejei > Okamejei kenojei. The sequence continues at coordinate 42,679,311 of CM069135.1, forward strand.
GCAAGGAAATGGTGTCATTTCAAGGTATAATTATCAAAAATTTCCTGTGCAAGGGATATCTTATTAGAGTAAACAAGCAAGGAAGAGGTATCATGTTGCGTGTAGGTGTATTATAAAATATTTTCAATATGACTTAAGTGTAAACAAGCATTTTTGCTTGTTGATGTTATTTTAAGGTATGACTATCACAAATTTTCTGTATAAATTAAGAAGTGACAAGCAAGTAAATTATGTTATTTTAAGGTACAATAAAAATAAATTACAGTATAAATTAAAGGTAAACAGGCAAGAAATTGTAATTTCAAGGTACAATTATCAAAATATTTCTGCATTAAGAGCCCGCTTTTAACCTCGCCAGGGGCATTGCCCCTTGGAACCCTATCAGGGGCCAAAGCCCCGTGGACCTCCATCTCGCTTCCTCTTTTGTCAGTTTCTTCCTGTCTCATGCCTGAGTGTAGTAAGTGTGAGGTGTTACATTTTGGGAAGTCAAACCAGGCCAGGGCCTCCACAGTGCACAGAAGAGGAGTGATGTAGAGCAGAGTGATCTAGGAGTACAAGTACGTAGTTCCCTGAAAGTGGTATCGCAGTTAGATAGTGTGGTGAAGAAGATGTTTGGCACATTGCCCCTCAGCCCACATTGCGTTGCAGTTGTAAAAAATGTCGATGAGCTGTACCTCGCGTATTGTGTTTAGTTTTAGTCATCCTGCTCTTGGAAAAATGCCATTAAATTAGAAAGAGTGCAAAGAAGATTTACATGTCAGGACTCCAGGGCCTGAGCTACAGGGTGAGATTGGTCAGGTTGGAGTGCAGGAGGCTAAGTGGTGATCTTAGAGTGGTATATTAAATAATGGCAGGAATGGGTGAATTCAGTCTTTTTCACAGGATAGAGGAATAAAGAACTAGAGGACATTGGTTTAGGGTGAGAGGCAAAAGATTGAATATGAACCCGAGGGGCAACGTTTTCCACTGAGGATGGAAAAAGTATATGAAACGTGCTACCAGAGGACATGGTTGAGGCAAGTAAATTAACAACATTTAAAAGACATTTGGGCAGGTACATAGATGATAAAGGTAAAGTGAAATGGGCAATCACAGGTAAATGGGACTAGCTTATATGTGGCATGATGGTAGTCACAGACAGGTTCGGCTGAAGGTCCTGTTTCTGTAACTTGACTCTTGTACAGTTATTTTCTTTTCTTTCCAAACCACCTGCTTTGCCAACTCCAAAGAACATATAAATAATGTGTAAATATTAAACTGGTAGGGGGTCAAAATGTGTGATCTACTTTGTTTTTCTTCCTCAGACTGATGAAGTTCATGCAAAAGATAACACAAGACCTGGTGCCAATAGTGCTGGTCAGTACAGTTTCATTAGATATGAATGAATATGTTTATTGGCCAAGTATGTTCACACATAAGGAATTTGCCATGGTGCTCCGCTCGCAAGTGACATGACATACAGTGATCATTAAGAATGACACATTAAACATTAAATATTAATAATAAAACATTATCGATTTAACATGTAAATTAAATTAAATACCAGAGCTAAAGGAGCCTACACATTTTTGATTATTGAGTAGAGTGTGGCATTCCAGAGTCGCCTTCCAGAGGGAAGTGATTCAAAGTGTTTGTGGCCAGGGTGAGAAGGGTCAGAGATGATCTTACCCGCTCGCTACATGGCCCTTCCTGTGTACAGTTCGTCAATGGAGGGAAGGTTGCAGCCAACAACCTTCTCAGCTGATCGGACGAACAGCAAAATACCTGTCAAATATTTTGTGTAATGTAGACATTTTGAAACGTAAAAGTTTCAAGGTCATTGAACATCAATTGAATTCAAAATTATTAATACCGAGTGACGAGTTAAATAAATATCTTTGTGCAAAGAGATATTAGAGCATGGAATACCTTGTAATTGAAGAGGTGAGGCAGATGACATTCTATATGTAAACACTCTCCTGTCAGAGGAAATAATTTCACCATTTGAAACATTTCATCATTAAAAGCATCATGGTTAGAACAAGCCAACCTACTATTGATAGTTTTGGTACCCTTTTGGTGAAACTTTACTGCGCATCCTCCAAAAGCTAATTTATCCTTAAGATGAGATGCCCAGAACTAATTATGCCTGTCTCAGAACCAGGGACGGAAAACCCAGGGGGGCTAGAGGGAACACGACCCCGCCAAGTTTTGAGAGGTGGGGGACATTCCCCCCCAAGTTTTTGGCATCCGGATTTAAAAATCTCCGCTTTCCGCGAGACAGTGGAAGTGGCTGCTGATCGAGGGCGCCGATTGGACAAGAGAGACGTCGATCAACAGGCAATGGGGGTGGGACATGATGATTCAGCGCGATGATTGGAGAAGGGAGGAGTGAGGGGGGTGGGACTGAGGATAGAGTGCGGTGATTGGAGGAGGGAGACGTGGCACAGACCTGCACCTCATCCTCAGCCAGAATCGATCCCGGCCGGGTCTCCGGCGCTGTCCCGTCCTCACCCGAGTGCCACCCCCACGGGTGGCCAGAGAGGTTGGGAGTCAGACGGGCACGGCGCCCCCAGTCCCACAGCCAGCGCTAAACCCAGCTCACTCTGCCCGTCCCGCCAGGTGAACCTGCCTGGGCTTGCGGGAAATATGGCCAGCGCGGAGAAGCAGTGCTGGTATCCCGTCAGTCCAGTCAGGGCTGTAGGTTAACCCAGTGAGACAGGCAGAGTTGAGCTGCATTTAGCGCCGGATTGAGCCTCCGAAGCTTCGCGCATGTGAGTGTGAGTGTGCGCATGCGCGCGCGGCTGCCAAAATATTGTGTCCCCCGGTCCCCTCCATGTTTTGATAGCGAGTTCCGTGCCTGATCAGAACTGTTGTGCAGCAGAAGCATAATTTGCTCCATCCCCCTTGAGATGAATTCATTCTATTAACACTTTTATTTTGCTTTTGTACCTTTCTGCTAATTTTATTCAATGTCTATTTGTGATTCCAAGGTGCATCAATTATAGAGGCACGTGGACAGCATAATAGATTTCTGTAGTCAAAAGAAGAAAACATCACAGATACTACAGTTAAATAGCAGTGAGAAAGACATTTCTGCATTTGCTTTCAAATGTCACAATGTTTTTACAAGAGTTGTTGAAGGAGTAGATGATTTAAAAAAAAATTAAAATCACCTTTCTGTTGATATGGTCTTGGCATTTATTAATAGCTATTTTAGTGGTTTTCATTTTGCTTAAACATTTCTTTGTTTAATTAACCCTATTGTTTTTCTAGAGATGTGGTCTGAAGCTATTAAAATACTGAAAGGTGAATATACTATACGTGCAATCAAAGAACACAAGATGGATCAAGCGATCATTTTTTGCAGAACAAAGATTGACTGTGATAACATGGAACAATATTTTATTCAGATGGGAGGAGGTGAGTTAGTTTTAAAGTATGTTGGTTTGTTCTGATTATTTGCCATGGGATTGAGTTTCTCACATCAAATTAATTCGCTGTTTCAGGTCCAGATAAAAAGGGACATCAGTTCTCTTGTGTTTGTTTGCATGGTGACAGAAAGCCAAATGAAAGAAAGCAAAACTTGGAACGATTCAAGGTACTTCTGAGAAATATTTCTGCGAAACCTCCACTTCGGGAACATGTTTCCTGTCTCTAGCGTGTCCAAACCCTTAATAATCTGATGTTTCAATAAGATCCTCTCTCTTTCTTCTAAACTCCAGAGTATACAAGCCCAGCAGCTCCATTCTCTCAGCATATGACAGTCCCGCCATCCCGGGAATTAACCTTGTAAACCTATGCTGCACTTCCTCAATAGGAAGAATGTCCTTCCTCAAAGTATGGGACAAAAACTGCACACAATACTCCAGGTGTTAAAGAAGGAACTGCAGATGCTGGAGAATCGAGTGTACACAAAAGGCTGGAGAAACTCAGCGGGTGCAGCAGCATCTAAGGAGCGAAGGAGATAGGCGACGTTTCAGGTCGAGACCCTTCTTCAGACTGGTCAGGGATCAGGGAAACGAGAGATATAGACGGTGATGTGGAGAGATAAAGAACAATGAATGAAAGATATGCAAAAAGTATCGATGATAAAGGGAACAAGCCATTGTAAGCTGTTTGTGGTGGGAAGAGAAGCTAGTGTTCCAGGCCCGAGGGCTGAGGGAGAGGTGGGGAGGGGGGAGACAGCTCAATGTTCAAGCCCAGAAGATGCAGACTCCCCAAGCGGAATATGAGGTGCTGTTCCTCCAAACTCTGGCCGTGGAGGAGGACGAGAGGTCGGATGTGGAAGTGACGTCCATGGACGTCCAGTCACTCTACACCTCCATCCCCCACCCGGTCTCAAAGCCCTCCGGTTCTTCCTCGACCATACCCGTCTGACACCCTCCTCCGCCTAGCGGAGTCCTTACTCAATAACTTCTCTTTGACTCCTCCCATTTCCTCCAAACACAAGGCGTAGCTATGGGCACACGCATGGGCTCCAGCTACGCTTGCCTCGTTGTTGGGTACGTCGAACAATCCTTGTTCTCAGCGTACCAGAGCCCCATCCCCGACCTCTACCTCCGTAACATCGACGACTGCTTTGGTGTCATCCTGCACCCACACACAACTGACTGACTTCATCCATTTCACCACCAACTTCCATCCGGCACTCAATTACACTTGGACCATTTCCGACATTTCCCTACCATTCCTTGACCTCACCATCTCTATTGCAGGTGATACACTTCTGACCGACATCCACTTGACTCCCACAGCTACCGGACTACTCTGCTTCCTGTAAGGACTCCATCCCCTATTCCCAATTCCTCCGTCTACGCCGCATCTGCTCCCCGGTTGAGGTGTTCCACACCAGGTCATCACAATGGCCTCATTCTTCAGAGAACGGGGATTCCCCTCCCCCACTATTGATGAGGCTCGCACCAGGGTCTCCTCCATACCCCGCAACACTGCCCTCCCCATTTCCCCCACTCGCAAACAGGGCAGAGTCCCCCTGGTCCTCACCTTTCACCCCACCAGCCAGCAAATACAACACTATAGTCCTCCGCCAGTTTCGCCACCTGTGACCCCTCCACTCGCCACATCTTCCCATTTCCCCCCGCCTGCCTTCCGCAAAGACCGCTCCCTCCGCAACTCCCTTGTCAATTTTTCCCTTCCCTCCCGCTCTACCCCTTCCCCGGGCACTTTCCCTTGCAACCGCAAGAAATGCTACACTTGTCCCTTAACCTCCCCCCTCCACTCCTTTCTGGGACCCAAGCAGTCCTTCCAGGTCCGACAGAGGTTCACCTGCACCTCCTCCAACCTCATCTACTGCATCCGCTGCTCCAGATGCCAGATGATCTATATCGGTGAGACCAAGCGAAGGCTTGGCGATCGTTTTGCCGAACATCTCCGCTCGGTCCGCAATAACCAAGCCGACCTCCCGGTGGCTCAGCACTTCAACTCCCCCTCCCATTCCGTATCCGACCTCTCGGGGCCTCCTCCACGGCCAGAGTGAGCAACACCGTAAGTTGGAGGAACAGCACCTCATGCTTGGGGAGTCTGCATCCTCTGGGCTTGAACATTGAATTTTCTCAATTCTGTTAACCCTTGCTGTCTCCTCTCCTTCCCACCTCTCCCTCAGCCCTCGGGCCCTGGCATTCCCTCTCTCTCTATCTCCCTCCCCCACCCTAGTCGCACTAGCTTCTCATTTTCCCACCACAAACAGCTTACAATGGCTTGTTCCCTTTATCATCGATACTTTTTTGCATATCTTTCATTCATTGTTCTTTAACTCTCCACATCACCGTCTATATCTCTCGTTTCCCTGATCCCTGACCAGTCTGAAGAAGGGTCTCGACCTGAAACGTCGCCTATCTCCTTCGCTCCTTAGATGCTGCTGCACCCGCTAAGTTTCTCCAGCCTTTTGTGTACCCACAATACTCCAGGTGTGGTCTCACTAGGGGTCTGTACAATTGCAGAAGGATCTCTTTGCTCCTATACTCAACTACTCTTGTTATAAAGGCCAACATGCCATTCACTTTCCTTACTGCCTGCTGTACCTGCATGCTTACTTTCAGTGACTGTTGAACAAGGACCCCCAGATCCCATTGTACTTCCCCTTTTCCCAACTTCGCACCATGTAGATAGTAATCTGCCTTCCTGTTTTTGCTAACAAAGTGGATAACCTCATATTTATCCTAACCTCACGTTAAACTGCATCTGCCACTCACCCAACCTGTCCAAGTCACCCTGTATTCTCATAGCATCCTCCTCACAGTTCACACTGCCACCCAGCTTTGTGTCATCTGCAAATTTGCTAATTGTTACTTTGAATCCCTTCATCTAAATCACTGATCTATATTGTAAATAGCTGCGATCCCAGCACCGAACTTTGTGGCACCCCACTAGTCACAGCCTGCCATTCTGAAAGCGACCCATTAATCCCTACTCTTTGTTTCCTGCTTGCCAACCAATCTTCTGTCCCTGTCAGCACTCTACCCCCAATACCATGTGCCCTAATCTTGCCCACTAATCTCCTATGTGGGACCTTATCAAATGTTTTCTGAAAGTCCAGGTACACTGACTATCCCTTGTCCATTTTCCTAGTTACATCCTCAAAGAATTCCAGAAGATTAGTCAAACATGATTTCCCCTTTGTAAATCCATGCTGACTCGGACCGATCCTGTTACTGCTATCCAAATGTGCCGCTATTTCATCTTTTATAATTGACTTCAACATTTTCCCCACCACCGATGTCAGGCTACCTGGTATATAATTCCCTGTTTTCTCTCTCCCGCCTTTCTTAAAAAGTGGGATAACATTAGCTACCCTCCAATCCACAGAACCTGATCCTGAATCTATTATCACCAATGCATCACGATTTCCAGAGCCACTTCCTTAAGTACCCTGGGATGCAGACCATCAGGCCCTGGGGATTTATCAGCCTTCAGTCCGATCAGTCTACCCAACACCATTTCTTGCCTAATGTGGATTTCCTTCAGTTCCTCTGTCACCCCAGATCCTCTGGCCACTACTATCTCAGGAAGATTGTTTGTGTCATTCTTATTGAAGACAGATCCAAAGTACCTGTTCAACTCATCTGCCATTTCCTTGTTCCCCATAATAAATTCACCTTTTTCAGTCTTCAAGGGTCCAACTTTGGTCTTAACTAATTTTTTCTTCTTCACATACCTAAAGAAGCTTTTACTATCCTCCTTTATATTCTTGGCTAGCTTACTTTCGTACCTCATCTTTTCTCCCCGTATTGCCTTTTTAGTTCTCTTCTGTTGCTCTTTAAACATTACCCAATCCTTTTGCTTCCTGCTCATCTTTGCTACATTGCTTATTTTATTTTTATTTTTATACTGTCCCTGACGTCCCTTGTCAGCCACGGTCGCCTCTTACTCCCTCTTTGGAATGAACTGATCCTGCACCTTCTGTATTATTCCCAGAAATACCTGCCATTGTTGTTTCACTGTCATCCCCGCTAGGGTATCTTTCCAGTCAACTCTGGCCAGCTCCTCTCTCATTGCTCCATAGTCCCCTTTATTCAACTGTAACACCGACACCTCCGATTCACCCTTCTCCCTCTCTAATTGTAGATTAAATTTGACCATATTATGGTCACTACCTCCTAATGGCTCCTTAACCTCAAGTTCCTTTATGAAATCCGGTTCATTACATAACACTAACTCCAGAATTGCCTTCTCCCTGGTAGACTCCAATACAAGCTGCTCTAAGCATCCATCACGGAGGCACTCCCTTTCTTGGGGTCTAGTCCCAACCTGATTTTCCTAGTCTACATGTTGAAATCTCCCATAACAACCGTAACATTACCTTTACTACATGCCAATTTTAACTCCTGATTCATCTTACACCCTATATCCAGGCTACTGTTTGGGGGCCTGTGGAAAAATCCCATTAGGGTCTTTTTACCCTTACAATTCCTTAGTTCTATCCACATTGACTCCACATCTCCTGTTTCAATGTCACCCCTTGCAAGGGACTGAATTTCACTCCTCACCAACAGAGCTACCCCCCCCCCCCCCCCCCCCTGCCCATCTGCCTGTCTTTTCGATGGGAGGTATACCCTTGAATATTCAGTTCCCAGCCCTGGCCCTCTTGCAGCCATGTCTCTGTAATTCTCATAAAATCATACTTGCCAATTTCTAACTGGGCGTCAACCTCATCCACTTTATTTCTTATACTTCACGCAACACTTTGACCTCGATATTCACCTCCCCTCTCTCACCGCTCGCAATTGGCCCTGACCTTACTCTCTTATCCATTCTCAAAATTTCCTTCCCATTAATTCGAGAGTCTTTTGTAACTTTTCCTGTACTCACTTCCCCTTCAACTCCATCTTCATATTCCCAATTGTGAATCCCTCCCCCCCACTATTTAGTTTAAACCCACACGTGTAGCACTAGCAAACCTGCCTACCAGAACGTCGGACCCCCTCCAATTAAGGTGTAACCCATCCCTTTTGTACAGGCCACCGCTACCCCAGAAGAGATCCCAGTGGTCTATAAATCTAAATCCTTGCTCCCTGCACCAGCCTGTCAGCCACTCATTCAGATCCCCTAGCTCTCTGTTCCTGTCCTCACTAGCATGAGGTACTGGAAACAATCCAGAGGTACCACACTAGAAGTCCTGCATTTCGGTCTTCTTCCTAACTCTCTGAACTCACGTTGCAGAACCTCCTTCCTCTTCTTCCCGATATCGTTTGTGCCTACGTGCACAACTACTGCCGGCTGTTCACCTTCCCTCTCAAGGATTTTTTTTTTGGCTTGTAACATCTTGAACCTTTGCACCAGGGAGGCAGCAGATCATGCTCGCGTCTCGTCTGCTGCCACAATATCTCCTGTCCGCTCCTCGGACAATGGAGTCACCCACCACTATGGCTCTGCCCGACGTCGGTCTCGCCGGTCGAGTCCCATCTCTAGGATTGGAGCCACCGACGTGTCCGCAGCTCGGACTGGAAGCGTCGTCTCCCCAGACAGTTCCCAAGAGGGCGTACATGTTTTCATTGGGCACAGCCACCTGGGTCTCCTGCACTCCACATTTACCACCCTTTCTCTCAGTCACACACCTTTGTTCTTCCTGTATCCTCGGCGTGACAGCCACTTTAGGTCCTGTCCAGGAAACTTTTGTTTTCCCGGATATCCTCCACATTCTTCCTGTCATGGGCTGAACAGAACTGCATGCAATACTTCAGGTATGGCCTAACCAAAGTTTTATGAAGCTGCAACACGACCTCCTGACTCATGAAGGCAAGCGTACCGTCTACCTTATTCCTCTATCTACTTGTTCTATGAAAATGTTCTATGTTCAGTTTCTTGCTTAATTTTTTTGTGCTGATATCTTTCACCACTGTTTAAGGCCAAAACTTGCAAGTAGGTATGGTAGAATGTTCAGAATAAGGCAATTAAAAAAAAAACATGGAACCATTTAACTGAATATTTTGATTTATTTTTTGGAAAGAAAATTGATGTGAAATTCCTGATCTGTACTGATGTGGCTGCCAGAGGAATTGATATTCGTGGTGTTCCCTTTGGTAAGTGAAATATATAACAGCTGTGTTGTTACTCTTTAATTTGGCACAATGCTAATTTACTTTTACTTTCACATAGTAATTAACGTGACTCTTCCTGATGAAAAGCAAAACTATGTTCATCGGATTGGAAGAGTGGGAAGAGCTGACAGGTAATTCACTTGTTTTGTAAACTGCATTTTCATTTCTTTCTTAAGGTTGAAACATTTTTTTAAGTTGCAAAGTAACATTTAATTATCTTTTTAGAATGGGTCTAGCCATTTCCTTGGTGGCAACTGAGAAAGAAAAGGTAAAATATTGCACTAATAATATTGTTTTTGCACTAATAATATTGTTTTTGAGTGATTCTATATTATAATATAGAATAAGTGATAAACTTTTAATATTAAATAGCTACAATTTTGATTTATCTGACAATTGTTTACAACTTGTGAAAGTTGCAGTGGCTTTTGGACATTGTCTGAGAGTTATATAACCTAGTTCCTTGCCTTAAGATCAATCATGTGGAAAACCTTTGGAGAGTATGCTCATTTCATTATGTATTAAGATTAAAATCTCTTTAAAAATCAATGTGCTGAAAAATGCATAAAATAACAATTAACCTTTGCAAATTCTCTAACTTCTGAAAGGATGACATTGCCTGTACCCATTATTTCTTTCCTATGACTGGCTACCATTGTCTCAGTAATTTGTCCAAACCTTTACTTGTTATTTTGTTCTTTAAATGTTTGCATGTCCTTCGTTTTCTTCCCTTTATCAATCTTCAGCTTTGCCATTTAATACTGGCTATATCCATTTTTCACTCTCTCCATTCCACAATAAACAGTGGTCATAGAGTCATACGTTGTGGAAACAGGACCTTTGGCCCAACTTGCCCACACCGACCAACATGTCCCATCTACACTAGTCCCGCATGCCTGTGTTTGGCCCATATCCCCCTAAACCTGTCCTATTTATGTACCAGTCTAATTGCTTCTTAAATGTCATGATAGTCCCAGCCTGGACTACCTCCTCCGGCAGCTCATTCCATACACCCACCACCTTCTGCACGAAAATGTTACCCCTCGGATTCATATAAAATCTTTTCCCTTTCACCTTAAACCTATGCCATTTGTATCTCGATTCCCCCACTCTGTGCAAGAATCTCTGCGTCCAACTAATCTATTCCTCCAATGATTTTATACACCTCTATAAAATCACTGCTGCTCCTCCTGCGCTCGAGTCCCAGTCTGCTCAACCTCTGTCTATAGCTCAGACCCTCAAGTCCTGGCAACATCCTTGTAAATTTTCTCTGCACCCTTTCCAACTTAACAACATCTTTCCTATAAACATTGTCCCCAATACTGAACATAATACTGTAAATGCCGCCTTAGCAACGTCTTATATAACGGCAACATGACCTCCCAACATCTGCACATCTTGCATGTTACATCTTGTGCAATCATCTACAGCAAATAATTTGCACTGAATCGTTTTTTTTTTCGATTTTCAAAGCTTTAAGACTTTTTTTCAACCAGAAAAAGGAGCTGGCCATTCATGCCTCCCCCATGCAGCTCTGCCATTCACTGAGATCATAGTTAATCGTTTAGCTCAGCATCACTTTCCTGCATTAATACTATTTCTCAGGATTCCATTAATATCTAGAAGCTAATGATTAGGTCGGCTACGTATATTGAGACTGACACCAGACTATATATCTAATGAAGGCAGGCATGAGCTTTGCATCTACCCTATCAAAGTTAACATAGATGCAAACCAGTTAGGTTTTTGTACTACTCAATGACACAATATAACATATAACATATAACCATATAACAATTACAGCACGGAAACAGGCCCCCTCGGCCCTTCCAGTCCGTGCCGACCATTTGTTTTCCCCTAGTCCCATCTACCTGCACTCAGACCATACCCCTCCATTCCCTTCACGTCCATATACCTATCCATTTTACTTTTAAATGTTAAAATCGATCCTGCCTCCACCACTTCTGCTGGAAGCTCATTCCACACAGCCACCACCCTCTGAGTAAAGAAGTTCCCCCTCACGTTCCCCCTAAACTTCTGTCCCTTAATTCTCATGTCATGCCCTCTTGTTTGAATCTTCCCTACCCTCAATGGGAAAAGCTTATCCACGTCAACTCTGTCTATCCCTTTCATCATTTTAAAGACCTCAATCAAGTCCCGCCTTAACCTTCTGCCCTCCAAAGAATAAAGACCTAACTTGTTCAACCTTTCTCTGTAACATAGTTGCTGGAACCCAGGCAACATTCTAGTAAATCTTCTCTGTACTCTCTCTTCTCGACCAAAATTCCCTACCATTTACCATGTAGATTATTATAATCTCATTATTATAAAATCTACATCACCATTCAATCATGGCTGGTCTATCTCTCCCCCCTAACCCCATTCTCCTGCCTTCTCCCCATAACCTCTGTCACCTAGTCTAATCAAGAACAGAACTAATCCTCAAAATAATTTAAAATATTTTCATGCAACCAACATTTATAAACAATTGGCCATAAAATCATTTACTTTTAAACATTCATAGGTTTGGTACCATGTTTGTGGAACTCGTGGACGAGGTTGTTATAACACCAGGCTGAAGGATCAAGGTGGATGTACCATATGGTACAATGAAATGCAGGTACAGTATTTATAAACTTTAAATTTTATAGCCATTTACCTCAAGTTGCAGCAATTATATTGTCCAAAATATACAAACTCATTTATTTAAAAATAAATGGCATAGAACAGGAGGAATTATAGCATGATGCCCATTTTTAAATTACATTTAAAATTGCAAAATTGTCATTGTATGATTACATGTTTCACCCTATGCTGCCTGTCATCATGCCAAGGGATAGCTGTGTTTGTTTTCATTTACTGGGTTTATAGCTGTAAATAAGCTGCAGCTGATTAATTTTCTGTTACGTAAAGTCAAATAGTTATTTTTTCACACCCTTGGAACTAATCTTAGCCAAATTAAACACATTATAGGAACATGATTAGACTTTTGCAATTAGATTGTTTGATATCCGCTATAAGATGTGACAAATGTTTAAATAATTTGGACATGTTCACATTAAATCAGATTGTGTGGGGTTTATTTTCATTTATGTTTGACATCACATGCAAGACTACAGTGTAAGATGAATTGATAACAATGTTATCACAGCAGAACCATTCCTACCTGCATAAATTGGATACATGCACGGTAAAATAGTAAAAAGTAAGAAAAACTATCTGCTATACCTGTATGTATAGCAGAGGTGGCAACATCCCCTGTAATCCCTTGTGCAGGTAAATAGGTAATCTATGCTATATTTCCAGGATAATTCCTGGAAAGTGGCCACATTTTAGAAGAATATACGATGCGCAATGACATAATACAGAATTCCAGAGGCTTAATGATAGATGTTGGAAGATCAAATTGGTGCAGCTCTTGGTACCCATCCTGCGTTTGGGTGCTGTCTTTGCATGAGATTGCTGTATAGGTTTTCATCTAGTTGTTCCGGTTTCCACCCAAAGCCTATGATTTGTCACTAGGAAATGTTTTCTCTTTTAACGTCCATCCTGTCTGACCTTGTTTCTAAACAGTTGTTGACTGAAGTTGAAGAACACTTGAATGTCATCATCTCTCAAGTTGAGCCTGACCTAAAAATCCCAGTGGATGAATTTGATGGTAAAGTAGTTTATGGACAGAAAAGAACAACGGGAGGTGAGCGTTTTGGAGAAGAACTTTATCATAATGTTGCATCTCTATTTAGAAAATAAACCCATAATATTTGAATAAAATCATAGAATACATAGACTTGAAGGCCATTTGATATATGTGATATCTATAACTATTTTTTATAAAGACCTGTCTAACTTACATTTACCTTCACTCTATCTTTGTATTTTTATCCTTTAAATCAGGGGTCGGCAACCTTGTTCTGTATAGGGGCCAGACGCATGTCTGTGAGCGGATGGCGGGCCACATCTATCACGTGTACACATGGATCCCGCCCCCATCCCACCCTGGATGGCAGGCATCAAATCAAGTGTTCACATAGATCCCGCCCCTTCGAGGACGCCAGCTGGAGCACTGGCCCCTTTTTACAGGCGCTCACGAACATGATGCACCTATGGCTCTGTCCTGAAGGCGGTGGCTCAAATATCACACTCACTCATCCCTGGCCCGATCCCGACAGTGAAGCTCAGAAGGTGAAGGTACGCGGCCGTGCCGGTGGCTTTGCGCAGGATGCGGTACAGCCAGAGCTCTGGCCGTGCACGTCACTCGGCGGCTCTGCCATTGCGGCCGCCAGCGCAGACGTACTTGCGTCACCGCGCCTGGGAGCCACAGCCTCAGGCCCGGGAAGAGGAGCCTGCCTTCGCAGGGCGATGGGCAGCAGGATTGAATGCGTCTTTTTCACAGTGTTTCACCCGACCCTCAGTCCGAAAATCACCTTTCACGTACTGGAGATGACAGAAGTCTGCGGGCTGGATGATTAGGGGGGAAAAAAAACGCCTGCGGGTTGGATGATTTTGGGTTACGGGCCACATTCGGCCCGTGGGCCGTAGGTTGCCGACCCCTGCTTTAAATAATTATCCAGTCACCTTTTGAAAGTTACTTTTGAATCTTCTAATCAAAATACAAAAATCTTTTTTAAAAAATCCAAATTGCCTCTGCATTTTGTGCTAATCAGTTAAATCCATGCCATCAAGTTAGCAATGCTTCTGTACTTTGAAAGATTTTTTTTAAATTAATCAATGGTATGTGGTTGTCATTGGCAAGATAACTTTATTGCCCAACTATAATCCCCTTTTAAATTTCCCAGTAAATCACTCAAATTTAAAGGGCAGTTGGTAAAGAACCAGATTTTAATCTCTAAATTAAACCTAATGTACCTTTTTATACTAATCTGGTACTTATACAAATACTATTACTGAGGTTTTTCCAAGACTCGTGTTTATTTATTTAACTTCCCAGCTGGAATGGTGCAGGTTGAATTTGTGAATCAATAGCTCTGGCCCTTGGATTATTAATTCAACAATGTCATCTGTTTCTCCAACTCCTCAGTTCTTACCTAGTACAAATTTAGAAGGTACAAGATTAAATTGGGTTTTATACTTTGGAACATATTTAGTAGAAAGTAGTCCGAACAAAAGCTCGCTGGAGCCAGGTCACCTTTAGTAATGAGGAATACCAGTTCAGTCTGAAGCAAAATCCATGTGACAGTTGAACAATTGTCCCTACATGTTTTTGTGCTTCTGCCAGTTTTGGTATCTCTTTTCTTTATTATCAAATAATGAGATTTAAAAATAACTGCATTCGTAGGCTCGCTTTCTTCTTACAAATTTTATTTCTGTAAAGTACATTTGTTGAACTGCTTCTGTCAACTCAAAGAACAGTAGGCTCAGCTGGCTTCTTTAGTAATGAATGTGTGTCGCCTAAGATGAATTAAACTCTAAATGTCTTAATTTAAATGTCTTAATTTTCTCACTCTTGCTCTTCCTCTTGGCAGGTAGCACGTTTAAGGGTCATGTTGATGCTTTGGCACCGACTGTGCAAGAGCTGGCTGCTCTTGAAAAGGAGGCGCAGTCCTCTTTCTTACAGTTTGGCTTTCTTCCCAACCCATTGTTCAAGCGCTTTTGATTGCAACATGCGCCTTAATTTAGTTCAACAAAGAAACTGACAAGTTGCTAAAGAACCTTGAAGATGTTTATTACTGCAAAATGACATCTAGAAATGGTTAACAATCACAAGCTTCTGCACATTGACCCCTGTATAAGAGCTTGACATGTTTGGTATCGATCTAATGTGGCAATGAAACATTAGATGTCAGAATTGCTATGAATAAACACTTCAAAAACTATTGTGGGTTGTTTGATTTAGTGAAATATTAATGAAATGTGTGATTTTAATTGTACATTTTTCTGTCAATTATGTAAAAACTGACCATGTTTTCATGCCAACTGAGCAGTTCCAAAGGATCACCATTAAGTAGTTTATTAAACTAGTCCTTGCTCACAGTTCAGTGTTGAGCTAATAATAAGCCTGCCTTTAATTTACAAGTTTGCTTACACTAGTCTGAGGATATTAGTTAATAATCTTTTCACTCCATTTTCTTTCACTCCAGGTTTTTAAGATTAATTTATTTTGGTTTGATTTTTATATATATATAAATACTTCCATACAATGCAATTAGGCACAACTTTGACCAAAGTTAAATCCATAATGTGGCATAAAAGTAGTAGATGTTAGAATGCAGATGCTCCATGCTCCACCACAAAGTTGATCTAGTATAGTGCAGTGCCATAATACTTCAGGAAAACTCATTTTCATGCTGCTTTGAGTTGAAAATTGGCTACGTCCTGATTACGACAATGGATAAAACAATCAAAATAAGTAATTGAAATTGGAATTCCTAGGCCCATTCTTTGTGAACTCCATGTGTGCTGGAAAGTTTCATTCTTTCACAAAGCTCCAACAGCCAAACTTGAAATCTGGCAAATTAGCCTCCCAGGATTTTGTCAAACTTGGACACAGAATGGTTGGTTATTAAGCTTTTTTAATTGGAAACAGTATTTCATTTCTTCTCTTTCTGCAGATGCTGTCTGACCTGCAGAACATTTCCGGCTTTTATATTTTTATATGAAATTCCCAGCATCTGCACATTTTTTGATTTTCCTAATTTGCAATTTCAGCCTCCCCCTAGTGGCCCCAAAGGGGTGTTGCTACTTTGTTCTGAATGGTGTGCGACTAAAGCATTGCCACACTGCCCAGTAACCAAATAGTTATGCATAGGAAGCTTGCATTAATATTTTCAGCCATTGTAGGAGTTCAATGAACATACCAGCACAGTATATACAGTACAATGGCCAAGATTATTCATGCATATTTCATATACAGACCCGTATGGTTATTAACCAGTGGGGCAATGCTTCCATTGCACACAATTCAGTACAAAGTAGCAATATTCTCCAGGACCATGTTAGCAAAATCAAAAAAACTGCAGATGCTGTAAATTTGATATAGGAATTAAAAATGCTGGCAATATTCTGCAGGCTAGTCAGTATCTATAGAATTAAGTGGATACAATTGCAACTTTCAAAAGACATTTGGTCAGACAAATGGATAGAGAGATATGAGTCAAATGCAGGCGAGTCGGACGAGCCCAGAATGCCAACTAGCTCAGCATGGTCATTGCGGGCTGAAGGGCCTGTTTCCCTATTGTAAAGCTCTATGATGTATGGAGTAGATTTGCCCAGGCAAACTCCAATTTAAACTGGTTCAAGGAGAGTAAATTCCACTTGATAACATCTATAAATCTGCTGGAATATTGAGAATAGACTGATTGCTAATAATTTGCTATGTTTTGTGAACAGGGCATAACTGGTGCCTAGTTGGATAAATGCCATTTTTGTAACTTTATTGGAACAGCTTGGTTAAAGGTGCAAAATGGAGTGCAGATCTTCAGTATCCTAGCTAAGATGTTGGCTGATCCCCAAGCCTTTGTATAACATGGAAGGAATGAAATTGTTGAAGACTAGCCCAATGGTGAGGATCTCGGAAGTAAGCTGAGATAGATCATTCAAAGAACTACTAGCTGACCGTGGTCGTGAATGCTTCAGCCTTTCGCAATTGTGCGCTGGGTCATGCCGGCATTGAGGATGGGGTTGTGCTTGGGACTGCCACCACCTTTTAGTTGTTTAATTGTTCATTTGTGTTGACATGTAGGATTGCATAGCTTTGGTGCTTTGATTGTGTGAGTGTTTAGCTCTATTACAGGTTGTGTTTGCTCTTTTATCACACATAGAGTCCTGAGCTACAGCATGAATCTGGTTGGCATGTCATTTTTAGAAATGTCTGCTGCAGCTTCCCTGGCTGGATTGTGGTGTTAGTGATTGCAATGATAGGCCATGAGTTTTCAGATTATGGCGGTGCCCATTTATGCAAATTCTGATGGCCTATGGCACATTATGAATGTCCACTCTGAACTCTTAAATTTTGAATTTGTCCTGTTCAGCATGACTGCTGTGTCATTTAAAGGAAGAGTGTATCCTTAGTGTTGAGGTGAAATCTGCGGACTTTCTAGCAATGCCATCGTGAACACATGGCTGCCACAGATTGGCAAGAATGAACACACACATCGGCAAGAATGAAGTCAAGGAGGTTTATTCCATTGTGATTGTTCACTGTCTGCCACAGACCTATTGGGCACTTTACCCTACTGAACTTGACCATCCAGAGAATGTTCTTCTCTGCCCTTGTAACTTTTGAATCTTCCAAGTGTTGTTCAACATGGAGCAACATTGAGTGCAGGAAAGAACTGCAGATGTTGGTTTAAATCGAAAGTAGACACAAATTGCTGGAGTAACTCAGCGGGACAGGCAGTATCTCTGGAGAGAAGGAATGGGTGACGTGTCATGCCGAAACCCTTCATCAGTCTGAAGAAGGGTTTCGGCCCGAAACCTTGCTTATTTCCTTCGCTCCATAGATGCTGCTGCACCCGCTGAGTTTCTCCAGCACTTTTGACTACCTTCGATTTTCCAGCATCTGCAGTTTCTTCTTGAACAGGAATGGGTGACGTTTCGGGTCGAGACCTTTCATCAGACTGATGGAACAACATTGATTCAGCTGAGAGAGTGCAATAGGTGGTCTTCTAGAGGAAACGTCCTTGTCCCTATTTCATGCAGTTGGTAGATAATTCCCATGGTAACCCACTCCCCCCTGTATACCACTATGCTATTTGCTGTGTTGCGTTCAAGGGGGCAGGAAGTCGCCAGGGAATGTGATTGAGGAGTCTGGTAGATACATTGTAAGGTTATTGCTTAATCTATCTAGGACTGATCCCAATTTAGACACTACAGCCCAAACAAGGATTTTGCAAGGTCAATTAGGCTTGGTTGGACATTACTGTGTTCTGTGCTTCCATTGATGCCAAGTTGTTCATCTGTTGTATTTTCTGTTTTGTTTTACACACAGTTAAATGGTTATTTTAGAATCGATTGTATTGTCGTATCTTGAATCACATAGTTCACCCGAATTGGAGATTTCTTCCCAGAAGGACATTAGTTAACCAGATAGGATTTTGCAATTATCCAGTGGTTATAGTTCCTACCGCTAGTTATTCCTTAAAAATCCATATTATTAAATTGAATTTAAACTCTGGTCTCTTCATTTCTCAAAATCACTTCATAGAATAAATATAGACACAAAATGCTGGAGTCACTCAGCGGGACAGGCAGCATCTCTAGAGAGAAGGAATGAGTGACGTTTCGGGTCAAGACCCTTATTCAGACAAAGTCACAGGGAAAGGGAAACGAGATATAGACGATGATGTAGTGAGATATACAATAAATGAATTAAAAATTTGCAAAAAAGTAGCTGATAAAGAACTGAAGACTACTCGCTTCATAAAATGTTTGGTAAACAGATCTGCCACAAGATGGCACTCTTGCTCCAGCATAGTCAGAGTTACATAACTTGCATAGCTATCTGCTTTTACTCTGCATGTTTGCAGATATTTTATTTCAACTACTTAGTTTAATTACATGCATTTCAATGTTGAAAATAATTCTAACATAAAATCGCAAATTCCTTTCATCACCATCATAAATCTTAAATGCCTGCATTTTCTAAATAATGAAAATTGAATTTGGGTTAACGCTCCTATGAAACATTTATCATTATTTTATTTATATATTGCAGCATTAATGAGTGCAAACTAAAATCTTGCACCTGACATTTCCTGTCCATCTCTATATTCTTTCATTGGTTAACTAGTGAACAACCTATAGGAATTTGGGTGACATAGCTGGTAGAGCTGCTGCTTCACAGCACCAGAGACCTGGGTTTCAGTCTGACGTCGGGTGCTGTCTGCGTGGTGTTTGCACGTTCTCCCTGTAACCGAATGGGTTTCCTCCCACATCCCAAAGGCGCGCAGGTTTATAGGTTAATTGGCCTCTGTAAATTGCCCCTGGTGTGTCGGGAGCGGATGAGAAAATGGGATAATGTAAAATTAGTTTGAACAGGTGATCGATGGTCAGTGTTGATTTGTCTCCATGCTGTATCTCTAAAACTAAAATGTTATTGTATATAGAAAATCGCATGATTTCTTAAATGGGTTTTTGTTGAGGAACTACCATGCCAGATATTGCAAACTTACATCTTTTCACCAACTTAAATGTTACTGTTTTGAATTAAACTAACCACAAATGTAATTATTTAATTACATTAAAATTAAAGTGACAATTCCCTTTGAGGAAAGATCTTGGAACAATAAGGTCTCTAGTGCATGTACCACTGCGGACTTCTATCAATTTCTGCTTCCATTCCAGCACTAAGTATTGTACAATACAAAGCAAGATCTTCCAACACTGTGCCAACTTTGAAAAGGCTATCCAATCATTTTCAGTGACCAAATCTTTCCATGTTTCTATTCAATCAATTTTTTATTTCATTTATAAAATATTCACTATTGTAGTTATTTAACTTCCTGACAGTGAAAACATTTCTCCATTTACGTATCAAAACGTAATCATATTCTTGAATCGTTTAACTATTTTCAAGTCGACAGTGAATTGTTCCAGTTTCCCTGATTTATACTCATAACTAAAATCTATTATCTCAGATTTCATTTGGTTAATTCTCTACATATCCTCAAGGCCTTCATTTGCTCTTTAAAGTCCAGAGACCATCGTGTGCATCACACACAAATTGAGGCTGTTAAGAATGACTTATGCAATCCATAGGCAATAGAAACTCCATTTCTCAGAATGGGGTTGCCTGCAACCTTTCTCAACGATTCCAAAGCGGTTCATTGTGAGAGGAGGAGGGGGTGTCATTGTTGCCTTTGGCATCTTCTAGCCCATCAAAAGAGGTCAGGACATCACCTTATGACACTTCCAAAACCGCTCGGCCAGTGGAAGTGTCATAAGGTGAAGTGCTTTATTTAAGTCATTTTCAACTTCAACTGCAAAGACTGGGCCCTTCTACACCTACCCCCCTCAATCACCACTTCACACCCAATCACCCATACCCTCTGTGCTGCACAACATCACTTATCAACAATAAAAATAGAGGAGATGGAGAGGGTTTTCAGAGGACAAAAAAAGCCGTAAATCTCCAGGACCTGACAATGTTTCCCCCTCTACTCTTAAACTCTGTGCCAAACAGCTGACACCGGTATCTACAGATATTTTTAACCAGTCCCTGCAAACATGTATTGTCCCTGCCTGCTTCAAAGTCTCCACTATTGTCCCTGTACCCAAAAAGGCAAGGATTACTTATCATAATGACTACAGGCCTGTCGCACTGACCTCTGTAGTCATGAAGACACTCAAAAGGCTTGTGCTGGCCAAGCTGAAAAATATCACAAACTCCCTGCTGGACCTTCTGCAGTTTGCATATCGGGCCAATAGATCTGTGGATGATGCAGTCAACCTGGGCCTGCACTTCATCCTACGGCACTTAGACTGCCAGGGGACTTATTCGAGGATCCTGTTTGTTGATTTTAGCTCTGCATTTAACACCATTGTGCCAGAGCTCCTACACTCCAAACTCTCCGAGTTGACTGTGCCTGAACACCTCTGTCAGTGGATCACCAGCTTCCTGACAGACAGGAAGCAGCATGTGAGGCTGGGAATGCACATCTCAGACCCGCAAACGCTCAGCATAGGAGCGCCGCAAGGCTGCGTATTCCCTCCTCTACTCTCACTACACCAACGACTGCACCTCCACAGCCACCTCTGTCAAGCTTCTCAAGTTTGCAGATGACACAACCCTGATTGGACTGATCCAGGATGGGGAGGAATCTGCGTACAGAAATGAAGTGTCACAGCTGGCGTCCTGATGCCGTCGCAACAACCTAGAGCTCAATTCTCTGAAGACAGTGGAATTGATTGTAGACTTTAGGAGAGCTGCCCCTCCCCTCACCCAACTCACCATCAACAACACCACAGTCACATCTGTGGAGTCTTTTAAGTTCCTGGGAACCATCATCTCCAAGGACCTTAAGTGGGGGGCTACCATCGACTCCACAGTCAAAAAGGCACAACAGAGGATGTACTTCCTACGGCAGCTGAGGAAGCACAATCTGCCACAGGCAATGATGGTCCAATTCTACACGGCCATCGTAGAGTCTGTTCTCACCTTCTCCATTATGGTCTGGTTTGGCTCAGCCACCAAGCACGACACCTGGAGGCTGCAGCGAATCGTCCGATCAGCAGATAAGGTTATTGGCTGCAACCTTCCCTCCATTGATGAACTGTACACTGCAAGGGCCAGGAAGCGAGCGGGCATGATCATCTCGACCCCTCTCACCCTGGCCACAAACTCTTTGAATCACTTCTCTCTGGAAGGCGACTCCGGGTTGTCAAGGTTCCACAGCCAGACATAAAAACAGTTTTTATCCACGAGTAGTTGCTCTGCTCAACAGCCAAAAATCTGTAGCCTACCTTTGATCTGGTATTTTGTTGGTTCACAAGCTTGATCAATGGAGTTTTATCAATAATGTTTTTTTATTATTAATGATTAATTAGTGTTTCCTGAGTAATTCGTAACAGTCACTGTATGTCATATTTCTTGTGGGAGGAGCACCAAGGCAAATTCCTTGCATGTGAATACTTGGCCAATAAACTTACTTACTTACTTACTTAAATATATAAATCAAATTCGAACATCTGGAGTATCTTGTGTCTCCATTCAACTTAAATCTCCCTGCGGCCAGGCAGTGAAGCTGACCAAGACTTGAGGTGATTCTATACCAACTTCTGTCAGTGACGTATGCCTGATGAGACCAAATATGTCCACGCAACATCACGTGACATACTTAACTCCACCTGGAGGACCATCTGCCATTTCAGTCAATGTTGCAGTGGTGGATTGGGATCAACGTTAGAAACTACATTACTGATCAAGATAGAGCATCTCTTCAACCCAGTAGAGTTTGTGACTTTCTTTCCAAACACTCACTGTATATTGCAGAATGATTAAGAATGCAAATGTTTAAGGTACAGTAGTGTAAAATACCATTGTACCAACACAGATAAAAGCATTTCACAACCACACACATAGTCATGTTGGTTCACGAGAATATAAACATGCAAGTAAGAACTGGTATATTTAACTGTTAAGTATGATCATGGCTGATCACAAGCATTGACTTTTGTGTAAGAAAATATGCATGTGCTTTTACTTATCTAAATAAAAGAATCCTGGAATCTCAATTGCAATCCATAAAAATACATAACTTATGGGCCTGTCCCACTTAGGCGATTTTTCAGGTGACCGCTGCCGACTGTCAAGTCGCTGGCAGTGGCCTGAAAAACCGACGACTGGAACGGCGACTGTCAGAGTGGAACACACACACACACATCGCTTCCTTCACTAACCCGTTGTGCAGGCAGGGGACAGACACACACTGCGATGAACAGGAAGGTTGGCGCTGTAATTAAGACTGTGAAAGCACAGTGTACGGGAAGGGTCACGTAAGTCCTTTAAAAGAGGGGGGGGGGAGAAGGGGGAAGAATGGGGAGGAGTGGAGACAACGTTTACGAAGCCAGAGATACCTGGCTGTGAAACCCGGCGGACATTAACATTATCAGTCGGTTATCCTTGGTTCTGAAAACTACTGCTTACGTTTTTTTTCCCCAATGAGCCAATGAAATTCACCGGTCAGCACCAGCTACAACCTACGAGAACCTTCGACCTGCCAACCAACTACGACTGCACCTACCCCACGATTATTTTCGCTACTCTCCATGGCGGCTTCATTCTAGTGACCGCTATGAAAAATTTGCGGCGACCCTAATGAGGCCGCGCATGCAAAATGGTCATTACTATTTCTACAACAACCTTTGTAATAGTTTAAGGATAAGGTTGTAAGGAGACCCAGTGTACCAATTCTCCCCAAATGTTGAGATTGTATTATTTTTGTCTTTAGGTTAAATATATGAAGGGGTTTTAATTTTCTTAATTTTGGTCTCTCGATGCTGGCATCAGAAACTTGCGGGCTAAGTACTTAGGAATCTAATGGAGAGTACCGTTCGCTCTTCCCTGCATCAAAGGGTATGAAAGTGTTCACCCTTTTTATAGAGAAAATTTATTCTGTCAAGAATACTTCCTGATCTTTCTTTTCAACGTTTTAAGATGATTGCAACAATGGAAGCCCTCAGTTAAGTCGCTGCTGACCATGTCTGTGACAATTATCGAGAGCATTTTGGAGAGCTTCTATTGTGAAGGTCAGGGACAGAGGTGGGGGAATCTCTGGGAGACAAGTGAGGGTTTTTTTGATCTGAGGAAACCATGCTGTAGGATAAGAATGCAAATGTTCAGCATACAATACAAACTCATAGTTGATAGTTATATTCAGACCAGCTTTAAACTCTTCTGTTATTTGTGAATGCAACATTAACTTGAAATAAGTATATTGTATTTAAGGAAAGAAATCCTTTGATTTTGGGAGAGCACCATTACCGAGCCACACAATCTATTCTAATAACTTGAGTGAGGTTGCTAATTAATTCTAGTAACTGTTGAATTGGTGGCATCTTTAATGCTAATTGACTTTTTTCACTTACTTGAGCTGCTGAAGAAGAAAACTATAAACCGATTTTGTCCAAAGTCATATGTGGAAGAATTTCGGCATCAATATTGCAGGATAAAATTAGGAAGCATTTAGACAATACAATGCGTTAATCAAGGAATACGAATATTGATGTATTTATAGCAAACCTGCTTTGACTCTGTATGCTAATTTCCAGAAGGCGTTTGATTAGTTGTTTCACATCAGGAAAGGTACAGGCATTGCGGTGAGTTGATAGAAGAAGTTTAAGTGGGTATTAAGATGTTTATAAACCACTATCTGCATCTCCTTGTGTCTCTCGTGTTTACGTAGATATTGCCCAGGCTAGTAAGAGTTGATAGCAATCTAATGGAGTAGTTAGTATTAAATCAACTAAATGCACCAATGTTGATTTAAATCAGATATACAAAACACTATCTCAAAGTATACTAACAACTCCAATCTAAGAGACTCAACAAAAAGGTAGGAAATGGACTTCAGCAGATACAGACAGGTCACTGTAATCGGGCTAACAAGTGGCAGACGTGACAACATGTTTAGATGTATTATTGTTACATGTACTGATAGTCAAAAGCTTTGTATGTGCTATCAAATCAAATAATATTATACATCAATACAACTCCACTACAATAGGTAGAGCGAAGGAAAAAATACAGAATATAGTTCTCAACATTATAGTGCAACAGCTCCAGAGACAAAGTCCAATGTCCACAGTGAGGTAGAGAAGAATTGAATGTTCAGAAGTGTGATAGCAGGGGGGAAGAAACATGTTGCAAAGTATTAAAAAATAATGAATAAAAGTTTACACTTAGTAGAAAGATGCTGAATGATTAGGTAAAACATGGAGGAGGAGTTCACACAGTTAAAAGTCTTAAGAATAAATAAATAAAGCTGTGATATAACTCATAGTGAAGTTGAGGTTTTCAAGTAGAACCAATTAAAAAAAAACATCAAAAGTACTCCAATAGTAAACAAACATTTCATGATTTTTTAGAAAGCAGCAGATAGCCAATTGTTAGAGGTATTGTGTGCAATTTGGAACAGAACGACATGGAGAGGAATTAATACTGTCAAGAATAGACACATTAATTCACAAAGATGTTGTCTGGTAAAAAAATTGCAAGGAAAGTGTGGAGATGATGAAACAATTTCCACTGGATAGGTTGAGATTTTTCTTTAAATTGTTAAGCATTTTTTTGGGAGGGGGGGTGGTAAGGAACTACTGAGAAAACAGCAGATTGTCCTTTATTTTGCTCGTGTACATGTTGGTTGGCGTGAGCAAGTTGGACCGAAGGGCCTGTTTCCATGCTCTGACTGTCAGATCAGAGGGCTTGTTGTCCAACAAGTTGCTTTGATATGAGCAAAACGTCCTGACTGATTACTCCATTGTTGTTCCCTCGGAACAGATGATACTTTGGTCAAATATTTCCGCACTGCATTCCTCACTAATAACATGGATAACATAGAACAGTACAGCAAGTTATTCAGCCCATGAGGTATGTACCAACCATGAAGCAAAATTAAACTAATCCCCTCTGCCTCATTCCCTGCCTGTCCAGGGAATGAGGCTAACTATGTGCCTAATAAATGCCTCTTTAACATTGCTGTAGTATCTGTTTCTATCACTTCCCATATCAGCATGTTCCAGGCTCTTATGTAATAGGCACAGGGAAATAAGAAGAGGGTGAATAAACTGCTGGGTTTGGTCTGCTGGGAGCTAGGATGGATCTGATGGTTTGAATGACTTCCCTCTGTTGTAGAGTAGGTAATATGAGCATGAATATGCTGGCGGCAACCACATTTCTAAAAAATCTTTCCTAGTAAATCTTTAAACTTCCCCCTCTCATCTTAAAGCTACTTCATCTGATTTGACAGTTCCACTACTGACCATCTACTCTATCTATGTATCTCATAATCATATGTGCTTCTATCAGCCTCCAGCAATCACAGGAAACAATCCAAGTTTGTCTAACTTCTCTTTATGGCTAATACTTTCTAATCTTGACAATGTCTTGGTGAGCCTCTTTCTGCTTTCTGGGATGTCAAGCAGAACTGTACCTAATAGGCCTGTCCCACTTAGGCGATTTTTTAGGCAACTTCAGGCGACTAGTTTGTCGCCACATGTTCACTGGTGGTCGCCGGGAGTAGTCTCCTCATTCGTGCAAAACGTTGTGGCGTCTTTCTGGTCACCGCTAAATTTTCAACATGTTGAAATTTTTTTGTCAACAGTGGGTTTGACGCCAATGAGCGTAGCTTGACTTCTGACATAGGTGCTGTCGTAGGTTGTCACCAGGATGACGTAGGCTTTTCGCCGACCTGCTACGACTATGACGGTTGCCGGTTGTTACCTAAAAAATCGCCGTGGGACAGGCCCATAATACTGTAAAGGTAGCTTATTCTAGCCTAGTAGTTGGTATTCTGAGAAAGGTTTGTGCATTTATTCACCCGTCTTCCCATCTAACAATATATTACATTGATTTTTCCTTATTTCAATTATTGTAATATTGTTTGGGGTTCTACCTATCCTTCCTATCTTTCTAAGCTACTCATCATACAGAAGAAATTTATGAGATTAATTTCTCATTCAAATTCACAAGAACCTTCTGCCCCTCTCTTCAAGAAGTACTCAATTTTGTCTGTAAATAAACTGAATGCATTCCAAATATGTATTTTTATTTTCAAATATCTTAAATGTAAACATGATTTGCCTGTTTCTCTTCATGATCTTTTCACCCTTTCTTCTAATATTCACCATTACCCAACCAGAAGAAGAAATGATTTTCATCTTCCGTTTTGTCGAATATCCAAACACCAACATTGCATTACTTTTAAAGGTCCTAAATTTTGGAATACCCTGCCTCTGTCATTAAAGTCTCACACTTCCTTAGCCACCTTTAAGATTGAGCTTAAAAAGTTTCTCATCATGTCCTGAGTTCTGACCTCCAGATTTTTGGAATGCTATTTATGAGCTCAAACTACTTCTGTTGACCCTTATCTCATACTATACCTTATTATTTTATTTAGTTTCATATTTTTAATTTCATATTTTTAATTTTCATTCTTAGACTGTATTATTGTTTATTATTGTCTTTTTTATTTCTCCTACCCCCTAATTTGCCATTAACGCTCATTTTCAGATGGGAGCGGACTTTGTATATGCCCCCTGGGCTTCCCTTCCTTCCCAGCACTGTATGGTATTATAAATTGATTGTTTGTCTTCTTTTACAACATGGTGGAAATAAACAATAAACAAAATAAACAAATAAAGCCTATCCAAAGTTTTATATAGCTGCAAAGTGACTTCCTGGCTTTTAGACTCAATGCGCTGATCAATGAAGGAAAGCATGCCATGGGCCTTCTTTACCAGTCTATGCACAAATTACCACAAAGTGAGCATTGGACGCACCCCATGATCCCATCACCGAGAATTCTATAAGCATTTTAGAAAATTGAGAGTTGTCCATTATTCCAGAAAAGAGATATTTTTGCGGAGATATCAGGAGAACAACTGGAAAATAAGCTACATAATTTGGAACCTGACTTTCAATGAGAGATGAAAGGTAATGATATCAGGGTAGAAGTAGCCAGAGTTTATAGCTGTATATTCAAAATATTGAGATATGACTTGCAATTTGGTGTAACAATATAAAATTGGATGCTGGTGCCAATAGTAATGTGTTCAAGCCTCTAAAAATATATGAACACTATTGAAAATAAATATGTAGGAAGGAACTGCAGATGCTAGTTTAAACTGAAGATGGGCACAAAAAGCTGGAGTAAATCAGCGGGCCAGGCAGCATCTCTGGAGAGAAGGAATGGGTGATGTTTCAGGTCGAGACCTTTCTCCCAGACAGGAAATAAGTGATTGAGTTAACAGATAAGATAAGTATTCACAGATGAATTTTGAATGTTACTTTATGTTATGCAATAACTTTTGGAGCACAGTGTCATAGAAAATTCTTATCAAAAAAAGATGAAAGTGATCACTAAACATTTTACTGAAATTTCCAATTGATGTGAAATTGTTATTCGCAAAACTAATTCATGCAATTATATGAATTGATTAATTTAAACTGATCAAATGACCTAATCCAAGATGGGCAGAGGATCCGATGTAGGCAAGGGAGACTAGTTTAACCTGGAATCATGTTTGTTTTTTAGATGTACCAAAGAACGTTCAGAGACGCACCATTATTATACTATAAGAAGGGGTTGATAGAACAGCTTTCTGTTTAACCAGAAAGTAAAAAAACATTGGAACATCATCTGCTGTTTGAAAAAACATTGATAAATGGTTTTGAAGAATTAAAAATGATGATCGTGTCAACTGAACTGGAGGATGTATGTTTAACAACTGGTAAACAAAGCCATGAATAACAAAACAACTACTACTGAGGTTCTATCATTTGATTCCTTGGGAAAGGAGCATTCACTTGAATTACAAACAGCTACAATTAAAAGCTGCATGGCGTATAACCTTTTAGATGCCAGAGGTAGAAGAGACTGTAGTAGATAGCAGTTGTCTGTGAAGATTAGGAAACTACTATTAAAACAGAGATGTGGGGGGTGAATTAATATCTTGGGGATTTGCTTGATAATTTTGGGGGATCCGAAATTTGTGGGTACAATTGTACATCAGGTTATGACAGAGGTAAAATTTTGCCTGCAAAATGGTAACCCATTTTCAGCTTTCTCTTCCCCACTAGATTCAGTCTGACGAAGCATCTTAACTCAAAACATCACCTATCCATATCCTCCGGTGATATTGCCTGACCCGCTTAGTTACACAGCACTTTGTGTTCGACATAAGATTCCAGCATCTGCAGTTCTTTGTCTAAATAATAACCAATACTTGCATTGTGCTTTGATGGGCACTCATTTTATGATTTCATGTTGTTTTATAAAGGAGTTTAAGCATCAGTCATCAGTCAACCAGTATAACATCCATTATCAGTCTTCCGGATTAAACAAGATAATGTTATTTTTAACGCAGTGATTTCTTCTGGTGTCCTTTTTCTTTAATTGAATGGAAAGCCCTATTAAATCGAACAGTTCCTTACGCAAAGTTATGATTCGGCAATCTTGTGCACATTTAAAATTCTCTCCCAGCAATAGTCAACAAGAATAAAATAAATGCAATAGCAAAGAGCAGTTAGAGTTGGTTTTTCTGAACTGATAGAAACCTGAATGCTCCTCCACGAACTCAGCACCACTGCTCAGGAGTAGTTTAGTTTAGTTAAGTTTATAGATACAGCATGGACACTGGCCAGCAATCCCCGCACATAAATACAACCTTACACACACTAGGGACAGTTTACACGTACAAAACCTGTACACCTTTGGTGTGTGGGAAGAAACCGAAGATCTCGGAGAAAACCCACGCGGTCGCAGGGAGAATGTACAAACTCCATACCGACAGCACCCGTATTCGGGATTGAACCCTGGTCTCTGGCACTGTAAAGCAGCAACGGTACTGCTGTGCCACCATGCCGCCCTACAGAAGGTCTGTAGATTCCACCCCTTTCAGGGATGTAATGTTGAGGCTCTATAAGGCACTGGTATGGACGTATTTGGAATATTGTGAGCAATTTTGCGCACCATATCTGAGGAAGGATGCGCTGGCTCTGAAGAGTGTCCAGAGGAGTTTTACAATAATGATCGCAGGAATAAGTAGGTTAACCTATGATGAGCATTTATCGACACTGGGCTGTGTCACTAAACTGCATTTCGTTGTACCCATACTTGTATCTGTGCAATGACATTAAAGTTGAATTGAATTGAATTGAATTGCACTCGCTGGAGTTTAGAAGCATGAGGGAGGACTTAATTGAAACATACAGAATAGTGAAAGGCTTGGATAGAATGGATGTGAGGAAAGTGTTTCCACTAGTGGGAGAGTTTAGGACTATAGGTCATAGACTCAGAATTAAAGGACATTCTGTTAGGAAGGA
Organism: Okamejei kenojei; assembly: GCA_035221665.1. Classification (NCBI taxonomy): domain Eukaryota; kingdom Metazoa; phylum Chordata; class Chondrichthyes; order Rajiformes; family Rajidae; genus Okamejei; species Okamejei kenojei. The sequence goes on from CM069135.1 coordinate 42,709,347, forward strand.
GATGAGGAGACATTTCTTTAGTCAGAGGGTGGTGAATCTGTGGAATTCATTGCCACAGAAGGCTGTGGAGGCCATCAGTAGTTATTTTTAAGACAGAGATAGATAGATTTTTGATTAGTACAGGTGTCAGAGGTTATGAGGAGAATGGGGTTTGGTGGGTGAGATAGAGCAGCATTGCTTGAATGGCAGAGTAGACTTGATGGGCCGAATGCCCTAATTCTACTCCTATTCCTTGTGACTTTATGACAATCTTGCTATAGGTTTCCAGCCAGGAGAGTGTGATAGTATAACATGACATGAAATTGTGTGCAAACAAATTAACTTACATGTATCATTTTTCATTGACCAAATCTTCATATTCGATGAGATTATCTGCATGTGAGGTGGTGAACATTCAAATGGCGAGGTCTTGGTAATTTGTATAGATCTTGATGAGTAGCAACCTTGTATGTTGGGCTGAGTTTGCAGATAGGCTGTACTGATCTAGTATTAGAGTGATTTAGATAGACAACTCTAATACTGAGCGTGATCTATCTAAAAGAGAGATTAGTTAAGTTTAGTTTAGAGATGCAGGGTGGAAACAGGCCCTTCAGCCCACTGAGTCTGCATCGACCAGCAATTTCCATACACAAGCACTTTTTTGCACACTAGGGACAATTTACAATCTTTACTGAAGCCAATTAACCTACAGACCTGTATGTCTTTGGAGTGTGGGAGGAAACCGAAGCACCTGGGGAAAATCCACACGGTCACAGGGAGAACATACTCTGTACAGACAGCAGCTGTAGTCAGGATTGACCCCGGGTCACTGATGCTGTAAGGCAGCAGGTCTACTGCTGCGCCACTGTGCCACCCAATGGAAATATTGGGGATGGGCAGGGCACCGAAAGGAGTAACCACTTTTATTCATTGTGTTATTATTTGACGCAGGAGATCATACAGCCCATTGAGTCCATGCTAGCTCCCAGCAGAGCAATCCCATCAGTCCCATTCCCCCTCTTCTGTTCTCTTCCCTCCACCCCTGCAGCATATTCTTTCTCATGCCCATTGCTTCCCCACTGCCACACACCTATGCTAAGGGATCGTTGATAGTGGCCAATTAACCTCACAGCTTTCCTTTGAGAGGAAGCCGGAGCATCTGGCAGGTTCCATAAAGGGAGCAACTGCAGGTCAGAATCCTACCCTGGTCGCTGGAGTTGTGGGACAACAGTGAACCATTGCAGCAGCATAGTGTGCCACCCTCTGTGTGAGGTAGTTGGGATCGGAATCTTTCAGTTGGTTCCTTCCAGCGTCTACTCCAACTGCACAAAACTGCACCGCACTTTCTTCTCATAAACCTGATGAGGCCGATCAAAGGGTGTAATTATTCTGGCCTGAGGCAAGTAGCTGGTACACACCATGCTTACAGAGAAGCAGCCACACCATAAGCCCGACTATCCTTGCGATCTTTAAATTCTCAAATAAATAATAAAATTACAAATCTCTAAAAGCAGCAAAAGCTGAATTTAAACATTCGAGTAATGTGACAGAAAGGATATGATTGAAATAATTTTGGACACCACTCTTGGAATGTGTAGAAACCATGGAATGTCACATGAATACAAAAGTGACCAGTGGCCTTGGAATTTATTGCAGAGAAGGTCAATGGGTAATAGGGGTCAAACTCTTTGGATCTTGTGATCTAAACCAGTGAAATCTGCTGCTTGTTAACTTACCTTGCTAGCCATGCCTTGCATTATTTCCTGGGGTGCAAGCACAGTACATGACCTTTTTGCTCTTCATTTATGCATTTGCTTTGAAATGTTTGAAAAGGTACTGAAAAAATATAGCTTACTTGCATTACAACAGAAATCTTCCGGCTAGGATAGAACAAACATATAACTTAGTAGGGTCAAATTTCTTTTTTTTCTTGGATTCTTAACACAGAACTTCATGCTTTGGGACTGAACTTGGACCTTTTCACAATAACTTTAAAGTGTTGAAAGTCTAAATTTTGTATGTTAAAATCTATGGTGAAGTCACTAAACATGAAAATGAAATATTTTATTCAGAAGAGCATTTATTCATTGCCATTTAGAATTATTTTAGTATGTTGTCTCCATGACATTTCTTCCCTTGTTGGGGCATCATGAGCTCAGACCCTAATCTGGGAGTTTGTCTATCTGTGCATGTGCAGTACTGAGAGACTGCAGAATTGTTGGAGGTGTTGTCCTTTTGAGTTTAGTTTATTGTCATGTGTACCGAGATACAGTGATAAGCTTTTGTTGCATGTTAACCAGTCAGCGGAAATACAATACAATACTTTTGGTTTAGTACAATACAATACAATATTTTTGGTTAAATATTAAACCATGTGCTTTACTGCTCTCCTTGATGAACTTAAATATCTCAAGGCATTGACGGAGAAAGAGCAGAGGCATTCTCAAATTAACTTGGTCAATGCTGATTCATCGATCAGTGCCATTAATCCAAATTAACAATTGTCAAGTTGATTGCATCGTTCACTATTGCATGGTACATCCTACCAAACCATATTCTTTATTTTTTATTATATATCATCCTACTCATAATAACACTAAGTCAAACCGATTTGAATATACCAGACTCAATTTACAACTTGCATTGAAGTAACTGATTTCAACCAAAGCAACACATATGGACTCAGGTCAGCCACTGAGATCCCAGGCTGGATGCATCCAATCTGATTACTACTCAATAAACTCTTCTGGAGAGTACCCATTTTTAGTGGAAATGCTAAGCACCGTCTTTTGATAACAAACTTGATGCGGCCTATGATGAATTAATCCTTCATAGTAATATGAGGTGATTATGGCGAGGGAAAGTCCTGCAAGGATTTTTAGATCAAATGCTTGAAATTAAGGAACTGAGCATGCAAGAGTCCTCAATTGACATATGGTGGCTAGACTTCAAATCCCTTGGAAGAATAATCAAAAACTGAACAAGTTGATCTGCAAATGTGAGGGAAAGAATCAAGAATTATCACATTGTGTTTCTTACTGAGTTGTTGCTTTGTAAACATGATGACTGGATGGAAGAAATTATCATATTTGCCCCAAATTCAGTTCTTCATTTAGACTTTAGTGGGCTGGCTACCAAATTTCATTCAGTTTTTGGAATGGATATAAATACTCTGCAAAATGATATTGAGCTAAAAGTCAGATCAAGGGATGGTGATTATTGAGTAGTTGGAAACTGGGGTGCAGTGCTGCGGAGCTCACCAGAGTGCCGCTCTGGCACTTCTGTACAAAGCCAAAATAAACAGCGGAGAATTTTAACTAGCAGGTGTGTGGTCGGGGTAACCTGGTTAAAAGTGGGGGAAGGGAAAGACCCATCACTACAGAGATTCCCTGCAGGAGGGGGGGGGGGGAGCAGTAGGACGCAGCAGAGTCAGAGCACGTGCTGTCTGCATCGTGGAAGTTATGGGCCTGGTGCTGAGCCTGGGATTCTGGTGAGGTGATGCCTGGTGGCCAGCGGGGAGGCGAGGATCGGCGAAATGGCTGGTGGAGGCCCGTGTGGGACTGGAATTAAGATACGGGTCTGCGACAGCAGCAACAGTGGCCCCGGAGATAGTGAAGGACGGCGACAGTGGCAGTGGCCCCCTTGGAGGCAGTGAGAATTGGCAGCCGCGGCAGTTTCGGTGGTCCGTGCCTGGGTTTGGCCAAGGAGGTTGTGAGGGTCGGAGAGGTGGTGGATGATGTTGCTGCTCCTCATGATGGCCATATCGGCCTCGTGGTGGTCGGGCAGGCGGCGCCGCGGTCTAACGGTGGAGCTCCGGGCCTGCGGGTGGGCGGTCGAGTCAAGGAGTGTTGGTGGAGGCGGGCAAACGATCCAGATAGGCGAGGAAGCATTTGTTGAGGGTGTGGATCTGGCGTTGAATAAAGTAGAGTTGTGGTCCATTGCAGGTGCGAGTGAGTGAGTGGGTGGGTGGGTGAGTCAGAGGGTGAGTGAGTCAGTGGGTTAGTGAGTGAGTGTGTGTGTGTGTGTGAGTGTGTGTGTGTGTGTGAGTGTGTGTGAGTGTGTGTGTGAGTGTGTGTGTGTGAGTGTGAGTGAGTGTGTGTGAGTGTGTGTGAGTGTGTGTGAGTGTGTGTGTGTGTGTGAGTGTGTGTGTGTGTGTGTGTGTGAGTGTGCGTGTGAGTGTGTGTGAGTGTGTGTGTGTGTGAGTGTGTGTGTGAGTGTGTGTGAGTGAGTGTGAGTGAGTGTGTGTGAGTGTGTGTGTGTGTGAGTGTGTGAGTGTGTGTGAGTGTGTGTGTGTGTGTGAGTGTGTGTGTGTGTGTGTGTGTGTGTGTGTGTGAGTGTGTGTGTGAGTGTGTGTGTGTGTGAGTGTGTGTGTGTGTGTGTGAGTGTGTGTGTGTGAGTGTGTGTGTGAGTGTGTGTGTGAGTGTGTGTGTGTGTGTGTGTGAGTGTGTGTGAGTGTGTGTGTGTGTGAGTGTGTGTGTGTGTGTGTGTGAGTGTGTGTGAGTGTGTGTGTGAGTGTGAGTGAGTGTGTGTGTGAGTGTGTGTGTGAGTGTGTGTGTGTGTGAGTGTGTGTGAGTGTGTGTGAGTGTGTGTGTGTGTGTGTGTGTGTGTGAGTGTGTGTGTGAGTGTGTGTGTGAGTGTGTGTGTGAGTGTGTGTGTGAGTGTGTGTGTGAGTGTGTGTGTGTGTGTGTGTGAGTGTGTGTGTGAGTGTGTGTGTGAGTGTGAGTGTGTGTGTGTGTGAGTGTGTGTGTGTGTGTGTGTGTGTGTGTGAGTGTGTGTGTGAGTGTGTGTGTGAGTGTGTGTGTGTGTGTGAGTGTGAGTGTGTGTGTGTGTGTGTGTGAGTGTGTGTGTGTGTGTGTTTGAGTGTGTGTGTGTGTGTGTGTGAGTGTGTGTGTGAGTGTGTGTGTGTGTGAGTGTGTGTGTGAGTGTGTGTGTGAAGGTCCAGAGCTGCGGGAGAGTCAGGGTGAGTTGGTGTCGGGCTGGCACCTCTGTAAAAATACATGATTACCATCTTTTTCTTTACTTGCTCGATAATTATATTTCATGATAATTAGTGAGTGCAACTGTGCAATATTTTGTCATATTTTTAAATTAAATATTATATGTTTTATTGCACTAGTTATACACTAGTATGTAGTAATAGGCTATAATCTTGTTTGACCCTCTTGGGAGATTATCTTGCCCCTCCCCACCCCAAGCAAAACCTGAAATGACGTCCCTGTGTGACAGCAACGCCACCTAAAAAATTAGCACACAACACTGGCTGGAAATCGAGAGAAGTTCCTGCTTCTTCAATCACCTGCTTTTAAAATGCAGTGTTGTATCAAATGCAAACACCATTGGCCAAATATTGCATCTGGCTCACAGATACTCTATTTGTAAAATGTGTCCGACTAGCAATTTCAAATGACAATCCAGATTTCATAACGTGCAGTACATGTGACACACTAGATGAGTGGACAACATGCATTAGATTTTAGTGTGTTTTTCAATTATATAAATATTTCATTCTGCATTTACTTTAGGGTAGATGTAAAGATGAACCGATATCAGATGAACCCAGGGACGAGTCAAATGAAGGATCCATCTACGATAGCAGAGAGGAAACCATGTTTACTAAAGAAAGAGGACATCTTGGATGTTATCAATAGTCAGATATGTAAGTGGCCTCTGCTCATCATGAAGCAAAATCTCAGTGTGAAGCACTCATGTCACAAGTAGAAAATAATCAGGAGAACATAATGAAAGAACATTGAAGTAGTCAGTAAAACACTCAAGTGCTTGATTAACTTAATGGGTTAGGGAACATCTATGGAAGGAATGGATATGTGACGCTTTAGCATAGGATCCTTTCCAAACATAGGTGAAGTAGTTAAGTTATCTGCAGCAAAATGTCATATTCCCTTTTCTTCTCTGCCCGACAGATTTACAGTTAAACTTTATATACCAGACTAAGTGGGACCCGTTCGGCCCCAGGTTCACACGGAGGGCTGGTCCCCCAACACAATATTCCTCTTCTCCACCTATTCCAATATTGGTGGCCAGTGGGGTGGTGGGGGTTCTGGAGCACTAGCATGGGTGTTGAAGGTCAAGTCAAGTCAAGCACAGTGAGTGCAGGGTGATCAATCCAGTTCAATCCATTTCATGTCAAGTCAATCCATTTCAAGTCAAGCACAGGGCAGGCGGGGCCAGCCAATAATACAAATAATCAGGAGAACATAATGAAAGAACATTGAAGTAGTCAGTAAAACACTCAAGTGCTTGATTAACTTAATGGGTTAGGGAACATCTATGGAAGGAATGGATATGTGACGCTTTAGCATAGGATCCTTTCCAAACATAGGTGAAGTAGTTAAGTTATCTGCAGCAAAATGTCATATTCCCTTTTCTTCTCTGCCCGACAGATTTACAGTTAAACTTTAAATATATACCAGACTAAGTGGGACCCGTTCGGCCCCATGTTCACACGGAAAGGCCCCAACACAATATTCCACTTCTCCACCTATTCCAATATTGGTGGCCAGTGGGGGGGGGGGGGTTCTGGAGCACTAGCATGGGTGTTGAAGGTCAAGTCAAGTCAAGCACAGTGAGTGCAGGGTCATCAATCCATTTCAATCCATTTCATGTCAAGTCAATCCATTTCAAGTCAAGCACAGGGCAGGCGGGGCCAGCCAATAATACAATCCATTTGCTTTCATTTCAGGTGAGGCCAAGCAAAGCAAAGACAAAGCAAAAGCAAAAGCACAGAGCAGGCGGGACCAGCCAACAATACAATCCATTTGCTTTTATTTCAGGTTAGCTCAAGCAAAGCAAAGCCAAAGCAAAAACAAAAGCACAGGGCAGGCCAAACAACTCATTTCATTTCATTTCCATTTCCATTTCCATTTCAAGCACAGGGCAGGCCAAACAACTCACAGTTCAGTAGACTCACAGCAGAATCAGAGTTGTGGCCTCTCGCTCACGATCTTTCAGAGTGACTGGCTCATGTCCAGGTATCCGGGGTTTAATAGTCCTGCCCTCCTCCTGGAAGGGGCGTTACCTTCATCATAGTGATTAACAGACAAGAGGACCAATCAGCTGATCTCAAGATTTTTTAAACACTCATAACTTTTTTATTTTTCATCGACCGGAAAACTCCTCATGGCTGCCTCAGCGGAGGAGGACTGTGAGTAAGATGGCCAAAAATCATAGTGATATAGGGTAGCATTTTTTTCTAAAATCAATATACAGCGCAGACAGGAAATGGTCAAGATGAGAATTTTAGTTATATAGATATATGTATATTGTTTATTTAAAAAAAAATTTTAACAGGGACAGTGAATATTGATAAATATTTACATGTAAATATGCAAGATTATAGCCAGTAGCTAATTTCCATTTTTAGTCCCTTTGGCAGGTTGATGTTAAATAAACAAGTTAAACTTTGGTTTCTGCAGCCATACAACAAAAAGAAACAATTTTACAAGACACACAACCAACTCAATTCACATAGACATCCATCACAGTGAATCTCCTCCACTGTGATGGAAGGCAAAGTCTTGCCTCTCCCTTTCTCTCCATCCTGTCCCGATGTTAAAGCCCCCGGCGGGCTATGGTAAGTCCCGTGGCCGTTAAGGCTGTGCCGGCGATGTAAGGCCCTGCTCCAGGACATAATGTTGGAGCCCCTGGCTGGCAATGGCAAGTCCCGCGGCCGTTAAAGCCGCGCCGGGCGATGTCAGGCGGGGGCTCCAACAACTCGGTGGGAGAAGCTGCCGCCGCAGGAGCTCCGAAGAGCAGTCTCCCACCAGGGACCCGCGAGCTCCCGATGTCACCGTCTACAGGCCTGCAGCTGGAGCCTCTGAAGTCTGGTCGCAGCCGCGCGCCACTACAGCTCCCCACGCTCCGAGGCCAGCCAGCCCCACGATGGTAAGTCCGCAGGCTCCGCGACTGGAGCCCCCAGGTCAATCCAGCTGCAGGCCGCTCCACGGTGCTGGGCCCCAACAACAACAGAGACCCGACAGGGAAATGTCGGGTCTCCCATGCAGGGAAGAGATTAAATGATTCCACCTCCCCCACATATACACAAAAAAATATATAAAAACCACAGCAAACTACAGATTGGATGGGACAAAAATGTTAAAAGGACAGACGGACTGCAGGGGCCGCCCAATGTACACACGCATATATATACACACACAAACACACAATGAAAAGTTTCTGGTTTAAGATTCTTTATAAATGTTGTTCTATATTTTTACTAAATGCTTATATATATATATATATATATATATGTATATATGTATATATATATATGTTTATATCTGTATGTATATATATGTGTATATATATATATGTGTGTGTGTGTGTGTGTGTGTGTGTGTGTGTGTGTGTGTGTATATGTATATATATATATAATATCTATATATGTATATATGTATATATATATGTATATATGTGTATATATATATGTGTGTGTATATATATATATATATATATATATATACACGCACTTTTATTATATTTATATGCTTCTATTTATATCCATATATATATACACACACACACATACACACACACACAATGAAAAATAAAATATGTTTCTGGTGTATGGATTTTTATACATGTTGTTCTATACTTTTACAAAATGCCTCCAATTGCTAAAATAAAAATCCTTAGAATCAATTACATTTATTCCTAGTAATACATGTCATCAAAGCAAGTGGTTTATTATTAGATTGTCTGCATTATACACACACAGTTTAAATATGTTCATGACAAAATGCTCTCCCCATTTAAAATGTGCTGTTTTGCACCTTGCTCTCTCTTCTGCACAAACCTTCACCCAGCCTTGATCTGTTCTCTTTATTTTGATCTCTGCTTCCGCTCTGCGTCAATGTTGCAATCCTGATATTTAATCTCCATCTCAATTACCTCCTGTCAGGACTCCATTTTCCACTACGCAAAGACCCATTGCCCAAGAGATGCATTGAAGTTAGGAACAAGGTTAACCTACACATTATGGGGCGCTGGTCTCGCTGTATCCTGACCATTTGGCGCTGGATATGGAGAAACCTGGTTCCACTTACTTCCAGCTTTTGATGCTTGCATCCACAAGTCCTGGAAAATCTCATGGGTCATCAAAGATGTGGAAGTAATTTTGGACAAAACTCCTGGAATGTGAAAATAACATAGAATGTCACATTAATACAAAAGTGACCTGTGATACTGGAATTTAGTGCATGGAAGGTCAGTAGTTAATAGGGGTCAAACTCTTTGGGTCTTAAGATCTACACCAATGAAATCTGCTGCTTGTTAGCTTACTTTGAATGCCATGATTCAGAAAAGTGTTTTGTATTAATTCCTGCGGTGTAGAAAAGTATACTCTTTCTTATATCTTTACTTACCTATCATAGGCCATATTTCCAAAAGCAGAATCAACATTTCTTTCTGACCCCTGTTGATTAGGATGACAATTATCAAGATGTCATTACATGCCCGTAAACAAAATATGCTGGGTTCACTTCATTTGACCTAAGACTGTTCAATGTCACAGGAACACAATCAATGCTTTTGAAGTGGAGATCAGTTCACCGCTGACCTGAGGAGACAACTGATCGACCCATTGACAACGTTTGTATTCTAGGTCTGTCCGTTTTGTGACTCAGTTGCTGTGAGATGCAATAGTGCTTATGAATGCCAACCTGAACATAATAATACAGGTCAGGCAGTTTGTAAAACAATGAATTTACAATGGGTTATGAATACCAAGAGCATCATACAACTTAGAACAGTACAGCACAAGAACAGGCCCTTTGGCCCACAATATCTGTGCTGAACATGATGCCAAGAGCATCACCTATCTACTTGCACACAATCTCTTCCCTGCATATCCATGTGGCTATCCAAAACCTTTTTAAATGCAACTATAGTATTTACCTCAACCACCGATTTTGGCAGTGGATTACAGGCACTCACCACCCTCTCTATAAAATAAAAATGCTCCACAAATCTCCTTTAAACAATGCCCCTCTCACCTTAAATCTATGCCCTCTAGTATTTGATTCTGGAAAAAAGGTTCTGACTGTCTACCTTATCTATGCCTCTCGTTATTTTATATACTTCTATCAGGTGTCCCTGCAACCTCTGTTTTTCCAGAGAAAACAATCGAAGTCTATCCTACCTCTCCCTGCAGCTAATATCTCCTAATCCAGGCATCATTCTGGTAAACTTCCTCTGCACCCTTTCCAAAATCCCAACGTCCTTCCTATAATGGGATGACCAGAACTGCAACCAATACTCCCAGTGTGGCCTAACGAAAGACCTATACAGCTGCGTAATGACTTCCTGATACGTTGCACGAGTACTGCTTCACATAGATTCCACCTCATTAGAATGCATTCAGTAGTGTTAAATTGGTTTATTTTTCACCCATGAATAATACTCACTGCAAAAGATTATGTCTTGCATTTACAAGCCTGAATAACCATTTAATAACATTGCTAATAAATAATTTGTAAATCATAAATACTTATTCTCTCCCTATCTACAATCTGTCCTCCCACTCTCCATTTTTCTTTTTGTAACCAGGTTTATGACACCAGGTTTATCCAAATCCAGTGCAAAATGGCCAGACCTGATAGAGAAGGTTATCAAAGCGGTGGAGGAGTTGCATTACTAATCAGGGAGAATATCTGAGTGGATATACTGTTGTACTGGAGGACAGAGGATTTAAGGGAGTAGAGGACCTGAAATAAATGTATATTAGGCGAAAAATAGTATTGGGTAGGCTAATGGGACTGAAGGATGATAAATCGCCTGGGCCGGATGGTCTGCATCCCAGAGTCCTCAGGAAGGTGACTCTAGAAATAGGCGACGCATTGGTTATCATTTTCCAATGTTCAATAGATTCAGGAACAGTTCATGTGGATTGGAGGATAGCTAATGTTATCCCACTTTTCAAGAAAGGAGCGAGAGAGAAAACGGGGAATTACAGACCAGTTAGCCTGACTTCCGTGGTGGGAAAGATGCTGGAGTCAATTATTAAAGAGGTAATAATGGGGCATTTGGATAGCAGTAAAATGATTAATCCAAGTCAACATTGGAATTATGAAAGGGAAATCATGCTTGACTAATCTTCTGAATTTTTTTGAGGATGTGACAAGTAAAATGGATGAAGGGGAGCCAGTGGATGTAGTGTATCTAGACTTTCAGAAAGCCTTTGATAAGGTCCCGCACGGGAGACTAATATTAGAGCACATGGTATTGGGGGTAGGGTGTTGACATGGATTGAAAATTGGTTGCCAGACAGGAAGCAAAGAGTGGGAGTGAACGAGTCCTTTTCAGAATGGCAGGCAGTGCCGAGTGGAGTGCCGCAAGGTGTTGGGGCCGCAACTGTTTACGATATATATTAATGATTTAGAAGAGGGAATTAGGAGCAACAATAGCAATTATGCGGATGTCACAAAGCTGGGTGGCAGTGTGAACTGTGACGAGGATGTTAGGAGGTTGCAGGGTGATCTGCACAGATTGAGTGAGTGGGCAGATGTGTGGCAGATGCAGTACAATATAGATAAATGTGAGGTTATCCACTTTGGCGGCAAAAACAAGGGGGCAGATTATTATCTCAATGGGATTAGGTTAGGTAAGGGGGAGGCGTAGCGAGACCTGTGTGTCCTTGTACACCAGTCACTGAGTGTTGGCGTGCAGGTACAGTAGGCAGTGAAGAAAGCTAATGGGAGGGTCGAATGGCCTGTTCCTGCACCTATTTTCTATGTTTCTATGTTTCTAAGGGTTCATCCATTGAGGTTCAAAAATAAGAACGGTGCAATCACTCTGATGAGATTATATTATTAGCCTCTGCAGAGCCAGTGGGAGATAGAGAAGCCGATGCATAGACAGATTACGGAAAAAATGACTGGGACATCCTTCATGAAAAAAACTCAGATGGGGCAGAATTTGTTAGATGTATTCAAGAGGTTAGGGATATTGGACCTTGCATTGGGAAACTAGCCTGGTGATTTAATGGAAGTGCATTTTGGAAACAGTGAACACAACTCCATAAGTTTCCCAGACAGCACCCTCCCCTTTCTTGATCACACCATCTCAGGAGATAGACTATCGACTAACATCAATTGCAACCTACTGACTCCCATAGTTATCTGGACCACAAGCCTGATGGGATCTATCCTAGATTATTGAGAGCGGCAAGAGAGGAGATTGTAGGGTCCTTGATGAAGATCTTTATATTTACTCTACCGACAGGCAAGGTCCTGGAGAACTAGAGTGTAGCCAATGTTATTCCTTTGTTTATAAAGGAAAGTAGAGATAAGCAAGGATATTATAGGCCAGTGAGGCTCACTCCAGTGGCTGGCAAGCTTTTGAAAAGTGGGTAGGATTTAGCCAAGACAGTGGGTTAATTAAGGACAGCATGGCTGCAGCAAGTCATATCTTACCAATTTGATTCAGTTTATTGAGGAGATGATGAAGGTGATTGATAAGGGTAGGACAATAGATATTGTCTACATGGATTTTTATGGCAATTGATAAATGGTAGGCTGATCAAGAAGATTAAATGACATATGATTTACAGTGACCTGGTACTTTGGATTCTGAAATAGAATAATCCATAAAAAACAGAGGGTAGTGGTGGACAAAAATGCTGGAAATACTCAGTGGGGAGGCAGCATCTATGGAGCGAAAGAAGTTTCCGAAGTTTAGGGTCGAGACCCTTCTTCAGACTGATGTGAGGGTGGGAGGGGGCGGGAAGAAGAAAGGAAGAGGCGGAGACAGTGGGCTGTGAGAGAGCTGGTAAGGGGAGGGGAAAGGAGGAGAAAGCAGGAGAAGCCAATATTCATACTGCTGGGGTATAAACTACCCAAGCGAAATATGAGGTGCTGTTCCTTCAATTTATGGTGGGCCTCACTCTGGCCATGGAGGAGGCCCAGGATAGAAAGGTCGGATTTGGAATGGGAGGGGGAGCTGAAGTGCTGAGATCAGGTTGGTTATTGCGAACCGAGCGGAGGTGTTGGGCGAAGTGATCGCCAAGCCTACGCTTGGTCTCACCGATGTAGAGCAGCTGAAACCTAGAGCAATGGATGCAATAGATGAGGTTGGAGGAGGTGCAGGTGAACCTCTGCCGCACTTAGAAAGACTGCTTATGTTCTTGAATGGAGTTAAGGAGGGAGGTAAAGCGACAAGTGTAACATTTCCTTGTATCATTACTCTAACCTCTCCCGCCCTGAACGTACAGCCCTCCACTCACTCTGCAACAACCCAGACTGGGTGATCAAACCTGCCGACAAGGGAGGTGCCGTGGTAGTCTGGCGCGCTGATCTCTACAAGTCTGAGGCCACGCGCCAATTCTCCGACACCTCCTCCTACTTATCCTTGAACTTTGACCCCGCAGACGAGCACCAGGCCACCATCTCCAGCACCATCTCTGAGTTCATCAACTCCGGCTCCCTGCTCTCCCAAACCTCCAACCTCATCATTCGCCAGCCCTGCACGATCCGATTTTACCTTCTCCCCAAAATCCACAAACCTGACTGCCCTGGCAGACCCATTGTTTCTGCCTGTTCATGACCGTTTCTTCCTCGACCGCAGAACCAACCAATCCCCATCTACTGATACTCCTCTCCGCCTAGCGGAGCTGCTCCTTACCCTTAACAACTTGTTGTTTGGCTCCTACAAATCCAAGGCGTAGCTATGGGTACACGCATGGCCCACAGCTATGCCTGCCTCTTTGTTGGGTACGTTGACAATCTTTGTTCGAGGCGTACCGTGGCCCTATCCCCGAACTCTACCTTCGCTACATCGACGACTGCATTGCTGCTACCTCCTGCACCCATACAGAACTCACTGACTTCATCCATTTCACAACTAACTTCCATAATATCCGACAACTCCAATACCGTTTCTAGACCTCACTATCTCCATCGCAGGTGACAGACTACTGAGCAACATCTACTATAAACCCACGGACTCCCATGGCTATCTGGAGTACACTTCTTCCCACCCTGCTTCCTGTTAGGACTCCATCCCCTCCTCCCAATTCCTCTGTCTACGCTGCATCTACACCCAGGATGATGTGTTCCAAACCAGGGCATCGGAGGTGTCCTCATTCTTCAGGGAATGGGGGTTCCTCTCCCCTACTCTGGATGAGGTTCTCACCAGGATCTCTTCTATACCCAGTGACTCTGCTCTCTCTCCATCCCCCCTCTCGCAACAAGGGCCGAGTCCCCCTTGTCCTCACCTTCCACCCTACCAGCTGTCACATACAACAGATAATCCTCTGACATTTTTGCCACCTCCAACAGGATCCCACCACTTACCACATCTTCCCATCTCCTACCCTTTTGGCTTTCCGCAGAGACTGCTCCCTCCGTAACTCCCTGGCCAATTTGTCCCTTCCCACCCAAACCACCCCCTCTCCTGGTACTTTCCCTTGCAACCGCAGGAAATGCTACACTTGTTGCTTTACCTCCCCCCTTGACTCCATTCAAGGACCCAAGCAGTCTTTCCAGGTGCGGCAGAGGTTCACCTGCACCTTCTCCAACCTCATCTATTGCATCTGCTGCTCTGGGTGTCAGCTGCTCTAGATCGGTGAGATCAAGCGAAGGCTTGGCGATCGCTTTGCCCAACACCTCCGTTCGGTCCACAATAACCAACCTGATCTCCCCGTGGCTCAGCACTTCAACTCCCCCACCCATTCCGAACCCAACCTTTCTGTCCTGGGCCTCCTCCATGGCCAGAGTGAGGCCCACTGTAAATTGGAGGAGTTGAACCCCATATTTCGCTTGGGTAGTTTACACCCCCCGGCGGTATGAACATTGACTTCTCCAATTTTGGATAGTCCCTGCTTTCTCCTTCTTTCCCCTCTCCTTCCCAGCTCTCCCACAGCCCACAGTCTCCACCTCTTCCTTTCTTCATCCCGCCCCTACCCCCCCCCCCCCCCCCCCCCCCCCCCATCCTCACATCAGTCTCAACAAGGGCCTCGACCCGAAACGTCGCCTATTTACCTTCGAACCATAGATGCTGCCTCACCCGCTGAGTTTTTCCAGCATTTTTGTCTACCTCAATTTTCCAGAATCTGCTGTTCCTCCTTAAACTGGTAGTGGTGGAGGTCAGTGGCATTGAGTATAAGAATCAGGAAGTCTTGCGGCAGCTTTATATGACTTTAGTTAGGTTACACTTGGAGGATTGTTTGCAGTCTTGGTTGTTCCATTACAGGAAGGATGTGGAAGTTTTGGAGAAGGTGCAGGATATGTTGACCAGAATGCTACCTTGATCAAAGGATATTAGCTGCTGTACACACTGGCCATTCTTGAATTGTTTTCTCTAATGCATAGGTAGTTGAGGGGAGAACTGATAGGAGTATATACATTTATGAGAGGCATGGATATAGTACAAAATTAGAACCTTTTTCCTGGAATGAAAACATTAAAGACTCGGAGGTATAGTTCAAAGTAGCAGAGAAAGTTTAACGGAGATTTGCAGGGCAAGTTTTTACACAGTGAGCAGTGAATGCCTGGAATGTGCTGCAAACAATAGTGGCATTTAAGAGGCTTTTAGATAGACATGTGGATATGCAGGGAATGGAAGTATATGGATCAAGTGCATGCAGATGAGATTAACATGGCGTCTTGTTCGGTTCAAACATTGTGGGCCAAAGGGCCTGTTCCTGCACTGTACTCTTTTATGTTCTGTAGATTGATGTTGCATGTTAACCAATCACACACCAGCCAGCATCTCTAACTCCACCCCACTGTAATACTTATACTAATACTATTTCTCAGCACCGACAGTTTGAGCAGCCAGGATGTGTTGATAACTAACCGTCCTTCATGCTGTTACGTTTTAGTACTGATTAAAGATGTGTTTGAATCATGTACTGAGTCTGGAAGTCATTTACATGGCGTCAAAAGCGGGATCCATTCCTTCTGTATAACGGTTTTTGTTTTACCCTTTTGTGAGTTTTTATTTTGCAGACAGGACCGCGTAGCCTCCTGCCCCGCTTGCAACAGCCTTGCATCTCATCAGCAGCGGCAGCCCCTTCTGCAACAACCTCCACCAGCTCTGCCCTGGACGTCGCTGGCGGCAGACATTTTCGAATGGTGCGGGAAGCACTACCTCGTTCTAGTCGACTCCCTTTCTAAATGGTTTGAACTAGACCAACTGACCTCCCTCACATCGGAGATGGTCATCCAGAAGCTGAAAAGACACTTCTCTACCTTTGGCGCTCCCGTCAGCCTGAGAACCGACAACAGTCAGCAGTTCACCAGCCACATGTTCAAGCTTTTCGCAGACCGATGGAACTTCCAGCATGTCACGAGTATCCACAGAGTAATGGTCTTGCTGAACGCGCTGTCAGAAGCGCCAAACACTTGCTGGAGCGAGCACAGATTTCAAAGTCAGACGTTTATCTCGATCTCTTGAATCTCAGAAATGTTGCCAGGGACGGAACCCTGGGATCGCCAGCACAGCGACTGATGTCAAGATTGACGAGGCCTCCAGTGCCCATCGCACAACAGCAACTGGTTCTTCAGGTGCTGAAGCCTGCCACTATCCAGAAACGTCTACAAGTGAAGCACGATATTCAGAAACAGTCATACGACAGTTCCAGCAGACCACTCAGGCCTTTACTTCCAGGTCAGGTCGTCCATCTACGAACTTCAACTGCACATTCCCGTCTGGGCACTGTGGTCAACCCGACTGACGAGCCACGGTCTTACTTGGTAGACTGTGAGGGAGCGGTGTACCGGAGAAATCGACAACACCTGCTTGCTGTGAGGGAGCCTCGACCACCACCTGCTCAACCATGCCGTGGGAACCCTGCGCAGCCCACAGCAGAAACCCTCTCTCGCTACTTGACACATGATGATACCGCTCTCCAGCATGATGAACTCCCCTGTCTGACTCTGGCACTTCCCAGAGCGAACTGAGTGTGTTTTCCCTGCGAGGTGCACCTGCTCCGATAACAGACCTGACCGTCCGAAGTCACAGTGAATGGTATGGCCTTCTCTGCTAAGGTGGACACGGGGGCTGCTGCTAATGTCAACAAGCCTGTTCCCCGATTCCACACAGTGCTGTTTTGCACGTACTTGTTCCTGTGGGAAGGCCACTCTCCACTGCAAGGTGCCCCCTCGGCCCTCTCTTTCTTCCTGCCAGACGGTCCCCTGCTCAGCATGGAGGCCTGCCAGGACCTCGGATTGGTGAGCTTCCACAGTGATGTCCACCTGGTAGAGGCACCCCTGAACCCGCTGGCCGAATACCCGGACCGGTTTGACTCGAAGCTGGGGAAGTTGCCCTGCAGCTACAAGATTGCCCTTCACGCCGGTTGTCGTCCTCCGTATCCTTCGCCATGAGGGGCTCGAGTCTACTCTTCTCGAGATGGTGGCGGGCATCTTGTAACGGTCCCTACCCGTGGGTCTCTACTATAGTTGTCGCTGCGAACTGAACTATGGATCTGGGACTTGAAATCAAGTGCCCGCATTATCCTATGCGGACGGTCTGCACAGGTCGGCCCTGCCACTGTGTTCATGGCAAGAGTTCGTTCTGGCAGATACCTCTGGACGATGCACCTGACAACCTTCAGCACGCCTTTCAGCAGGTATTGCTTCCTCCGCATGCCGTTTGGGATCAACTCTGCCAGCGAGTGTTCCAAAGGACCATGGAACAACTGTTTGCCGGGCTCCCGTGTGCCATCATTATCGACGACATCCTGGGTTACGGGAAGAATGCGCTGAGCACGACCACCACCTTCGCCAGGTGCTGCAGCGGGCCCGAGAAGTCAACCTGAAGGCTCAACCCGATGCCGGTTACGGGTCCCTGAGGTCACCTACGTGGGGCATGTCTTCACAGCATCGGGGTGAAGCCCAACCCGGCCTCAATATCCACCTGCTGATGTGCCTGGCCTACAGCGCTTCATGGTCGCTTGAGTGATCTGAGCGCCCCTCTGAGGGACCTGCTGAAAAAGGACACTGCCTGGGCCTGATTCCCGTTCGAGCTGATCAGCATGCCAACGCTGAGTACTTTGACCTCCAGCGGCCCATCGTCCTCACTTGTGATGCATCTAAGTTTGGCCTGCCCGCAGATCCATGATGGGGTGCAACTGCCTGTGTCCAACGCATCCCGCACAATGACAACAATGCTATGCCCAGATTGAAAAGCTGCTGGCTGATGTCTTTGCCTGCTCTAAATTCAAGGACTTTATCCTGGGCACCTGCTTCACTATTGAAACGGATCACCAGCCTCTGGTCACCATCCTCAACAAGCCGATACACGGCCTCCTCCCGGCTCCAGCGCATGATGCTCCAGCTACAACTCTTTACTTTTACTGTGGTTTATCACAAGGGCAAGGACATGTTTGTTGCTGACACGCTGTCTCGGGCGCCTCTCGCATCCACAACCCGAATGAGGCGTCCGATCTGATAGTCCTAAACGTCAATTTCCCGCCCTCCAGTCAGTTGAAGTCCCTGGCCAAGTGACGATCATCAAGCAGGGCTTGCCAGACCGCCGCTCTTCCCTGCCGGCTGCAGGTGGGTTCGTGACGAGTTGGTGCTGCGTGATGGTGTGATTGTGAAGGGGCACAAGAGCACTCCAAGAACAATACTTCGAAACTGTTCATCGTGGCCATCCGGGGCCAAAGACCCTTTCCATTGGAGTCAGTACTTCCGGGATCCGTCCTAGCTCCTAACTGCCATGGTCTGCCATGGCAATTCGAATGGCATAGAAAGCCTTCGTGGTACTTACTCCAGCTGGTTTCAAGTTGACCAGCTGTGGTCATCGAGAAGCTACGCCGCCACTTTGCCACCTTCAGGCCCCCGTTCAGCCTGTAGTCGGACAACGGCGCCAGTTCACAAGCACCGAGTTCCGTGCTTTTGCCGACTTTCGTTCAGCCCGGAATACCCGCTCAACAGTCATAAACATGCCTTGGTCCAGAAACGTGCCCATAAAACGGTATACAGAAGCGTTCCCACGACAGACCAGTGCTTGAGAGAAGGAAGAGAGGAAGGATGTAGATGATATGTGTATACACCTTTAATTGATAGTGACGATGTCCATGCTAACCACTCCCCCACCAGTTAGTATAATTGTAACCTTCACACCCCTATCTCGCTCTCTGGTGATTGTGACAGACCACGTACAGCTAGGGCAATAATGTATGTTTATTAAAGTAGTAAAGATCCAATGGTGTCCGTGTATCTTCTTTACAGTGCCTGAGGAGAGCACCGTGGCAGTTCCGCTCTGGGGCGCAAGGCCACTCACAAGTCTGCCAGGCCCATAGACTCAGACGAGCCCGGGCCGGAGGGATCCCCTCCTTCACTGGGAAGCGTCCATGGGCGACTTTCCCAGATGGAGCACCTATTGGAGAGGTGACTCCAGACCGATATGCTCCAGAGGAGGGAGCAGTATCAGCTCGGGTCTCCATGGGATCCTGCGCCAGCAGCACTGTACACAGGGCTGCGAAGTGTTTCCCTCTCTGGAGAGGGGAGTACACAGAGTCAGTATTATCCTGACACAGAGCAGGGAGGCACATCAGGTGAACACTCCCGGGGGCATGGAACCGAAGTGCCTCTTCTGGCATCCAAACTTGCCATCCCAACACCAACAGGAGCACCCCTGGACGAAGAGCTGGCCACCACGATAAACTACCTGGCATCTCATCAGCTCAAAGACCTGGCTATGGAGGAGACCTCCAACAGATATCACACTCCTGCCAACTGTGCCTCCCTTAATGTGCTGGCCGTCAACCACTCCATCTGGGGTCATATTGGAGCGGGTGTAAGATCTCAGGAAGTCAAGCTCCAAAAAATTTAAAAATTGTTGACCTCAGGCATTACGGCCTTTGCGAGGTCCGTAGATGTGGGGCTGCTGACGGAGACACAGCAGGACGCTGTGGGGCTTCTCTGTAATGCTCATTTCGAAATAAATTGTCTGCGAAAAAACAAAATAAGGCCGGCACTCAATCCTAAATTTGCTGTGCTGTGCAAGGCCAGCAACGTCCAGCCGGCGAATTATCTATTTGGGGAAGACCTGCCGAAGCAGGTCCGAGAGCTGGCCGATGAGGCCAAGACCATACGCCTCATGAGCCGAGCCCCAACTACACCCAAGGGCTCATCACAACAGGCTCACCCCTATGCCTCCTTTAACACCAGGCGAAACCAGCCTAGGGGCTCCGGGACAGGAGGAAGACTCAAGCTGGAAGCACCAAGGTCTTTTTTAGGGGTAGGCCTCAGCCGGCCCACGGTTAGGATGCGAGGGGGGCATCCGCCATCAGCCCCCCTTCCCAAGCCACGAGGACGGAAGCCAGGACCACACCACCATAACGTCTAAGGTAGGAGAACCTAGTTCCTTGTGGAACACCTTACACATCACTCACAAGTTGGGGGGAGATTGAGACATTTCTTGAATTAATGGAATTGGATCACAGCAGACCTGTTCATACTGCACAGTATACAAGGGTTCAAAATTGAGCTCCGTCGATTCATCACCACCCACACAAAATTTACCAAACCGCACATATGTGTTCTCACAACAGGAAAGATTCGAGATACAAGCTGAAATTCACCCTTTACATACAAACGGGGTGATTCAGAGGTCGCAACAGGAATCACACCAATTTGTATCCAACATAGTCACCAAGCGGAAAAGGGATGGAGGATGTCATATCATCCTAGACTTGACGGAACTCAATACCTATGTGCAGTATAAACATTTAAAATGGATAACTTTGGCACAGCGATCCAACTGGTTTCCAAAGGATGTTATATGGCATGCATTGATCTAAAAGATGCATACTACTCAGTATCCATTCACAGGGAGCACAGGAGATATTTGAGTTGGGGATATTCAACTGGATGGGGCAACTGTGGCAATTCAAAGCATTGCCTAATAGGCTGACTTCAGCTCCAAGACTATTTACAACCCACTGCATGACCGAATCTAACTCCCTCTTAAATATAGTCAATGAATTGGCCGCAACTACCTTCTGTGGCTGAGAATTCCAGAGTCTCACCAGTCTCTGTGTGAAAAATGATCTCATCTCGGTCCTAAAAGACATCCCCCTGATCTTTAAACTGTGACGCCATGTTCTGGAGTTCCCCAACATCGGGAACAATCTTCCTGCATCTAGCCTGTCCAACCCCTTAAGAATTTTGTAAGTCTCTATAAGATCCCCCCTCAATCTCCTAAATTCCAGCGAGTACAAGCCGAGTCTTTCTTCATATGGAAATCCTACCATCCCATGAATCATCTGGTGAACCTTCTCTGTACTCCCTCTATGGCAAGAATGTCTTTCCTCAGATTTGGAGACCAAAATTGTACGCAATACTCCAGGTGTGGCCTCACCAAGACCCTGTACAACTGCAGTAGAAATGCTCTTGTACTCAAATCCTTTTGCTATGAATGCCAACATACCATTCACTTTCTTCGCAGCCTGCTGCACCTGCATGCCTACTTTCAATGACTGGTGTACCATGACACCCAGGTCTCGTTGCATCTCCCCTTTTCCTAATCGGCCACCATTCAGATAATAGTCTACCCTCCTGTTTTTGCCACCAAAGTGGATAACCTCACATTTATCCACATAATACTGCATCTGCCATGCATTTTCCCACTCACCCAACCTATCCAAGTCACCTTGCAGCTTCCTAGCATCCTCCTCACAGCTAACACTGCCCCCCAGCTTCGTGTCATCCACAAACTTGGAGATGTTGCATTCAATTCCCTCATCCCGATCATTAATATATATTGTAAATAGCTGGGGTCCCAGCACTGAGTCTCGCGGTACCCCACTAGTCACTGCCTGCCATTCTGAAAATGACCCGTTTACTCCTACTCTTTGCTTCCTGTCTGCCAGCCAGTTCTCTATCCACATCAATACTGAACCCCCAATACCATGTGCTTTAAGTTTGTATGCTAATCTCTTATGTGGGACCTTGTCGAAAGCCTTCTGAAAGTCCAGATATGACACATCCACAGGTTCTCCCTTATCCACTCTACTAGTTACATCCTCGAAAAATTCTATAAGATTCGTCAGACATGACTTACCTTTCATAAATCCATGCTGACTTTGTCCAATGATTTCACCACTTTCCAAATGTGCTGCTATCCCATCTTTAATAACTGACTCTAGCATTTCCCCCACTACCGATGTCAGACTAACTGGTCTGTAATTCCCCGTTTTCTCTCTCCCTCCCTTTTTAAAAAGTGGGGTTACATTAGCCACCCTTCAATCCTCAGGAACTACTCCAGAATCTAAAGAGTTTTGAAAAATTATCACTAATGCATCCACTATTTCTGGGGCTATTTCCTTAAGTACTCTGGGATGCAGCCTATCTGGCCCTGGGGATTTATCGGCCTTTAATCCATTCAATTTACCTAACACCACTTCCCGGCTAACCTGGATTTCACTAACCCTTTTCTCTTCACATATCTATAAAAACTTTTGCATTCCGTTTTTATGTTCCCTGCCAGTTTTCTTTCATAATCTATTTTCCCTTTCCTAATTAAGCACTTTGTCCTCCTCTGCTGGACTCTGAATTTCTCCCAGTCCTCTGGTAGGATGCTTTTTCTTGCTGTCATAACAGTGGCCTGGAGGGACAGTACGCAAAGGCAGTACGTCTCTCACATCAAGAAGTGGGAGATGTACTGTCATGTCTCCAACATATCATATGATACAGTGTGCATCATGGATGTTCTGGAGTTCCTATCTACTTTATACTATGACTATAAATCAGGCTATAGTCCCATCAACAGTGCCAGGAGTGCACTATCTTCATATTTAGTTCTGGGAACGGGTCACCATCCGGTAGGAACACAACTCTTAATTACAATGTTCATGAAGGGAATATACAACTCAATACCACCCAGACCACGGTATATGGACATTTGGGATGTGGGCGTGGTGCTAACACTGCTTCGCCAGTGGGCACCAACCACCTCCTTATCCTTAGCCAAGCTCACCCTCAAGGTGGTCATGCTGATGGCGCTGGTAACGGCGCAACGAGTCCAGACGTTGCACAAGCTACGATTGAGGACAACGTGACCACAAATGTAAACACCATAACCTTCATCATCAACGACTTAATCAAACAGAGCAGGCTGGGGGTACCAGGGCCCAGGCTTGAATTCCTGGCATCCTGAGGATTCCTGAGGATCCACGATTATGTGTAATCTCACACTTACACCAGTACATAAAAGTCACGAGGAGCCTCAGAGGCTCTGAGTTAGCTGTCCTAATCAGCCACAAGAAACCACACCACAGGGTATCAGCACAAACCATCTCCAGATGGTTAAAGGAGGTATTGGCAGGTGCAGGAGTAAATACTGATACTTATAAATCTCACTCCACCAAGGCTGCATCAACGTCGGCAGCGAGGGCTATAGACGTTCCCCTCGACAACATACTAGCGGCTGCAGGATGGGCCAATGAACGGATGTTCCACAGGTTTTATAATAAACCAATTGCCGGACCGGGGGTGTTTGCACGTACCATTTTAGATTCTGTTTTATAGTTTCCCCTTCACTATTATTTTGTTTTTCACATTAAAGATTAGTTTGACCTCTTGATTTTATGAGCAGTTACGATGAGCGATTACGTGCCCACCGCTCCCAACCCTCATATTATCAGGTCATCTGGTAGTTCTAGTTCTCCAAATCTTACTATCTACAGGTCAACCTCTCGTATCTGTGATTTCATACCGCAGCTTTGAAGATTGACGCGCAAGCGGACTGACGGCCTTCTTCATGTAATCGCTCAACGTAACCCCTCATAAAATCAAGATCAAACATCAAACTGGTAAGTTCTCATTTAATCTATTAATATTGACTCAGGATACACATCAGCTTGGTTGTTCACTTAGACTTCTCACTGCAACATTATTAGTTTACACTCTGCTGGCACAACCTTCTTCCAAAGCAGGGCACTGTGGCATGTTTGAGATGACTTCTGAATTAATCTCACAAGACATACTTGGTTTCTACAGTTATGCCACCGATGAACCACTGTAATAATTATAGGCAGGAAGTTTTTGTTTTACTTTATGCTGCAGCTAAAGCGTTTAATCTAAAAGCTTTAGCTGTCGCATAAAATTTGATTTTCAAATTTATGGCCAGCATAGAGTGGACACCATGTGATATTAATGTACAAATGCTGATTACAGTTTCTTAATCCGCTAACTCACTAGAACAATTTGTTTGTTTATTTTAAATGGATTAATGCCCAATTGAAATAATATACAACATAACTTCATAGAAATGAGTCTGTTCACCGACCCTTGCTCATTTGTAAATACTAGGCTGAAGTAATAAACTGTAAACGGGAGATTGGACGGGCTGAGGGAAGGAAAGTGGGAGGAGGATATCAGAGAGGGGAAATTAGTGGGGGAATGGGACTGTTCTCTGTGCTGGCATGAACTTTAGTTTAGTTTGGTTTAAAGATACAGCTTGGAAACAAGCTCTTCGGCCCACTGTCCATGCTGACGATCGATCACGCATTCAAGCTAGTTCTATATTATCCCATTTTCTCACCCAGCTCCTACACACTCGGTGCAATATTTACAGCGGCCACGTAACCTACACACCTGCCCGTCTTTGGGAAGTGGGGAGAAACTGGAGCACACGGAGGTAACCCAGGAGGTCACGGGCAGAATGTACAAACTCCACCCAGACAGCACCCGGGCTCAGGATCGAACCCATGTCTCTGGCACTGTGAGGCAGCAGCTCTACCAGCTGCATCACTGTGCCGCTCTGAGATGAGCCATCACTGTGCCACTCTGAGAGGACCCAATAAGTGTAGGAAGGAACTGCAGATGCAAAGATAGGCACAAAAAGATAGGCACAAAAAGCCGCAACGAGACTTCTGAAGGGCAACCGAAAAAGGGACCACATCACCCCGATCCTGGCCTCTCTCCACTGGCTCCCTGTGCGGTTCCGAATAAATTTCAAGACCCTCCTCTTTGTCTACAAGGCCTTCAATGGGCTCAGGGGCGACCGCGCCTTTGCGGTCGCAGCTCCTAGACTGTGGAACAGCATCCCCTCCCCATTAGAACTGCCCCCTCCATTGACTCCTTTAAGTCTAGTCTAAAAACATATCTGTTCTCCCAAGCCTTTCCTGACATCCTCTGAGCGAGGGCTATTTGTATATATGCATGTAGCCTGCTTGTGTATACTACTCTCATAACAAATGTAAGGCACTTTGGTCAACGAGAGTTGTTTTTAAATGTGCTATATAAATAATTGTGACTTGACTTGACAAAATGTGAGAGTAACAGCTGGTCAGGCAGCATCTCTGGAGAAAAGGAATAAATGACGTTTCGGGTTGAGACCCTTCTTCAGATTCTATCTGAAGAAAGGCCTCGACCCAAAAAGTCACCTATTCCTTCTCTCCAGAGATGCTCCCTGATCCGCTGAATGACTCCAGCATTTTGTGTCTATCTTCTTTCTTCTACATTGTAACCTTTATCTGTGTCTATAGCTCTCTCCATTTACCCTGCTCTCTCCTCTGATGTGATGCCATGCTGATATTGTTGAGATGAGGAGCCAAATCTTCCTGGCTGTACCTAGGCAAATTTGGGGTGGAGCTGTATTTCCTGTCACAGCTGTGCAGTGAACCGCTGGCATTCAACTATTCATTTCAAAGTAAGTCCCGGACTTACTGCAAGTCCAGGATTTCCTGAGAGATATACGCTGACACAAGGCTCCACTGCTGCACTCCGTCGAGCAAGGTCCTGCTGGGATTTTGCGGCAGCGTGCTGGGAGATTGCCTCTCAAAGTCACAGTCAAAGTCAATTTTATTCCTCACATACACCTGAAGGTGCAGTGAAATGAATTTGCCTGCAGCGATACACTTAAAAAAGAACACACAACACACAATAAGATTTAACACAAACATCCACCACAGCATTCTTCACTGTGATGGAAGGCAACAAAGTTCAACCAGTCCCCCCTTGTTCACCCGTGGTCGGGCCCATGAACGGTCGAGCACACTCGCGGCTTGGAGGTCCCGAATCGACACTTTCTTACCGGTGATCGTTGCTTCAGGATGTTATAGGCCACAGGCATGCAGTCAGAGTTCTTCTCCGGGGATGCCCGGGTGGTAAGTCCACGAGGTGCCCGTGGTTAGAAGCTCCGCAGATCGCGGCTTCAGGATGTCGTAGTCCGCAGCAAAGACCCTATAGTGGAGCAAGATAGATCACTCCTTCTAAATGCAATGGGCTGACGTGGAGTACGCAACGGAACGGAAGGTGGGCCTTTTTTTCATCCATTTCCGTAACCGGACCGGACCCAACCCGACCCGACTCGCGGTGTAATCAACATTGCGGGGGAACAGTTTGTGTTAATAAATTAAAAATCTGAAAATGAGGAGAAGATTTTTACAAAATAACTTTTATTTTAAGAAGATGTTTCCGTGACCGGCTTCCGCACTATTATCCTATGGGATCTTTGGTGCGGAGACGGAAGCCGGTTACGGAAATGGGGCCTTAAATTACCCATGAATCTGCCCATGACTGTACTACGGCTTTTTCGTCGAGTGGACTATCTTGCTCGCTATAGGATCTTTGGTCTGCAGGCCAGCGATCGGAGTACTCATCTCTGGCGACCCCGGCAAGGGTTCGCCCGCTCCGCGATGGAAACCGTCCACGCTCCGCCCGCTGCTGATGCTCCGGGCCCGATGCCAGGAAAGGCCACTCCAATCCAAGCTGTTAGGCCGTGAGAGAGGAAGCAGTGAAGCGACATGGAAAAAGTTGCCTTTCCGTCGAGCGTGACTGAAGAACGGTTTCCCCGTTTCCCACTCCCCCCCTCCACAAGACACACTGAGAAACACCCCAAACAAACATTTAGACAAACCAAACAAAACAAAAAAAGTTGAAATAACGGACACGCTGCTGACAGGGTAGCTGACGCGCAGCGCCCCCACCGACCTAATCCCATGCCAGCTGGACACGTGTGTAGGACTGGAGACTGGTGTCTTGGTTTGCAGATTAGGCAATTTAAGGGTGACACAGTGACGCGGTGGTGCAGTTGCTGCCTTACAGCGCCAGAGACCTAGATCAGATCCTGACAACAGGTGCTGTCTATATGGAGTTTGTACATTCTCCCCATGATCACATGGGTTTCCTCTGGATGCTCCCACACTCCAAAGGCGCACAGGTTTGTAGGTTAATTGGCTTCGGTATAATTGTAAATGGTCTCTAGAATGCAGGATACTGTTCGTGTACCGGGTGATCACTGATCAGTGCGGACTCGGTGGGCCAAAGGGCCTGTTTCCGAGTTGTAACTCGGAAGTCTAAAGATTCTTCTTTTTTCAGGTTTCCAGCATCTGAGTTTTATGTTTTTCAAACAGTGACAGGATTTTGTCCGGTTTTAAGGACATGACCCCTATGAATGGTGTCAATACCATTGAGCAGCAGATGGATATTAAATACCAGCTTGACAACAAGGCGCAGAGGAGGTTTACCAGAATGTTGCCTAGATTAAGGAGTATTAGCTACAGGGAGAGGTTGGACTGACTTGGATTGTTTTCTCCGAAGTGCCAGAGATTACGGGGGCGCCTGATAGAAGTATATACAATAATGAGATGTTTAGATAGGGTAAACAGTCAGAACCTTTTCTGAGAATGGTAAAACTCAAATGCAAGAGGCCATAGCTTTGTGAGAGGGACAAAGTTGAAAGGAGATATGCAGGGATGCCGTAAAAACACATTCCGATGGGTATATGAAAAGGAAATGTTTATGAGTGCTATGGGCCAAATGCAAGCAAATTGAATTTTCCCAATATGCCAACTTTGTCGGCCTGGACAAGATGGGCTGAAGGGCCTGTTTCTGTGCCTTATTGCCCTATGGCTACATCAAGAGAAGCCAGTAACATAATAACAGTCCTCTGTAGTAATCCTGATGCAGTGTTCAAAGGGTTAAATCTGTGAAAATGACCCATGAAACTGACCTAAAATTGACAGGCATATCACTGAAAAGTGGAAACTGCAACTTTAAAGCCAAGTATTGAACTAAATATGAAAGCTGGTATTCTCTCATAACCGGAATTCCATTACTGAAATACGATCTTGCAATCCCATGGACCATGAACATGGTTATATGAGGATGCTGGTAAATCTATCCCTTCGTTGTTCACACTGGTGGTCTGTCAGGAACTGAAAGAAAATAAAAGAACATAGAATGTACTGAAAGATTGTATTGTAGACAGTGAGTGAAAGGTTACAGAAGTTAGGTCAGTCTGAACCAGACTCCACTGGAGTAAATTATTCAAGGCATATAAACCCTTGCAGACATTTATAATCGGTGAAATTGAGAGTAGGTTGGTCTTTCCTTTATTATTTTTGCTTTTACCAGTAACTCCTTCAAATTCCTGTGTAAGAAGGTCCAATTCCAGTGTCGACTGAAATTTCAGGTGAATTACATGCTCTGCTGCAACCACATGCTGCAATTGATGAATAGCTTTACAGTCTCAACTTCTTTCATCTGTGAACATTATGGTCTTTTTTACAAAACAGGACTATCGATTGTTTTTTTTTTAAGCAGAGCTAACATTATAGATTTAAGTTTTATCCACATGGATTTCCTGGTAATGGACTCAAATGCCATGATGTTGTGAGTTGTGAATGTGTAACGTGGAAGGGCATGCAGGGGGCTGAGGAGGGGAGGTATTGTTAGGGAGTACATGTGGTGGGAGTGGTGGGCGGTGGGGCAACGAGAAACTGGTGAGGAGTGCACACCCACCATCACGTGTGCACGGTGGTGCAGCGGTAGAGTTGCTGCCTTACAGCGCCAGAGACCCGGGTTCCATCTTGACTATGCTGCTGGATATGGGGAGAAAGCAGGGAGGGGTACTGATTTTGGATGATCAGCCATGATCATTTTGAATGGCGGTGTTGGCTCGAAGGGCCGAATAGCCTACTCCTGCGCCTATTTTCTATGTTTCTATGCTATCTGTACGGAGTGAGACAGGGAGATGTGGTTGGGGAACACAGGCTGATGGGAGTGTGGGTAGTGTGGCAATAAAGGTCTGATGTGGAGTGCAAGGTCATGGGAGTGTAGGTAGTGGGGTGTTGAGGGGGTTAGTGATGAGTACGGGATGGTGGGAGTGGGGCAATGAGGATCTGGTGATCGCAGGGTAAGACAGGGAGAGGTTTTGCAAAGCACATCATTTAGTTTAGAGATACAACGTGGAAACAGGCCCTTGGGCCCACTGAGTCCACGCCGACCAACGATCACCCGTTCACTAGTTCCATGTTATCCCACTTTCGCATCCTACACAGTAGGAGTAATTTGCAGAAGTAAATTAACCTACAAACCTGCATGTCCTTGGGATGCAGAAGGAAACCTGGAGAAAATCCGAGAAGAATGTATAAACTTTATACAGACAGCCCCCGTAGTCAGTATTGAACCCCGGTATCTGGCTCCGTAAGGCAGCAACTCTACCGCAGACATGATGTGGGCATGGAGGGGTTGGTGAGGATCACCCAACAATGGAAGTGCAGGTAGCGGGGCTCTGAATGAGGACAGCGGGCAGGACAGGGCAGTCAGCGCAAAGTGTTGTGTGTGAGCAATTGTGGGATAGTGAGCAGGGCTGGGGTAGGACGGAGCTGCTGGAGAATGTGTGTGCGGTGAGGGAGTATGGAGAAGATTTGCTGTGAAAGAGCAGAATGTTGAAGGCTATAGGAATGGGTGGGGGGAGGATGTGGATGATCGGCATGATCACATTGAATGGCGGTGCTGACTCGAAGGGCCGAATGGCCTACTCCTGCCCCTATTGTCCTATGTAGCTATGCATCTATGAAATGGGTGACGGTGTGGTTGTGAGGGTGCGGTGTTGTACAGAGGGGTGTTGTACAGAGGGGTGTTGTACAGAGGGGTGTTGTACAGAGGGGTGTTGTACAGAGGGGTGTTGGGGAGGGTTGCATTATATGGCGGGGTTTTGTACAGAGGGGTGTTGTACAGCGGGGTGTTGGTGCGGGCAGTGTGGTGAATGCGGGCATGGGTGGTGGGACGGGCTGGGAGGAAGTATTGAGTTTCCTACCCTCATCTGCTAAAATTGAGAGATTAACCGATCAGAGGATGTCAACGACATTGTCAGGCAAACCTCCATTAAAAGTGTTTTGCTGCAACACACTGATTGGAACTAAGTGGTATATGTGGAGATGATCAGAAAGGGATAACACAAAGAGTGAGGGAAAATGAAATAGATTTCTGTGATGGGGTCCATTTTATCAAAGGCATGGAACTTAATTATGAGCATAAAATTGAATAACATTTATTTATGCAATGTTTTGAATTCTTAAAAATCCTGCTGTGACCTTCAGTGAGGTTGGTGAGACTGCATTTAGAATTTTGTGTTAAGTTCAGGGTACCATGTTATAGGAAAGATATTGTCAAGCTTGAAAGGGTTCAGAAAAGATTTACGAGGACGTTGCCAGGACTAGAGGGTGTGAGCTATAGGGAGACATTGAGTAGGCTGGGTCTCTATTCCATGGAGCGCAGGAGGATGAGGGGAGGTCTTATAGAGGTATACAAAATCACGAGAACAATAGATTTTGTAGATGCAGTCTTTTGCCCAGAGTAGGGGAATCGAGGAGCAGATGACATACGTTCAAGGTGAAGGGGAAAAGATTTAATAGGAATCCGAGGGGTAACTTTTTCACACAAAGGGTGGTGGGTCTATGGAACAAGCTGCCAGGGAAGTAGTCGAGGCAGGGACTATCCCATCGTTTAAGAAACAATTAGACAGGTACATGGATAGGACAGGTTTGGAGGGATATGGACCAAGCGCAGGCAAGTGGGACTAGTGTCGCTGGGACATTGTTGGCCATTGTGGGTGAGTTGGGCCAAAGGGCCTGTTTCCACACTGTACCATTCTATGGCTATGACTCTAACATATTTTCCTACTAGTTGTAAATCTTTAAACTTCTTGACCAATGCGACCCAATATATGGGAAGTAGAGAACATTAGTTTTTAATTAGTTCTCTGGAGGTGGATGACATTGTCAAGGCCAGTATTTATTCCTCAACTCCAGTTGGCTTGAGAAGGTGATTGGGTGCCTTCTTCCTGAATTGCTGCTATCTTGGAGGTAAGTGCACTTCCATGGTGCACCATGGCCTTTGTAGCTGAATCTCACATTGCAGTAATAGACACTTGTCCAACATCTGAAGTGACCAATAGACCGGAACGAGGTGCTACGCTTCAATAGCTCCGCATGTTCAAATGATTTGTTTCCCTGAACCGGACTGATCCACCAGACTCAGGAACAGTGTCTTCCCCTCTGTTAGTGGGCTTCTGAACAATCCACCCATAAGCTTGGATATAGTACAATTCATCTCTACCACATTGTAGACATTAGACTTTGTCCCTGGAACCGCTGCTCTATTCTGCACTCTGTATCTTTCCCCTTACTCTACCTATTGTACATGAGTTTGGCTTGAATGTATTAATGTACAGTATTATCTGATTTGATTCGATAGCATTGTACCGCAATATATGTGACAAATATAAACCTAAATCTAAGCCAGGCTTTTTGTTGGAAGGTCGGTGACTTAGCGAAGGTTAGATATCTGTTCTTCCACAAACCAATGATCCTGGTTCTCCTTCGAGATGTTATGCTCTCCATTGAGAATTATATCCCATCATTGAGCTGTTAGCCCAGCACTACTCCCAGCAATTGAGACAGTGATATCATTATTTGGCAGGGTGAAGAGCAGGAACATCGAGGAGGAAGTTCTCCCCCCCCCCCCCCCACATCATTAAGGCTTTGGAGTTGATTATTAGTGATTTCCCTGCCTAATGTGGAAAAACAGATGCATTTATCCCAACATTTTGATGAATGAATGAATGAAACTTTATTGTCACATGGGACAAGTCACAGTGATATTCTTTGTTTTGCATACCCAACGTATGCAAAGAGTCATCACATAAAGGGCGCTGACAAGGTTACAAAATATTCTATTTCACACAAACCATTTTAAACACATTCCATTTGTGGTTCCACTTTGCAGTTACAGTGGTGGATATATCGTACCACTCCAATTCTTATAGCCAATGCATCGACCTAGGAAGACAAGTGTTCCAAATGCCTTTTCCACTAGCCTATCTAGCTGTACCACTACCTACAGGAAACTGCATCTCAAGGTCTCTCTGTACATAAACGGTCCTTAGGTCCCTACCATTTACTCTATGCATCCCACCTAAAGTTGACCTCGTACCTATCTAGATTAAATTCCATCAGCCATCACTCTGGACTACTTTCCATCTATGTCCCACTGTATTCACAACCTGCTTTGCTATACGTGATTGCACTAATTTACATGTCCTCTGCAAACTTACGAATCCTACTCCCTGCATTCTTTCAACCAAGTCATAGAAACATAGAAAATAGGTGCAGGAGTAGGCCATTCAGCCCTTCGAGCCTGCCCCGCCATTCAATATGATCATGGTTGATCATCCAACTCAGTATCCCGTACCTACCTTCTCTCCATACCCCCTGATCCCTTAGCCACAAGGGCCACATTTAACTCCCTCTTAAATATAGCCAATGAACTGGCCTCAACTACCTTCTGTGGCAGAGAATTCCAGAGATTCACCACTCTCTGTGTGAAAAATGTTTTTCTCATCTCGGTCCTTAAAGACTTCCCCCTTATCCTTAAACTGTGACCCCTTGTTCTGGACTTCCCCAACATCGGGAACAATCTTCCTGCATCTAGCCTGTCCAACCCCTTAAGAATTTTGTAAGTTTCTACAAGATCTCCCTCAATCTTCTAAATTCTAGCGAGTACATGCCGAGTCTATCCAGTCTTTCTTCATATGAAAGTCCTGACATCCTAGAAATCAGTCTGGTGAACCTTCTCTGTACACCCTCTATGGCAAGAATGTCTTTCCTCAGATTAGGAGACCAAAACTGTACGTAATTTATATATATTGTTTATTCATTTTGTTTAGTCATATGTTAAGTCATTTATCTATATTGCAAATAAAAATGGTCCCAGTACCAATCCCTGCAGTACACCTTTCATTGTATGGTTTGCCTGGAAGGGAGAGGAGGGAATGGAAAGGGAGCTCTTAACCTTGAATACCCTCTTACAGAAAGCTTGCTCGTGTAGTCAAGTTTAGTTTAGTTTGGAGATACACGGAAACAGGCCCTACGACCCACCGAGTCCCCACCGACCAGCGATCCCTGCACATTAACACTACTCTACACTCACCAGGGACAATTTTACATTTTATATCAAGCTAATTAACCTACAAACCTGCATGTATTTGGTATGCGGGAAGAAACTGAAGATCTCAGAGAAAACCCACGCAGGTCACGGCGAGATCATACAAATTCCGCACAGACAAACATCCAGAGTCTGGCTCTTTGACGCTGTAAGCCAATAGCTCTACCGCTATGCCACTGTGCCGCCCTATCAAAGAAATTATCATGCTTCACCATTCCTCTGGACATCTCAGTTAAGTAGAATGACAGGATTGGTTGTTGCTTATCCATTGGCATTGTTGACCAGAGAGTTTGTTGGGGAGACGAGAAAAGAGAGGGTGAAATATGTGTAAAATGATTCAATGATTTATCATGAAATTGCTTTTCCAAAAGTCCTCATAATCAGTAATATTATTATTTAATGTTAAATATTTTCTGGGAAGAGGTGTAAAATCTCACGGTTTCTTGCTGTCCTCAGATAGTGACAGAATTCTGTTCTTTAAAAAAAATGCGTTAACTCAAATGCCTCAGGCTAAAGATCACTGTGATAGAAATCATTAGATCAAAGCTCAGCCATTTGATGCACCTTTTAGCAACCAACTGCAATAGTTCTCACAATTCCATGGCATGGGCTTTTGGTTTTACGACAGCAAACAGAGCAGTGTAGCAAATATCCATCCGCATATATTGGCTCTCTCTAATTTTGACTTGAAGCACAGAGTATGATTACTGACTGTGACTCCATACTCATTGCATTAGGGTCAATGCATTCTGCTTTTGTAATGTGCTTATGTGTGCTCTTAAAAATTTCACACTTTGCCAAGTTGTTCATCGTGATTCACTGACTGTCTGGCTGAACACTTGCTCTTGGTCCCCCACGGCCTACTGGACCTCTCGATCGCTGACCATTTGAACTCCCCTTCCCATTCCCACACTGATCTTTCTGGCTCGGGCCTCCTCCAAAGCCAATGTGAGGCCACAGGTGAATTGGAGGAACAGCACCTCAAATTGCACTTGGGTAGTTTACAACCTAACAGTGTGAACATTGAATTCTCCAATTTTAGGTAATCAACTCCCCCCCCCCACTTCTTTTTCCCCAAAACCTCATTTCTATCCCCCCCCTCCCCTGTTCCTCAACTGGACTCACACCAATTTCTCCCCTCCGCCTCCCCATTCCTTCCTCCAGATTCACAATTCACAACTCTTCCTTTTGTCTCACACCTTCTGTCTTTTCATTTCTGGCCTTTGTCCAATCAACTGCCCCCTTCCCCTCACCTGGATCCACCTATTACTGTCTTGTTTTGTCTTGCCCCTCCTCTCTTCCAGCTTTCTTCCCCTTCCCTCCTAAAATCAGTCTGGAGAACGGTCCCGACCCGCAACGTCACCTACCCATGTTCTCCAGAGATGCTGCCTGACCTGCTGAGTTACTCCAATGCTTTGTGTCGTTTTTGTAAAGCAGCATTTGCAGTTCCTTGTTTCTACATTCATCTTTGTAAAGACAGTGGTAAAAAATTAATGAGAGAGTGGAGCCTTTTCACTCTGGCACTTGGTGTCCTGAACAAAAAACACACTGCTGGACGAACTTAGTTCTTCATTTCAGCTGAGGCAATTGTCTTGACTTCAAAGTTGCTGCAGTAGACCGTAACCCCAGATCTGAAAAAAAGTGTCCTGATTCAAAATGTTGCCCGTTCACTCCCTCCACGGATGCTGCCTGACCCGGCGAATTACTCCAACACTTTGTTTTTACTCCAGATGTGGGCATTTTACTGGCCATTACTTGGGAGTACAGTATGACAAGGATGGCTCATATCCCTGATCCTTTGAATCTATACATGCAATTGTGTAAATGTTTTTTTTTAATGTAATTGCACCTGCTTCTACAGTTTCCTCTTTCAGCTTGTTACGTGCGATCGTTATCTATGCCCCTCATGATTTTATATAACTGTATAAGGTCATCCCTCAACATCCGATATTCCAGGAAAAAAGGTCACAGCCTGCCTACTCAAGGGTACACAAAAGGCTGGAGAAACTCAGCGGGTGCAGCAGCATCTAAGGAACGAAGGAGATAGGCGATGTTTCGGGTCGAGACCCTTCCTCAGACTGGTCAGGGATCAGGGAAACGAGAGATATAGACGGTGATGTGGAGAGATAAAGAACAATGAATGAAAGATATGCAAAAAAGTAGCGATGATAAAGGGAACAAGCCATTGTAAGCTCTTTGTAGTGTGAAAATGAGAAGCTAGTGCGACTAGGGTGGGAGAGAGAGATAGAGAGAGAGGGAATGCCAGGGCCCGAGGGCTGAGGGAGAGGTGGGAAGGGGAGGAGACAGCAAGGGTTAACAGAATTGAGAAAATTCAATGTTCAAGCCCAGAGGATGTAGACTCCCCAAGCAGAATATGAGGTGCTGTTCCTCCAACTTGCGGTGTTGCTCATTCTGGCTGTGGAGGAGGCCCAGGACCGAGAGGTCGGATACGGAATGGGAGGGGGAGTTGCAGTGCTGAGCCACCGGGAGGTCGGCTTGGTTATTGCGGACCGAGCAGAGGTGTTCAGCGAAACGATCGCCAAGCCTCCGCTTGGTCTCACCGATATAGATCATCTGGCATCTGGAGCAGCGGATGCAGTAGATGAGGTTGGAAGAGGTGCAGGTGAACCTCTGTCGGACCTGGAAGGACTGCTTGGGTCCCTGAAAGGAGGGGGGAGGTGAAGGGACAAGTGTAGCATTTCTTGCGGTTGCAAGGGAAAGTGCCCGGGGAAGGGGTAGAGTGGGAGGGAAGGGAAGAATTGACAAGGGAGTTGCGGAGGGAGCGGTCTTTGCGGAAGGCAGATGGGGGGGAGATGGGAAGATGTGGCGAGTGGAGGGGTCACGTTGGAGGTGGCGGAACTGGCGGAGGACTATGTGTTGTATTTGCCGGCTGGTGGGGTGAAAGGTGAGGACCAGAGGGACTCTGCCCTTGTTGCGAGTGGGGGAATGGGGAGAGAGGGCAGTGTTGCGGGGTATGGAGGAGTCCCTGGTGCGAGCCTCATCTATAGTGGGGGAGGGGAATCCCCGTTCTCTGAAGAATTAGGCCATTTGTGATGACCTGGTGTGGAACACCTCATCCTGGGAGCAGATGCGGCATAGACGGAGGAATTGGGAATAGGAGATGGAGTCCTTACGGGAAGCAGGGTGGGAGGAAAGAGTAGTCCAGGTAGCTGAGGGAGTCAGTTGGTTTGTAGTGTATGTCGGTCAGGAGTGTATCACCTGCAATAGAGATGGTGAGGTCAAGGAATGGTAGGGAAATGTCGGAAATGGTCCAAGTGTAATTGAGTGCCGGATGGAAGTTGGTGGTGAAATGGATGAAGTCAGTCAGTTGTGTGTGGGTGCAGGAGGTGACACCAAAGCAGTCGTCGATGTAACGGAGGTAGAGGTCGGGGATGGGGCCCTGGTACGCCGAGAACAAGGATTGTTCGACGTACCCGACAAAGAGGCAAGCGTAGCTGGGGCCCATGCATGTGCCCATAGTTACGCCTTGTGTTTGGATACTTATAACTCAAGCCCTCCACCTCCAACAGCATCTTCATGCACATTTTCGGCACTATTGCTATAGCTGGGTGACCAGAGCTGCACAAGGGTGTGGTGCATTTAAAATAAATTTCACTTGCATGATGTCTGGTGACCATATACAGCAGTCTTACAAATCAAATGCCACATATCCTGGTATCAGTCTGATTTCTGGTTGATGTCTGAACTCCAGGACAAGCCTGAAGGTAGCCTGAAGGTAGCCACTGGGTGACAGTGACAACGACTAACCCCTGAACATCTACCTCTTGAATCACTTCCGTGAAGAACAATGGGGACCCGGCATGGGAGGACCGCCGTGAGGAACGGTGGGAGAACAAAGGGGGGCCCGGTGTGGGGGGGGGGGGGGGGGGGGGGGGGGGGGTAGGGTGCACTCTAGTCTAGAATCCTCTGCCCAGGGGATAAGTATATGTTTGTTCATTTGTTCCGGTGAAGGCGCTGTGCACACTGCAGCCAGGCAAAAGTCGCTTGGCCTTTTCTTTTTTTTCACTTTTAATTTAATTTTACTTTCAAGTTTTTGTGTACCTTGTTGTGTGTTGTGACTGTTGGCAGACCAATTACCTCCGGCGATGAATAAAGGACTATTGTATCGTATCATATCATATCGTATCGTATCGTAGGTACACAATCTGTGAACCTGAGCCAAACCTGCCTACACCAAAGGCCATGCTGCTACACGGAATAGGGCAGAGCCTTGGTGCACTCATGATTCTACTGCCCGGACTGCTTCACAAGCATGTCTCCCAAGATTTGTGATTTACGGCTGCGTTCTGCAGCGTTGCTGATTTGAGGTTTCGCTCTCTGTCATCGGCTTACCGGTAAATAGCAGGAAACACGAGGAAGGAGGGGAGCAGGAGTAGGAAGAGGAGGCAGGCTGTCTGTGGACTGGATCTCCCTCTCACTCGCTTATCCAACTGTAATATTAATGAACACATCCACAAATCTTCAATAAGTAGCAGACTTCATGTCACCTTCCTGTCACAGTGTTGCTGCCCTGTCACAGCGTTGCTATGTGCACTGAGCTTTGATACAAAAATAAGAGACATCGTAAAATAAGCAACTCAATTATTATAGATGTAATAGCAGCGCATTTGGAAAGCAGCGACAAATTGGTCAAAGATCAGCATGGATTTATGAAGGGGAAATCATGCTTGAATAATCTTCTGGAATTTTTTGAGGATGTAACAAGTAGCATGGATAAATGAGAGCCAGTGGATGTGGTGTATCTGGACTTTCAAAAAGCCTTTGACAAGGTCCCACACAAAAGATTAGTGTGCAAAATTAGAGCACATGGTATTGGGGGTAGGGTATTGACATGGATAGAGAACGGGTTGGCAGACAGGAAGCAAAGAATAGGAATAAACAGGTCCTTTTCAGAATGGCCTACTCCTGCACCTATGTTTTTATGTTTCTAACTCCATACACATATACAATGGCCTGAATGCTCTCTGTCAGTGTCACATATATTCTGTGATTCTGATTCTAATTAAGCCAAATTTGTATACCAGACCGTATCATTGTAACCTGTTGGAGCACATGCTCCTTTAACAACCTGCAAACCAAGTTCTCTGACCTTCACTATTCACAAATCACTATTATTTGCTCTACATTGACCCATCAGTCATCAGAATCTACTCTGTGGGTATAGATGCGTGTGGCTATAGGGCAGCACAGTGGTGTACTGGTAGAGTTGCTGCCTTATAGCTCCAGAGACTCGGGTTTCATCCTGACTACGGGTGCTGTCTGTTCGGAGTTTGTACATTCTCCCTGTGTGGGCACAGGCATTCCGGTTTCCTTCCACACTCCACAGACATGCAGGTTTGTAATTTCCTTGGCTTCTGTAAATTTGTAAATTGGCCCTGGTGTGTGTAGGATAGTGCTGGTGTACGGGGTGAACACTGGTTGATGCAGATTCTGTGGGCCGAAGGGCTTGTTTCCACGTTGTATATCTAAAGACACTAAAGGCACTAAAGCTGTCCTTTACATTGATGTTGGAAAGAATAGGATCCATGTTCTGTGCAAATTCTTGTGAACAATGGACACTGGTCTCCCCTCAGCTGCTAGATATTGCCAGTAGAGTTGCTGATAGACAGGCTAGTGCACTCTGCATTCATCGTATGTACCCCCCAGCTTCTCCCACTGCTTGCAGATACACAATATCTCTTTCTCTTTAATACTGCCTTGACTGACTATCAAGTTTACTCAGAACTAATCGCAATTCTGTGAAACCAAACCAAAAGTCACAAAAAAGCTGGAGGCACACAGCTAAAGCAATCTGGCATGTCAACACATGGCATGTTGGTAAACTGGCATACAATATTACAGCAATTTGGAATGCGAATGTATAATATTTTAGCAATCTGGTGTATCAACATGCAACATTTTGCCATGCTGGCTCTCCCATATGCCATATAATAAAATATAATATGTGATTTGCAACTCTGAAACAGGACCTTTCATTGCTGTTTGTACTCCACGTTGAATCATAGTCATGGAGTCATCTAGCACAGAAACAGGATCCTCAGCCCAACTTATTCACATTGACGAGGATGTCCAATCTAAGCTAATCCCATTTATCTGTGTTTTGTCCATATCCCTCTAAACCTTTCCTTTCTATGTTCTTGTCCAAGTGTCTTTGAAATGTTTTATTGTGCCAGCCTCAACTACTTCCACTGCATCTCATTCCGTATACCCAACCCCCTCTGTGTGAAAAAGTTGCCCCTCAGGTTCCTCTTTCCCCTCTGACCTTAAACCTGTGCCCTCTTATTTGTGAATCCTGTACCTTGGGAAAAAGACTATTTGTA
This sequence comes from Okamejei kenojei, assembly GCA_035221665.1. Taxonomy (NCBI): domain Eukaryota; kingdom Metazoa; phylum Chordata; class Chondrichthyes; order Rajiformes; family Rajidae; genus Okamejei; species Okamejei kenojei. The sequence continues at coordinate 42,748,867 of CM069135.1, forward strand.
TACACCCTATGTATTCACTTCATGATTTAACACACCTCTATAAGTTCACCTATCAGCCTCCTGCACTCCAAAGAATAAAGTGCTTGCCCTCCCAACATCTCCTGAAAGCTCTTGCCTTTAAGTCCTGCTCATAAATCTTCTGTGCACTCTTTCCAGCTTAACCATATTCAACCTATGCAGTGTGACCAAAACTGAACATGAAACTCTAATGGCGGCCTCATCAATGTCTAATGTATGCACCATAATGCCCCAACTTCAATACTCAGTTTGCTCAGTGTGCCAGATGTCATCCTCACTACCCATCTCCATGCGATGCTACTTTCAGGAAACTATGTACCTGTATCTTAGATTCCTCTGCTCTACAATACTCTCCAGGGGCCCTACCATCCACTGTGGACATTCTGCCCTGATTTGACTTCCCTGAATGCAACACCACACACTTATCCGAATTAAACCCCATTAGCCATCCCTTGGCCCACTTGCTCTGGTAATCAAGATCCCACTGTAATTCTTGGCAATCATTACACAGTCTATGATACCACTTATTTCAGTATCATCAGCAATTGATATTATTTTATTCTGTTTATTTATCATAATGGGGGTCTCAATGGGAATCCACTTGATTTTATGTATTAACAGGAAGTGAATGTTGCTGGCAATGCTAATGGTTTTGTCCATCCCAAACTACCAGTGAGCTGGTAGTTAAACCACATTGAAGGGTCTAGAGTCACATATGGGCCGGACTGAGTAAGGACATCACATTTTTTCCCCTGGAGGACATTAGCCAATCTGATGGGTGTATGCGACCATCTATTAGTTTAATTGTTGCAATTACTGAAACCAACTTTAATTCGGGATTTATTTATTTACTGAAAGTTAAATTGCCCAGTTGCTGTGCAATTGTTGCATGCCTCTGAATCAGTAGCTTAGTAATCTGGCTACTAGTTCAATAGCTTACCCTCCTGTCCAACTTTGTTCAACCTGATCCAACCTTTCTCCCTCATGATTAAAAAAAGTCAACAAATATATCTGTGTAAGTCATCTGAACTATTCCTAACTGTAGTGAGTTTCATAGTTTATCCATTCCCTGGTAAAAAAAATCCTAACTTGCTATTGGATTTATTAATGACTATTTCATATTTATAGTAATTAATTATGTTCTCCCTTGCAAATTGAGACATTTACTTTGTACCTACCTTTATAAATCCTTTCATAATGTTTAACAACTTGGTCAGGTCTCCACTCAGTATATAAAAAAATCAATTGTACACTCATTTTGTGTGTATATTTTCTCGTCTAAGCAAATTTCCTCGTAAATGTGGAACTATTGTGGTTCTGGGACTAATTATTTAGAAATACCATTTCCCAAATCCCAAGTTGTACACTTGTCCTTTCGCACATTATCAGACTACCTTTGCCTAAACATAATAGTGCCGGAGGATTGGCGTACTGCGCATGTTGTTCCATTGTTTAAAAAGGGTTCAAAGAATAAACCTAGCAATTATAGACCTATTAGTTTGACGTCAGTGGTGGGCAAATTAATGGAAAGGATACTTAGAGATAATATATATAAGCATCTGGATAAACAGGGTCTGATCAGGAACAGTCAACATGGATTTGTGCCTGGAAGGTCATGTTTGACAAACCTTCTTGAATTTTTTGAAGCGGTAACTAGGGAAATTGATGAGGGTAAAGCAGTGGATGTTGTCTATATGGATTTCAGTAAGGCCTTTGACAAGGTTCCCCATGGAAGGTTGCTTAAGAAGGTTCAATCTTTGGGTGTTAATGGCAGAGTAGCAAGATGGATTCAACAGTGGCTGAATGGGAGATGTCAGAGAGTAATGGTGGATGGCTGTTTGTCAGGTTGGAAGCTGGTGACCAGTGGGGTGCCTCAGGGATCTGTGTTGGGTCCACTGTTGTTTGTCATGTACATCAATGATCTGGATGATGGGGTGGAAAATTGGATAAGTAAGTATGCAGATGATACTAAGATAGGTGGTGTTGTGGATAATGAAGTAGATTTTCAAAGTCTACAGAGAGATTTGGGCCATTTGGAAAAGTGGGCTGAAAGATGGCAGATGGAGTTTAATGCTGATAAGTGTGAAGTGCTACATCTTGGCAGGACAAATAAAAATAGGACGTACATGGTAAATGGTAGGGAATTGAGGAATGCTGTGGAACAGAGGGATCTAGGAATAACTGTGCATAGTTCCCTGAAGGTGGAATCGCATGTAGATAGGGTGGTAAAGAAAGCCTTTGGTGTGCTGGCCTTTATAAATCAGAGCATTGAATATAGGAGTAGGGAAGTAATGTTAAAATTGTACAAGGCATTGGTAAGACCAATTCTGGAGTATGGTGTACAATTTTGGTCACCTAGTTATAGGAAGGATGTCAACAAAATAGAGAGAGTACAGAGGAGATTTACTAGAATGTTGCCAGGGTTCCAGCAACTATGTTACAGAGAAATGTTGAACAAGTTAGGTCTTTATTCTTTGGAGCGCAGAAGGTTAAGGGGGGACTTGATTGAGGTCTTTAAAATGATGAAAGGGATAGACAGAGTTGACGTGGATACATTTTTCCCAGTGAGGGTAGGGAAGTTTCAAACAAGAGGGCATGACATGAGAATTAAGGGACAGAGGTTTCGGGGTAACGTGAGGGGGAACTTCTTTACTCAGAGGGTGGTGGCTGTGTGGAATTAGCTTCCAGCAGAAGTGGTAGAGGCAGGATCGATTTTAACATTTAAGAGTAAAGTGGATAGGTATATGGACGTGAAGGGAATGGAGGGGTATGGTCTGAGTGCAGGTAGATGGGACTAGGGGAAAACAAATGGTCGGCACGGACTGGAAGGGCTGAGAGGGCCTGTTTCCGTGCTGTAATTGTTATATGGTTAAACATGACAATAAGGTGTGGCAAGAAGCAATTAGCATGCTGTGATGTAGGTTTACTCATTATGATCAGAGTGTTGTGCAGTACCGGAGTGACAACTGAGTGGATGTGCGACAAGATGGTCCTCTCAGGGACAATAATGAAAGAGTCAAGCACTTCACAATGTATAATACCGAAAGGGCATCAAGCAAAGAGTTGGACTATTGATTCTGCCAAATATCTGGCCTTTGAGACCACGTCACTGAGTTATAATCAAGTCAGCTTTCCCATCAGTGTGAAAAGTCCAAAGGAAAATATGGTCAGATCGCTTTACATTACTCTCTCATTCTTGGTTCTAGCCCATTGACCTAGAAATGTTGCTTGGGCCAGCAATAAAGGGGAAGAGAGGAAATGCGAAGCATTTATGCACGTTGCTGAGAGACTAAAAGCCTTTGTGGGTTATGGTTCTGTCTTCTTCTCCTATGCTGGTTTCATGCACTTCCTTGCTTTTCATTTTCTATTAGATAATACTGAAACATCCGAGCTGACTAATCTGTCTGCATGCTCCTGATAAGGAAAATTCAATCAAAAATCCACGTGTGTCAAAGAGTTTAGCGGCACAGAAACAGGTCCTTCTGCCCAGCTCATTTATGCCAAGCATGGCACTTGTCTATGCTCATATCATTTGCTTGCTTTAGACCTCTCAGTTCCATTCTTAGGCAAGTAACTCATCATTTTACTTTGGCATAGACTTCATGAATGGATGTTGCAAGTTGCTCTTTTGGACATTTTCAAAATTAAGTCCATTAAAACATTTGGGCAGCACGGTGGCACAGCAGTAGAGTTGCTGCCTTGCAGTGCTTGCAGCACTGGAGACCCTGGTTTGATCCCGACTACGGGTGCTGTCTGTACGGAGTTTATACGTTCTCCCGGTTTTCTCCAAGATCTTTGGTTTCCTACCACATGCCAAAGACGCACAGGATTGGTATGAATGTAGAATTGTCCCAGGTGTGTGTGGCTTAATGTGCAGATTCGGTGGGCCGAAGGGCCTGTTTTCATGCTGTATCTCTAAACGTAAACTAAATTAAACTAAATCAGAGTGCAAAAGATTGGTAAGATGTAAAATGATTGTTTGTATAATCAGAGTTCGTAGATGGATTTGTAACAGAAGACAAAGTTATAATTTGATTGCAGAATAGTTGGTCAATATAATACGGGGGTTACACAAAAAGCTGGAGAAACTCAGCGGGTGCAGCAGCATCTAAGGAGCGAAGGAGATAGGCGACGTTTCGGGTCGAGACCCTTCTTCAGTACCCCAGCCAGACTATCGGTCAATATAATACACTTGTTTAAGTTATATTGTGTTCGTGCTGAAGGGCAGAAAAAAACAGTTTGATATGCAGGCTGTCCTTTACCTCAAAGCCAGCAAATTATTCTGCCAACTTCACACACCTTCAACAAAGCAGAGCAGTTTGGAGCCACTCCCACAAGCTCATCGTGGCATCAGGCTTGCTACATGGGAAGCTAGAGATGGAGAGGGCAAGTGGGGCTCCTACTGTGAACAAGAATTTGTGGGTTGCTGCCCATGTTATCTCTCTAACACAAAGTTACAATCAATAAACAGCACATGTATTCTTCATTTCTCTTCTTCCTGCTTGAGGAATTCTGACAATTACACCCCCACTTTGGGTCCAGTGGAACCCAGCTGAGAGAAAACGTGTATCGGCAGAAGTAATCCGTCCCAGACAGATTGAGCACATGTGGTCATTTGTTCCCTTTTTAAAATTTCCCCTTATCTCTTCCAAACATTCCTTCCTTGATCCATCAGAGTGATGTGAGGTCACGTTCCTGTACAATAAGTCAACGCAGATGGATACCTCTAGTAGGGCCCCTAGGGGTCCAAATTGATGGTGTTAAGAACTTAAATAATCTTGACCCAAACTTTATGAAAGCTTTGTAATACCCACCCACCTTCACTCCAGGAATTTGAGGTTTGGAAGGACAGTAAGGAAGCAGATTACTGAGGCCGTCAAAGTTCTCAATGGATGAAAAGAAATACAGCAAAGGTGCTCTGTACTGTTTAGCATTGGTGTGATTGAAGGATGCAATATAACAGCATTAACGCTTTTTTGCAGTGTCTACTATTCCACAAAACCTTTTCTTAAGCCGTCTGTTGTGACTGCTCCAGCTCTGTCTTGGCTTCTCCAGATGAATGGTTCCAAGGCAGCTTCTCCCAGCTGTCAGTGAGAATGTGGAATGTCTTGAGACTTTGCTCGATCTTGTTGCTGCGTTGAAGCTTTGATCTTCTTCGATGTTGTGGGCGGTGCTCAGTGTGGCCAGACAGCACATCCTTCAGCAAACAAGCTTGAGGCATGCACTCCATGTGACCCAGCCTGCAAGCTCTCTGATGGCTTAGCTGATAATAAAAGTGTGTAATCGAGCTATAAGGACAATAACGTTGCTCTTCAAATTCTTGTGCTTTAACAAATTAACAAGTTCCACAGAGGTATTCTCAAACGGCAGCACGAGCAACAATAATGTCTGGAAATACAATTTTTCCTTTCTCGCATTTGCTTGCATTCAAGTTTGCTCTGACCTCCCTCCTACTCTGTTGAAAGATTGAGCTTTTTTTTTCTCTCATCTCTATGGAGCTTCCCTGTGTCAGAGGTGACCTATACAAACATATATCGAGGGCTTAACATTCCACTGAGCCGAAATGGATCCCATTACCAACTGGTCAAGCTGTAAACCAAGTCTATCCCTGTTATGTGAGAAAAGATCTATAAAAGTATAATATCTCCTGGTAGGCTTGGTTTGTTTGCAATTCATTAAGTTGAATGTCGAGGGATCGAAATAATTCTTCCTGAAAATTAAGCCGATTTCAGTAAAAATTGGACTAGATAAATTGTTGCACTCTGAAAGTCTCCTTTATTTTCTGCTCATGTTAAGGAAATAACTGCTTGTGAAACAGACTGGCTACCACTTAACATCAGCATGATTTTCACCTCGCTGTCTCACGCCTTTCTTGTGTGGCTTAGGCTGAGCACATAAGTCTTATGAGATATAAAATATGTCATTTTCAACTCCTGTCATGTATTTTCTAACACTAAGCTACACCTTACAATTTCAGCCAGTTTTTCAGGTTGAAGGAAATGGCAGAGATGTTAACATCCATGTGTTTGTAGAGTACACACTCTTGGAGTCGAAGGATGATGGCACATTTGGAAGATGAAAAATATGCTGTTGAGTAAAAAGAAATCAATGCTACTATATGGAGTGTTTTCAGTCTTCTCTCAGAAGCAATGTTTTGTAGTGATTTCTGGGGAAATATTCCAAAGTATTTGCTTAGGAGGGTTGACACAGGTGATGCGGGCTCTTTAGATGTGGAAATAAAAACACGCCAAGAGTCAAGTCAGGAGTGTTTAATTGTCAAAAGTCTCAGATGGAACAATGGAATTCCTACTTGCAGCAGCACAACAGAATATGTAAACATAGTACACTGTAAACAATATAATAAACGATAGCACCATGCTAGTTCCTCATGGTTGTCAATTCCCTAATTGTTCTAAAAATGTACTTCCTCTCTAAATACCCAAATAATCTAGCCTCCACATCGCTCTAGGATTGAGAATCCATAGCTTCCCACCCTCTACAACCAGAGGTAACAACACACCTCAGTTTTAAATGACCAGCGACTACGCTGATAACCTTTTTCTATGTCCCTTTCTTCTGCCTTCTGCCTTGGATAGACACACAATTCTAGAGTAACCCAGTGAGTCAGACAGCAACCCCGGAGAAATGGAATAGGTGACGTTTCGGGTCGAGACCCTTCTTCTCCTTCCTAGTCAACATGACTTGTGAATATGACTGTAATCATATATAATTATGTATAATAGTAAGATTGAATGAGAACTTACCAGTTTGAAGTTTGATCTTTAATTTATGAGGAGTTATGTTGGTGATTACGTGAAGGCCCCGTCAGGCCGCATGTGCGTCAATCTTCAAAATAGCGGTATGAAATCACAGGTAACTGTAATTTAAGTATAATAGTAAGAGCAGTAAGAGCAGAAACCTAGAACTACCAGATGACCTTCATGAGAGAGGGTTGGGCGTGGGGGGCACGTAATCCTCCTTGCCCGACTCCTCGGAGTCAATGGGCCTTGCAGACTTTTACGTAGCCAGTGCGTCTGACGTTAATAACGCGCATGCGGCCTGAGGGGGTCTTCTTCACGTAGTCACTCACATGACTCAGAAGTAAAATTATATTATATAAAACTAATATAATGAATATAATTGTAGTGTCTATTTTGAATGAGACTGCCTCAGAGGTCCGCCTCCTGAACCCGCATCATTAATGGGTGAGGGCAGTTCCTGTGGGTTCCCCCATTTACTGAACCCTACTGACTGCCAGTGTGCAGAGTGGGGGTCACTGAGGCAGTGCCAGGCTGGGGGAAGGCTGAGGCATCTTCCATTGACAGGAAAATGCCTAACCCTAACTCACGCCCCTTCCAGAGCTGCCCACGGCTGGAGCTGGAGCCGCTTTGGGACTGGCTCCAGATCCAGCAGTGGGCAGCTCTTGAAGGGGGGGGGTGAGTGGGCTCTGTAGGTGTGGCCCCGCAGCACGTCCACCTCGGCCAGCATGCCCTTCTGGATCATCGTGGTGATGATGGTGGAGAGCAGCAATGCCCTACACGCCGCCCTGGCCGCCTTCTGCCTTCAGCTCCGTCAGACCGCCTTCTCGCTCGCTGCAACACCAGCCTACCGATAGCCTGACCGACCGCTCGCAGCACCCACTGGCCATCCAACCACTCGCAGCACCCACCGGCGGCCTGGCCTGACCGAACACTCGCAGCACCCAATGGTGGCCCGGCACGACCTTCAAATCTCAGCACTCACCGGCAGCTGAGCCCAACCGACCAATACTCTCAGCACCCACCGGCGGCCCGGCCCGACAGCTTGACCGATCCTCCACAGCATTCATCGCCCAACCAACAGCCCAACCTACAGACTGATCGACCGACTGACTGACCGACTGACTGAATAACCGACTGACCGACCAACTGACCGACTGACTGACCGACTGACTGAATAACCGTCTGACCGACAAACTGACTGACCGACCAACTGACTGACTGACTGACCGACTGACTGAATAACCGACTGACCGACCAACTGACCGACTGACTGACCGACTGACTGAATAACCGTCTGACCGACAAACTGACTGACCGACCAACTGACTGACTGACTGACCGACTGACTGAATAACCGCCTGACCGACAAACTGACTGACCGACCAACTGACTGACCGACTGACAAACTAACCGACTGGCTGATCCTTATCCTAATCCTAACCCTAGCTCTACATTTGTTATTTATCATTTTTATTTAACAGTTCACATCATAACTTTATAAAGATAAATCAATTGTAAAACAAAGTTATCAGCAAGGTTAGCATTACCTTTATTCCTTGGAAACCTTGTTATTGTTTTGATGTAATTAGGAGGCAGCCATGATCCCAGGGTCCTCGCTGCCTAGCGACCATAAACAAAGTGCATGATTAATCAATTTGCGTCCGACCTGAACGTCAAACATGCATTGATTGGACAACTACTACTTGGAAAATTTGAGGGTTTTCTCATATTTTAAAAAATTGTGCAGGTTTTGGTGTTGACGAGTTTCAGGTGTGATTTATATAATATTTTTACACAATATGTTAAAAATTCAGGTAGTTCCGTGAGTTGGGTCACGAACCTGAACGAGAAAGCTCCTCGGCCCAGAGCCTATGCCTGCTAATATCTTATGATTTACGCATTCTACAAACAGAAATACATTGCATTGACCAATTCCTTTACATCAGCTTTGCTTGTTACATCCTGAAACAACTCTAGCACAACTCGGCAAATGGGACTAGAATAGATGGGGCACCTTGGTTGGTATGGCCAAAGGGCTTGTCTCTATGTTCTATGAATCCATTTGTCATACAGGATTTACCTTTCATAAAACCATGTTGACTTGGTTTGATTATATTAAACTCTGTAAATGACTATCTATTTCTTCCTTATTTATAGAGTACAGCATCTTGCCCATAACAGATATTGGGCTACAGGCCGACAGTTGCCCACTTTTTATCTTCCTCCCATCTTGAACATCTTGAGTCATATTTGTGGTTTTCCAATCTGCTGGTACCTTACTGGATCTCAGTGAGTTTTGAAAAACTTCAACCAATGGCTCCAATATTTCTACAGCTGCTTCCTTTGCAAACCTAGGGCATAGGGGTTTGTGGCTTGCGACATATCTGCCTTTAGTCCATTAGTTTTCCTATACTTGTCACTCATGATAGTGATTGTTACAAGTTCTTCCACAGATCTTGAAACGAGTCCAACAGAAATCTTGGGGATGCTTCCGCTGCCTTCCACCGTGAAGACTGATGCAAATATTGTTTAACATCCACCATTTCCTTGATTCCTGTTGTTAATCCCCCTGTATCCCTCTGTAGGGGTTCCATACTTGCCCGAGCTTCCCTCTTCCTTTATGTATATTCATAGAAGTCCTTGCTGCTTTTTTTGATATTGCTTGCCAGTTTTATTTCATAATCAATTTTCCCCTTCCATATTAATTTTACAGTTGCTTGCTGATGGTTCCTGTAAACTTTTCAATCATCTGGTCTAGCACTGGCCATTGCCACTTTATGTGCATTGGTCTTTGATTTAATAATTTCCTTGAATTCCTTTGGTAACCATGGATGGTTCATCTTTCTCTTGGGATTCCTGTCAAAATCTCTGCTGAGCATTATGAATAAGCTGTTTAAATGTCAGACACTGTCATCCACTAATCTATCCCTTAGCCTGTTTACTTAGTCTATTCCAGAAAACGGCTCTCTTACCATTGTAATTGCCCTTATTTAAGTTGAGGACATTGCTTATGGACCCCAGGTGTTTGCCCTTAAACTATTTCTGAAATTCTAACATGTTATGATCAATATTCCCTCAGGGATCCTTAACTACAACATATTTCTTTAATACTACTTATTACACATGGCCCAATTCAAAATAGCTTGTTTCAAGGTAGGTTCTCTAACATACTGCTCTAAGAAACAATTTCTGACACTTCACAAATTCCTCTTCCACAGTACCCTCACCAATTTGTATGGTCATAAGTGATAGGAGCAGAATTAGGCCATTTGGCCCATCAAGTCTACTCTGCCATTCAATCACGGCTGATCTATCTCTCCCTCCTAACCCCATTCTCCTGCCTTCTCCCCATAACCCCTAACACCCGTACTAATCAGTTCCCTTTTTACATGCCTCTAACAACTCTCCTTTGTCCTATTGAGAGGCCACACTTGGGGGCCAATAGATTTCTCCCACCCTTATCTTTTTTCTCCTGCTATTCACTATTTCCATCCATGCTCATTCTACATCACTATCCACTGCATCTCATAGAATCATAGTGTCAAACAGCATGGAAACAGGCTATTCAGACCACCATGTCCAAACTGACCATCCATATTAATCTCATCTGTACATTGACTCTAATGAAGTGCTTTATAAGACTGATAATAGGTACAAGTGTGCTAATTTGCCAACCAATTTAGACCCCTTGCAATTTGCATGCAGGAAAAAAATACTCTTCTCAGTCCAGGAGACTGTTGATGCCCAGACGAAGATGAAGTTTATGACAATAAACTAATCTGAATGAGAATCTGATATTTCGGTCTGTGGCCTCCCACACTACAAAGTGACCGAATATGAGTGAAGAATAACACCTCATCTTACCATCTGGGCATTTATATTCTGGATTCAATAACAAAATCTTTAACTCGAAGTTGTATACTGTGGGTGGCACAGTGGCACACAGCGCCAGAGACCCGGGTTCGATACTGACTATGGGTGCTGTCTGTATGGAGTTTGTATGTTCTCCTTGTGACTGCGTGGGTTTTCTCCAAAATCTTCAGTTTCCCCCCACACTCCAAAGACATACAGGTTTGTAGGTTAATTGGCTTGGTATAAATGTAAATTGCCCATAATATATATAGGATAGTGTTAATGTGCAGGGATCGCAGGTTGGCACGGACTTGGTGGGCCGAAAGGTCTTTTTCCGCATTGTATCTCTAAACTAAACTAAACTTAACTAAACTAAACTAAACTCTTTCTTTTCATCTGCATTAGCTATGGTCATTTCTGCCGTCATCATCATGTCTTATGATTTCTTATTTTATTCCTACAGATTGGCATGTTGGGCATGTTCCATAACCTCTCTATTTACAACATATTATACAGACACCGTGTGGTCAGTGATAAATAGAAAATCATTGGAAAGCTGATTATAGACGGCTAGAATGAGGTAGGTGGGGAACATATTTTAAAGCTCCCCCCTTCCAAAATGGGTGCTGGAATAATCATACACGGTTGGTTTATGTCCACTAAATGAAATGAGGCAGTCTGGCAGCTTCTTCCCATCACTTGCTGCACTCTTGCTTTCTATCTAACCATATAACCATATAACCATATAACCATCTGCATTTACTCTTGTTACAATCAAGAGATTGTAGATGCTGGAAATCCTGCACAAAAACATACTGCCTCAGGAACACAGCAGGTCATGCAGCATCTGGAGAGGGAAATGGATAGACAACATTTTAGGTTGATTCTGCTCTTCAGACTGAGGGAGTAAAGGGAAGGGAGCTGTAGAAAGAGATGGGGGGAAGGGGTGGGGCAAGAGCTGGCAACTAGTAGGTGGGTCCGGGTGAGGAGGGGTTGGTTGCAAATGAGTTGGGTGGGCGAGAGAGGAGGGAGGTAGTAACCAAGGCTGGAGGTGATGCTGAGGTTGTTTTTTGATCAACCCTTGTTAAAGCCAGCCCACAGTATTGGCAGCAATGAAAAGGTTCAGCAAGGATGAAAGTTGGCCTTTTATTATTTTCCCTCCCCTTCAATACACTGACGGTAGAGACAGGACATCCACACCACAGGAATGATTATCATAAGTGGTGCACCTCTACTCTAGTGATGGTATCTTATATGAATAGAAGCAGGAATGCTGATCTGTACGAAACTGGCGCAAGAGAGAGAGGAATGCAAGAGATTGACATAATTGATCTGTATTTTGGATGAATAAAGATTCTACTGTTATTCCTCAGGGAACAAAAGTGGAAAAAATCATGTTCATATGCCGTCCAAAAGAAAAATTCCAGGCACTTCAGTCGGGCACTGAGTATAAAAGTCAGGAAGTTTATAGGACTTTTGCCAGGCCACATTTGGAGTATTGTATGCAGTTCTGGTCGGCCCATTACAGAAAGGACATGGAGGCTTTGAAGAGGTGCAAAGGAGGTTTAAGCAGAATGCTATAAGGAGTGGTTGATAGACTTGGGTTGTTTTCTCTGGAGCATCAGAGGCTGTGAGGAGACCTGATAGTTTATAAAATTATGAAAGGCATAGATTGGCTAGAATCTCTTTCCCAGGGTAGAAATGTCAAAGACTAGAGGACATAACTTTAAGGTGATTGGGGCAAAGTTTAAAGGAGATGTGCAGGGAAAGTTTGTTAGACAAAACAGTGATGGGCACCTGAAATGCACTGCCAAGGGTGGTTGTGGAGGTAGACATGATAATGGCATTTAAGAGGCCTTTGGGTAGGCACATGGAAGTGCAGGGAATGGAGGGATGTGAATGATGTTCAGGCAGATGAGATTAGTTTATCTTGGCATCATGATCGGCACAAATATTGTGGGATGAACAGCCTATTCCCGTGCTGTACTGCTCTGTGTTCTATGACCTACCTCTGTGCGCCCTGTACAGTGAGAAGCTTGGCATGCCATAGCCAAGAGCTGGGAGTATCCCAATAACAGCATCTCAATATGGAGCAGAGGCCATGGTGTGACATTATCAAACCCTCTCCAGGCAGAAATAGCCAAAGGTTTATTAATGTAATTAGCAATTATTAATTGTTTTGCCTGTAATCTGGAAAGATTCAGGGCCTTTGTAGAACTGGGCCTCAAGGTATTCCAAGAGCTGAAACCTTAAGTAGGCCTTTCTTTCTTGCCTTCCTGTCATGTGTTTTACTGCACCTTGGATGACATGCACCATTTCTGTTTCTATAATATAACCATTTCAAGGCATGTTGGAAGAGTTTTAGATTTTCAGATAATAACTTTTGGAGTTGCTGACTGTCCAAATTTTACAAGTCTGACTTATGGGAACTTGCAAATTCAGTTTTATTGTTTCTCATTAAGTACACCAAGGATATAGAATTGTGCCAGAGCAACATCTGCTTGTAACACTAGACACCATTTAATAAGACCCTTTGTGACCTCAATTATCATTAAGGAGTGAATCTGCTGCAGGACTAAGTGGTGGGTCCTGCAGGATAAAACACTCAGCGCCATGGGGTTCTCAGCATGGATGTTATGAGTGTCCCCTGGGCTCCTGTTCTGTGAACTGGGGAAAGCTTCTGAGCAGCAGGAATAACGTTAGAAATGGCCATTTAACAGCAGTCTTACACAAACTGTTCTCCACAGCTTCCAAAACAACATCATCCGACACTATTTGTCACTCTGAGGGACAGTAACTGACTGAATCGTAGTGTCAAGACAAAGGTTTTAGTGCGTTAATGGATGTATTGATTTTGCTTTACTATATGAAACGTTTTTTCTCCTGGCAATGCACATTGGCAGTATTAATTAATGGGCCGGGTCTGGATCAGTGGCTTTGCTACACCCCACCCCTATCCCTCCCCCCCCACCGTGATTATCCTAGGTAAGGAGGCTATCTGCGCTGGTACATGAAAGGTGTTTTGTGAGATGGAGTGGGGCCTATACTGTGATAAGGCTCAGGTACATGATTCGAAGCACCAGCCACCTGCAATGCCATCATGCCTTTGACGCCTTTCCACTTTGAATGGTTTCAGGGACATCTTAACATACTCTTCAAATAGAATTAAATAATTAAAAAGATAGAAATCTGTAAAATAAGTTTGGTAGATAAAATAGTAAATTTAAATGTAACCACTTTAAAATAATCACAAATAAATAAGGGCATTAAAGTAAAATATAGTGAAAAAAAGTAAATCAGTCTGAAGAAAGGTACTGAGCCAAAACGTTGCTTTCCATGTTCTCCAGAGAAGCTGCCTAAGCCATTGAGTTACTCCAGCGCTTTGAGTTCTATGCAAGATTCCAGCATCTGCAGTTCCATGAGTCCTTGAAAGTAAACCATCTCCCACTTCACTGGGTAGATGATGTATTCTTGAGCTATCTGGGCATTAGTTGGAGTTAAAGGGGGTATATGTGAACTTCTAGAAGTAGAAACAAGTAAAGTAAAGTATCCTTTAGTGTCATTCAGACTTTTCGGTCTGAGCGAAATGTCGTGCCTTGCAGTCATAACATAGAATAAAATAACAAAACACACAATAAACACAGATTTAACATCCACCACAGTGAGTCTGCCAGGCACCTCCTCACTGTGATGGAAGGCAAGTCTTAAAGTCCTTGTCTCTTCCCTCCTTGTTCTCCCTCTGCGTTCAGGCGATCCAGGCTTCCGATGTTGTGACCCCGCCGGGTGATGGTAAGTCCAGCGGCCGAATTCGAGCTCCGCGAACGGGCCGGTTCAAACTCCGCGGCCCGGGGCGGACGAAGCTGCCACCCTCCAGTGCAGCGGACGAAGCTTGTTGTGGGAGCTCTGGAGAACCGGTCACCAATCTGGGACCTGCGAGCTCCCGATGTTGTTATCCACTGGGCCCACGGCCGAGCCTCCGAAGTTGGGTCGCCATGCCGCAATGCCACCACAGTCCCGAAGTCGGCCAGCTCCGCGTTGGGAAGTCCCAGCTCTGCCTCCGGAGCCTCTTGGTCGGCCCCAGTTAGAGGTCGCCAGCTCTGCGATTAGGCCTCAGCGCAGACGGAGATGGAGACGGGGGACACGACAAGAAAAGACGGGGGATACGAGCCGGGTGATACGACAAGAATACGCATCCCCCCGAAGGAAGAGACTAAAAACAAGTTTCTCCCACCCCCCACACAGACACAACTAAAATAAACTGAAATAAACAGAAACAACAGGACAAAAGAAAAAAAAAAAAGACTGCAGGCGAGCCACAGCTACAGGGCAGCGCCGGCACTCTTTGCTCCTAAGTTGAACAAGAAACTTCAGATGTTGCAGATGTGAATTTTTGCATGGCTGCCCTGCACATCTCCTTGAAATGTTTCCCCTCTGACATTAAAGCCATTCCCTCTAGTCTTTGAGAAAAGGTTCTGACTGTCTACCTTATCTTTGTCTCTCATAATTTTAGAATGTTCTATCAGCTTAGCCTCTGACAATCCAGGACTCCTTAGCCTCTTTATCCCTTAGCCTCCGACAATCCAGAAAAAACAATCTAAGTCCATCCAACATCTCCTTACAGCTTATATCCTCTTATCCATGCAGCATTCTGGTAATTTTCTTCTTTGCCCTCTCCAAAACCACCACATTGTTCCTGTAATGGGGTGACCAGAACTGTACGCAATACACCAGATATGCTGGAGTGGTATTAATTGGAGCAAAACTGAATTGCCTTGGGAAAGTGTTGAAAAGGAGATGTTATGAGTGAGATAAATTCTGTCCATGGATAAGCAGACCATGATTACATTTGAAAAGTTTTGGGGATTCCCAAATTTAAAGTACGGATGGTGGTAATTTGTCTTTGGTCACTGGTGCAAAATGCAGGAGTATCAGCAAGCTATTGTGAACACCTGCATATATTTGGTCAACACAAGCACACCATTAGAGCAATTGAACAAAGACTAATTCTTTCCTTCGTCACCTCTGAAAGTACATACACATATCTGCAAACTTGAGTCTGAAGAAGAATCCTGGCCCAAAACGTTGCATATTGATGTCCTCAAGTGATGTCCTCCAGCTATAAATAAAACCATCTTGAATGCACAACTCAGGAGTGTGATGGATACTCTCCACTTGCCAGGATGAGTGCAACTTTCGATTTAGAGATACAGTGCAAAATCAGGCCCTTCGGCCCATTGAGTCCATGCCGACCAGTGATCACCCCGTATACTAATACAATTCTACACACTAGGGAAATTTTTCAAATTTACTGAAGTCAATTACATAAACCTATAAATCTTTGGAGTATTGGAGGAAACTGGAGCACCCAGAGAAAACCCACGCAGTCACAGGGAGAACGTAGAAACTCCGTACAGACTGCACCTGTAGTCAGGATTGAACCCGGGCCTAAGCTGCTGTGTCACCGTGCCACCCTATTCTAATTCTAATTGAACTCAAGCTTGACACATCCAAATAAGGCATTCCCATAATCGTACCCCACCCACCATCCCCAACATTGGTTCCACGACTCATTCTAAGCTGTGAATCAACTGAACTGTGTGTCTGCAATGTACTTGCAATAAATGATTTGTTAGCCCTTAATGACAATGCCATGAGTTGTTTGGCCTGCTGCCCTGCCTGTGCTTGAAACTGCAATGCTTTATTAGGTCCGACTATGTTTGGAAGGAATAAATGCTTTATTAGGTCCGACTGTGTTTGGTTCAAAAGTCCCACTCATTTCTTGACTTCCGCTTAGTGGACAGGTTGTGCTGATTGCGTAATTTCCGGTAAGTGCAGAGGTCATGCTGATTGGGGAAGTGCCGCTGACTGCGGAAGCCCCAAAGTGGAGAGGCCGCGCTCAGCCATGTGAGTATTCAAGAAAGTTTATTGCCGAGTGTGAGTGTGATCTCAGTAACTGAGCTGCCAGCCCAAGAATACATTTGGCCTACAATGTCCATACTAGCCCTCTGAAAGCCCATCCTTTCAGCCCACAACACCATGATAGCGCTCCAGAATGCCTCACCCCCCCAACTTTGCCAGCAATATTGGAATTGTTTGGGAGGTGGAATATTGAGTTGGGGGACCACCCCACCCGTGTGAAGCTGGGACCCAACGGGTCCCACTTAGTCTAGTTTCTGTTACCAGGAAAGGCAAGGGGTTTGGCCATGTGAGAACACCACCACATGCATTTCTTCCACTAAACTGCAAACTATTTTTGACTAGTAAATAGTTTTAATATTGTGTTTCCTTACTGTAAACTGCTCCAGTACAGCTTCACAACTAATTAACAGAGGCTTTACACTCGAGCTTTGGGGTCAGCCGTTTTTATTCAGGATCCATATAGGCTACTGCCTCATGGGTATTGCATCATCGGTACTGCACCACAGATGGCACTATTCCCATAACATCCCCCTTTGTTTACAAAACACATATGTACAGGCACTTTACATGTATAGCAATAAATTAAATTATTCCATGGCATCTTATTTCACTGAGTCCAACATGTGTCTGACAGTCCATTTTCCAACATGCATTTGACAGTCCAGTTCCGTGGTAGCTTCCAAATTCTCATTCCTTGGATCTGCGACAGTTCAGTGCTCGGATTTACCAAAACTTTGAACAACAAATGTCTGGTTCCTCATTTTCTTTCCCCTTTTTATCAATTAATTTACTTATTTATTTATTAAAAAAATGGCCATTACCACTACTTCTACATAAAACTATGCATATCAAACTATAAAAGAACAATATAACATTAACATTTTAAACATAACCTAATCGTCTTTTAAATCTATAATCAACTACATGTACAGGCGCTATCATTATTTGGGCACATAATCCTGCAGATCGCGTGGTTTTCGAACGCATCTACCAGATCTTGTTGTCAGAGTTTGATGCTCCCTGGGGACCGGTGGTCGGCTCATAGATCGTTTGTCTTGCTCCGGTTTAGGCATCGTCACCCGGTCAACCAGGGTTTGATGCTCCCTGCGGACCGGTGGTCGGCTCATGGGTCGATTGTCTTGCTCCGGTTCAGGTGATGTCATCAAGTAGTTCTGAGTAGTTGGTAGTATTGTTCTGGTATGTCTGTTCGTCAATCTTTGTACTGGACAGTTACTCATACCAGGTGTTGGTGTGTTGCGAAAAGCTAGTATGCTCAGGTAAGGGTCAGCTCCTGCAGCCTTAGCCTTCCTCAGCAATGACTTTGCAACTTTCACACTGCTCTCTGCCTTTCCATTACTCTGTGGATAATTGGTGATGCAGTCGTATGTTCAAACTGCCACTTCTTGGCAAATCTATTGAACTATTCACAGCTGTCGACTGTGGCCCATTATCTGTGATGAGCTGATCTGGTATTCCATATATTGTGAACTGCCTTTGATTTTATGGATGACATTAATTGCCAGTGTTTTCTCTAGATAGTCTATTTCCCAATATCCTGAGAAGTAGTCCACAGTGATCAAATAGTTCCTTCCATCCAAGTGGAACAAATCTGCACCCACCTTCGCCCATGGCCTCTCTGGAATTTCATGGGAATGCAGTGTTTCTTTTGGTTGCTCTTTCCCTTGAGTTTGACATGTCTCACATTTCTATATGAAGTCCTTGAGTTCTGCACTCATTCCGGGCCAGTGCAGTCATTCTCTTGCCCTTCTTAGACAGCCATTCACACCAATGTGGAAATCATGTACTCGTGTGATCATGTCTCGTCTCCTGACTTTAGGGATGATTACTCTCTCTCCTCTAAATATGAGATCATCTCCAACACACAGCTCGTCCCTCACATGGAAATAGGAGATAAGTTCTGGGTCAACATCCTTCTTGTTCTCTGGCCAGCCTCGTTTGATCACCTCTTGCAGTCTCTGCAGAGTCTCATCTTTTTTCATTGCATCCCTTATGCCATTCAGCAGTGGCTGTGATATTGGGATGTGCCTTGCCAGGTTTACAATCTCCAGTTCTCTCATGGCCTTGTCAGTCCGAATATATGCTCTGCTCAGCGTGTCCGCAAGCTGCATCTCCTTCCCTGGTCTGCATCTTATTGTCACATCATAGGTCTGCATTCTCACCAGCATCCTCTGCAATCTCTTGGTGCACGATGAAGTGGATTTTGTGGCGATTATCTCCAGTGGCTTATGGTCGGACTGCACATTCACTGGCCTTCCATATGCATACACATGGAACCTCTCTAGACCAAACACCACTGCCAGCAATTCTTTTTCTATTTGTGCATATCTGGTCTCTGTACCTGTCAGGGCCCTGCTGGCATAGGCAACTGGATGGCCCTCCTAATTCACTGATACTTGATAGAATAATATGCGGCATAAGAGATGACATGCTGTGGGAGAGACCTCCGTGAAAAGTGTGTGAAGGCATGCCAGGCTTCAGTGCTTGCCAAGGCCAGAGTTGATGTCCTGTTAGGTGACCAACACCAAGAGGTCTGTGCAGTGAGACAAGAGGGGAAAAGATACCAACCGACCATACAGTGCAAATACTGCGGATACAAACATGAGAGGAAGAAGGAGAAATGTCCAGCGTATGGCCGGAGTGTTTCATATGCCATAAGAAAGATCATTTCACATCAATATGCATGGAAAAGCAGGTGCAACAGAAGAACTAGAAGAAAGAAAAGAAAGGGAAAAAAACCTGTGCATGCAGTGGGGAAAGTGGAGAGATCCAGTGTTGAGTACGATGACTCCTTTGCGTCCATGATGCTGAAAGGGAAGGAAGTAAAATTCCAGGTGGACAGTGGAGCCACATGTAACATAATTCCCAAGATGTATGCAAAGGAGGTGGATGAAACCAAGCAAGGGTTGTCGATGTACAACAATACGACAGTGGTGCCTCTTGGGAAAAGCAAGGTGAGACTAGTGAACTCAAAGAATGGAAGGTAATATAAAGTAGAGTTTGTAGTCCTGGAGGAAGACTGCATTCCAATCCTGGGAAGCAGGGCAGCCCAGCAGATGGGGCTCATCTCAGTGTGTAAAGAGAACATAATGACATTGAATGGCAGTGAAATCCGTCTGAGCAAGGAAAGACTATTGGCTGAGTATGCTGATATGTTTGAACGGACAGCAAATTCAATGGCAAGTACCATCTGCAGGTAGATGACAGCATAACGCGGTGATCCATCCACCACGAAGAGTCCCTGTAGCCTTACGGAGTAAGCTGAAAGAGAAGTTAGGCAGACTAACAGAAGCGGAAATAATTGCCCCAGTAACCATATAACAATTACAGCACGGAGACAGGCCCTCTCGGCCCTTCCAGTCCGTGCCGACCATTTGTTTTCCCCTAGTCCCATCTACCTGCACTCAGACCATACCCCTCCATTCCCTTCACGTCCATATACCTATCCACTTTACTTTTAAATGTTAAAATCGATCCTGCCTCCACCACCTCTGCTGGAAGCTCATTCCACACAGCCACCACCCTCTGAGTAAAGAAGTTCCCCCTCACGTTACCCCTAAACTTCTGTCCCTTAATTCTCATGTCATGCCCTCTTGTTTGAATCTTCCCTACCCTCAATGGGAAAAGCTTATCCACGTCAACTCTGTCTATCCCTTTCATAATTTTAAAGACCTCAATCAAGTCACCCCTTAACCTTCTGCGCTCCAAAGAATAAAGACCTAACTTGTTCAACCTTTCTCTGTAACATAGTTGCTGGAACCCTGGCAACATTCTAGTAAATCTCCTCTGTACTCTCTCTATTTTGTTGACATCCTTCCTATAACTAGGCGACCAAAATTGTACACCATACTCCAGAATTGGTCTTACCAATGCCTTGTACAATTTTAACATTACTTCCCTACTCCTATATTCAATGCTCTGATTTATAAAGGCCAGCACACCAAAGGCTTTCTTTACCACCCTATCTACATGCGATTCCACCTTCAGGGAACTATGCACAGTTATTCCTAGATCCCTCTGTTCCACAGCATTCCTCAATTCCCTACCATTTACCATGTACGTCCTATTTTGATTTGTCCTGCCAAGATGTAGCACTTCACACTTATCAGCATTAAACTCCATCTGCCATCTTTCAGCCCACTTTTCCAAATGGCCCAAATCTCTCTGTAGACTTTGAGAATCTACTTCATTATCCACAATACCACCTATCTTAGTATCATCTGCATACTTACTTATCCAATTTTCCACCCCATCATCCAGATCATTGATGTACATGACAAACAACAGTGGACCCAACACAGATCCCTGAGGCACCCCACTGGTCACCGGCTTCCAACCTGACAAACAGCCATCCACCATTACTCTCTGACATCTCCCATTCAGCCACTGTTGAATCCATCTTGCTACTCCGCCATTAACACCCAAAGATTGAACCTTCTGAACCAACCTTCCATGGGGAAACTTGTCAAAGGCCTTACTGAAATCCATATAGACAACATCCACTGCTTTACCCTCATCAATTTCCCTAGTTACCGCTTCAAAAAATTCAAGAAGGTTTGTCAAACATGACCTTCCCGGCACAAATCCATGTTGACTGTTCCTGATCAGACCTTGTTTATCCAGATGCTTATATATATTATCTCTAAGTATCCTTTCCATTAATTTGCCCACCACTGACGTCAAACTAATAGGTCTATAATTGCTAGGTTTATTCTTTGAACCCTTTTTAAACAATGGAACAACATGCGCAGTACGCCAATCCTCCGGCACAATTCCCGTTTCTAATGACATTTGAAATATTTCTGTCATAGCTCCTGCTATTTCTACACTAACTTCACTCAATGTCCTAGGGAATATCCTGTCAGGACCTGGAGACTTATCCACCTTTATATTTTTCAAAAGTGTCAGTACTTCCTCCTCTTTGTATCTCATAGTTTCCATAGCTACTCTACTTTTTTCCCAGTAGAAACCCACATTCCATGGGTATCCAGCCTTGTGTGTGTAGAAAAGCCCAATGGAAAGTTGAGAGCGTGCTTAGACCCGAGGGATCTGAACAAGGGGCTGAAAAGAAGTCATTACCCAATGACGACGATTGAAGATGTCCTCACAGACCTGAATGACACCAAGGTCTTCAGCTCATTTGACGCCAGGAATGGGTTTTAGGCATGTGGAACTGGATGATGAGAGTTCTCAGCTTTCGACATTTACCACACCATATGGCAGGTATAGATGGGGACGCATGCCATTTGGTCTGTCCACGGCCCCTGAAGAGTTCCAGCGATGACAGAACCAAATGCTGGAGGGCCTGGAAGGCGTGAGGCCTGTTGCTGACGACTTCTTATTGTTTGGGAAAGGAAAAACTGCAGAGGAAGCAGAAAGGCATGACAGGAAGGTCAGAGCTCTGATGGAGAGGTGGCGTGACAGAAACCTGAAGCTGAACATAGAGTAGGCAAGGCTGAAGGTGAAGGAAGTCACTTTCATAGGACATAGAGTCTCTGCTGCAGGACTGAAACCAGATCCAGGCAAGGTAGAAGGAGTGCTACAGTTGCCTAACCCAACAGATGTCTAAATCCAGAAACTGCCTTCAAGAGTCAAGAGAATTTTATTGTCATGTGTCCCAGATAGTACAATGAAATTCTTGCTTGCTGCAGCACAACAGAATATGTAAACATAATACAGGACAGGAGATAAAAGTTCAGTGTGTCTATATACTATAGAGCATATAAATACACAATAAATAAACAGATAAAGTGAAATAGGCTGTTATTGCTCATAGTTTGTTTGATGGTGAGTTTAATAGCCTGATGGCTGTGGGGAAGAGGCTGTTCCTGGATGTTCCAGATTTCAAGCTCCTGTACCTTCTTCCCGATGGCAATGGACAGATGAGTGTGTGGCCAGGATGGTGTGGGTCTTTGATGATGTTGGCAGCCTTTTTGAGGCAGCGACTGCGATAGTGGGGAGGTCAGAGCCGATGATGGACTGGGCAGTGGTCACAACTTTCTGCAAACTATTCCGCTCCTGGACGTTCAAGTTACTGAACCAAGCCATGATGCAATCAGTCAGTGCGCTCTCTATTGTGCACCTGTAGAAGTATGAGAGAGTCCTCCTTGACATTCTGACTCTCTGTAATCTTCTCAGGAAGTAGAGGCACTGATGTGCCTTCTTTATGATTGCATCAGTGTGCTGGGACCAGGAAAGATCTTCAGAAATATGCACGCCCAGGAATTTGAGGTTTTTGATCGTTCCTTTCCCGTTGATATAAATGGGATTGTGGGTCCCTATCCTACCCCCTCACAAAGAGTAGGGATTAACGGGTCCCTTTCAGAATGGAAGGCAGTGACTAGTGGGGTACTGCAAGGCTGGGGCTGGGACCGCAGATATTTACAATACACATCAATGATTTGGATGAAGGTAACATTAGCAAATTTGCAGATGACACAAAACTTGGTGGCAGTGTGAACTGTGAGGAGGATGCTATGAGAATGTAGGGTGACTTGGACAGGTTGGGGGAGTGGGCAGATGCATGGCAGATGAAGTTTAATGTGGATAAATGTGAGGTTATCCACTTTTGTATCAAAAACAGGAAGGCAGATTACTATCTAAATGGTGTCAATTTGGGAAAAGGGGAAGTACAATGGGATCTGGGGGTCCTTGTTCATCAGTCTATGAAAGTAAGCATGCAGGTACAGCAGGCAGTGAAGAAAGCGAATGGCATGTTGGCCTTTATAACAAGAGTCGTTGAGTATAGGAGCAAAGAGGTCCTTCTGCAGTTGTACAGAGCCTTAGTGAGACCACACCTGGAGTATTGTGTGCAGTTTTGGTACCCTAATTTGAGGAATGACATTCTTGCTATTGAGGGAGTGCAGCGTAGGTTTATAAGGTTAATTCTCGGGATGCCGGGGCTATCATATGCTGAGAGAATGGAACGGCTGGGCTTGTGCTCTCTGGAATTCCCTGCCTCAGAGGCCGGTTCTCTGGATACTTTCAAGAGAGAGCTAGATAGGGCTCTTAGAGATAGAGCTGTCAGGGGATATGGGGAGAAGGTAGGAATGGGGCACTGATTGGGGATGATCAGCCATGATCATATTGAATGGTGGTGCTGGCTCGAGGGGCTGACTGGCCTACTCCTGCACCTATTGTCTATTGTCTATTGTCTATTGTCTATTGTCTATTGTCTATTGTCTAAAGCATGTCATCACAACAGAGTTAGTGCCACTGGTAGTTATTGAGTCACCTTGCTCTTCTTGGGCACCGGTATTATTGATGCCCTTTTATTGATGCCCTTTGCCGACAACAATGGGTATACCTCCACCAGACAGGCTGCAGTGGTTCAGGAGGACCACTCACCAGAACCTTCTGATGGTCAAGAAATGTTGGTCTTCTTAGCAGTACGCTGATACTAAAAAACTAAGTAATTGTAAAGAAAATACAAATAATTAACAGTGGTTAGTGTTACACTGCCTTTATGTGCTCTAGATCTATATAATTATGTGTTTCCTTTCCTTCCACAAACTAGTTCAATCTGTTTTATTTCTTTTTATCTTTATTAAAACTTTTCTTTATAGCATTCTGTTCTTTGATACACATTTCTCTTTGATTTCCCTCAGTTATCCTCATATATTCACACTGCTAGACATTTGCTTATTGCAAGTAACATAATATCTGTTATTCAAACAAAATTGTAAACAGCCTTAATTTAAGAAGAGGTTGGAAATAAAATGCTTCACTGTGCTGTTCCCCTCACAAACATGAATTGATAGGTTCATACACAACAACAAAAAGTAATTGAGTAAAAAAAAGCTACAGATGCTGGATCTGAATTAAAGACAGAAAGTGCTGGAAATATTGAAGAAGTCAGGTAGCATCCATTGAGTGAGAAACAAAGTTAACATTTCAGGCCAAAAATCCTTAATTAGAACTGAGAAAAAGTGAAAACTATTTATTTTTATGTTGCAGGAAGCGTTAACATGAATCTTACATCATTAGCTTGATACGTTCCGAATGTGTGTGATTATGCTGTTAGACTATTTCATTTCCTTCCACACAATAATTAGTCCAGATGCTGTAAATTAATTTAAAAAAAAAGATGAATTTCAATGTAGGGAGCTATGATTTATTCATGTCGAGAGGACATATGAAAATAGTAAGATTAAACAAGAACTTACCAGTTTGAAGTTTGATCTTGATTTTATGAGGAGTTACGATGAGCATTTACATGAAGAAGTCCGTCAGTCTGCTGAGAGCGTCAATCTTCAAAGCAGTGGTGTGAAATCACAGATAATAGTTGTTGAACTGAACATAGTAAGATTAGCGAAGAGTAGAACTATCAGATGACCTTAATAATATGAGGGTTGGGAGCGGTGGGCACGTAAATGCTCATTGTAACTCCTCATAAAATCAAGATCAAACTTCAAACTGGAAAGTTCTTGTTTAATCTTACTATTTTACTTCGGAGTCACGTGAGTGACTACCTGAAGATTTCAAAGCTCTGTGATTTCATGCCGGAAATGAATCCTTGTGTTACTCACTGCATGAAGTGACCATGGATGAGTGAAGAAAAAAATTAATGCATTCAGACATGACTTAACTTGTTAAAATGCTGATGCTTTAATCATCCAAAGAAAATAATTGTGACCCCTTTCATCAAGAGGGAAGCTATAAAACAGAGTCTTAAATGGAGTTGGCAAATACCCTCGGTTTGCCAATGGGTTATTTAAAATGTTGGTAAAGTCTGTTTGTTTGACCATCCTGCAGCTGCCAGGCTGTGGTCCTGTGGAATGTACATTACCTTTGGAGCTGATGTAGTAGCAGCCCTGGTGGAGTGTGTGTGATGAATATTAGTATCAACGCATACATTAGCCAAAACCACGGTTTTACCTCCTGGAAATGGTGGAACTAATACTTCTATGAAGTTTTTTGTACCCAACAAACATAGCTAGTGGGGAGACTTGGAGGCTCTAGGTGACCTAGACGTATAGTGTAAAGGTGTGACCACACATTACTGAAGGTCCATAGGGTAGCTATGAAACTTGTTTGAGACCTAAGCCCCTGGTTAGTTCTGGTTAATTAAATCAAAAACATAAAATGTTATGTATTGGCAGATGTACCATCCTGGCCAGTCGCAATTTACGTTATGACTGGACCTGGTGCACTGAGGCATAAGAACCTTTGAGAGCCGGCTAAAGCTTAGGATGTAGCCGGAGCCCCCTGGTGAAGTAATGTTAACATTACATCTATGTCCCATACTTCCGTGTTACCGGGCCTGGGAGAACTTGTATTAAAGATATCCTAATATTCTGGAGATCGGAGCGTGAGGCCCGACAGTATGGGTCCCACTGCTGCAGCAAATATGATGAGATAGCACGTTGGCATAGTGAATGGCACTTTCCTTAATATTGTCATAGATCCATGTGAAAATGAACTGTAAGACATCAGTATCCATGCTGTGTTGTAAGTAACATGTATATTAGAACAAAACGGTTCCCATTTCCTAAAGTGGAATAGTACTGCCTTATGGTGCCTCACCTGCACTCTGCAGTGTACATTACATGGATCGGCCGGACAACCCGATCCGTAGGCATAGACGTCTCAGAGTCTGCAAGTCAATTAATTGATTTTCTGACAGTGGCTGGTTTCCCATGTTACAGGCAGAACCAGCAAGTGTTATGTTTAGAATGACCATATTAGATTCTATACAATTTCCAGCATTAGCAGGCACCCGTGGCTGCGTATGCCAGTCAGGCCGTTTGAACGCCTGAAGCGGTGTCTTGCTGGATTAATTGCAAGACCCGACTGAAGTGGCAGTATGGAGGAAGACATGCAAGAAAACATTCCTCACCAGTGTGACGATAGTGTATTCTCGCCACTGTATGCCATGTATTAACAACTGGAAAAAGAGCCTGGATGTAAACATATCAATATTCGGTGTTCTATCGAGTCATGATGACATTAAACACTTAGTGATCCAACATTCATTCTGTGTTGTCATTGATTTCACTTAATGACACCATAACCTCAAACGAGGTTAGGTAAAAATCATGGGATAGTTTAACTTTATTGCACCGATGTGATTAACATATGCCACCACCATGGTATATCAACTTGGAGTTGAGCATGCAGATTATGCATATTTGCACAATAACCTGTAACCTATAGGATGCACCTAGTGTTATAGGTAGTTGATACCAAACTGAAAATTGGTGACTGATGCAAACCGTATCGACCTCCATAACTGGAGATGGCAGTCGTAATTTCTCATCTTTGTGGACTAGCATCAATTTGTAATTTCTGAGGATAACTGACCAAACTTACTGGAGCAATGCTGAATACTGCCACCATTGTGACTTCGGTAGCTTCAGCTGGGATAGGCCGGGGTCTTTTAACAAAGACCTACATGGTACTGAGGGATTAATTCTTTGCACGTAGTAGGTACTGATAATGCAAAGGCCCAATTTGCACCGCTGGAACACAGCTGCTATATTGCCAATTACACTGAATGAGTAGATTGCTGCTCATAACAACGAGGTTGTTACAGGCTTCTGATAATTCCACCTCCTGCCCCAGGGCGGAGTTGCTGTTAAATTGATAGTAAAATGTAATCCCAACAGTCAATTGTTCTGATTGGTATCAACTTAAATTTAACTGGATGGATTAAAGGACCCCAATCCTCAAATATAGTTTGGGCTGCAACAGTTAATTTAGTAAAATACATCGTTTAAAAAACATTATCCAGATAGGTGATAACAATGTTCTAGAACTCTGAGCAGCCCAAGCACCGGTTTAACTAATTTGGTAAATAAACCTAGGATCTGAAGTAGCCCATTTTTCAAATATTTCCCATTTTGAAAGTCTATACTCCACATAGGAGTTAAATCTGGATGAAGTGACATCCTGCATCTTTCACCCTATCCTGAAAGGCAATCCAGCCCATAATACTGGGCCTGTCTCGAAACTCTGGCCCCAATTCCAAGCCTGCTTGGAACCTAGTATGTTGTGCAGTATAAAGTAATCACATATTATCATCAGTTTATTAAGCCCAGATCTAAATCTTATGCTATCATGGTCACTTGTAGAAAAACACAAGTGTAAATATTAACAACATGTAAATGGTCCACAAACCCATGTTTTGGGAGAACAAGACCCACCTACCTCCATGGCTACTGGTGGTCGTATGCTAAGCCGTTAAGCTTGGTCTGAAAACTCTCATCATACTGAGCCTGCCTCGTAAGACAGCTCTGGCCACAATTCTGAGCCTGCCTCGAAAGACAACGCTGGCCATATTTCCGTGCCCAGCTTTCAAGCTGCCACCGGCGTCATTGAACCGCTGCCCCGATGGAGGCGTGGGGTGTGTCGTCGCCTGCCGATGAAGCTTTGCTCATCGTCAGTACCTTGATTAGTCCGACAGGTTTTGCTTCCACATCCTGGTCTTACCTGTGGGAAAAGTCTTACCTGAAGAGAGGATTCGGTGGCTGGATTCTTTTGTTGGATTGCAACCTCTCCAATGTCACCCGGGTAGCGCTGTTCACTGCCGGCACTTGTAGCATTTGCGAGTATCTCTTGAAGCCATAAGCATGTGGTCCAGTATGTTCCACGGACATAATTAGAATTTGAAGTCAGTTCCATACTGATCACTCGCACTCCCCTCCACAGAGAGAGAGATTCGTAGGCAGCCCTGAAAACAGGTGCTGCTGCAGGCCCCTGAGGCTACCTGCGCTGACATGACCCCTCCAGCGGCCCTATGTCAGGTTTTTGCTCTGGGTGATAACTTACCGTCGAGTTGAACTTACCGCTGGACAGAGCGGAGCTGCCGCCAGTCAGCTCGTTCGAGCTGGGCGGGTAATGTAATGACGCGCTCAGCGGACTGACGGCCTCTTCACGTAGCCACTCACGTGACTCCGAAGCAAAATTAAGTATTCTCTAGTTGACAACATTTTTGAGCATAGGTGATAAAAAGAAAGACTTAGAACAACATTGGGCCTTTTGTGGTCTCAGGATGTTCCAAAGTTCTTTACACTCGATTAAATACTTATGATTTTTTATCTCTGTTGTCAACCATTGTTGTCCATATCTGCATGCTAAATGAAAGCTTGAAATCAAATTAATAAGGTGGGTTCCTTAATCATTCCTTGTTGCCCCTTAAGACAGAGTGGGAAATGCTAGGAATAAAACAGATATACGCAGTCCTGAACTACTATGTACCTCATTGAAGACCCTCAGACTATCATTGATCAGACTTTACTCGTTTTATCGTGTACTAAATGTTATTCATGTTATTCCCTTCATCATGTATCTGCACACTTACTATAGAGCCATCCACGGTGTATTGTCTTTCCACTGACTGGTTAGCAAGCAACAACTGCTTTTCGCTGTGCCTCAGTATACCTGACAATAACCTAAACTCAAACTAATGTGGAGACTAAACTTTTGTATTTGTGCAGGGACTTTTCAATCTTACCCATAATAGTCATGGATTCCTTTAACAACATATTACTTCAAAACAACCACTCCGGAACTCAAAAAAAACCACATCAAATGCATAGTCTCAATGCTTCAATTTTAACTGTTGGAGATCTAAAAATAGAAGTTACATTTTCCATGTTATTTTTGTAATATTATTTTCTTTTTTTTCCATTTTTTACAGCTATTTCACTTTTGTGCTTGATATAACATTGAATTCATCACTCCAATTTACATCCCATTCTTTACCCTGCAATAATTAATTGCCCAATCCTTCAATCTGGTTGGTTAAGCAGATACACATTTGCCTGTCATATTCGCGCTGGTTCCAGATGTTTAAGTCCCTTCGAGGCAACATTATCAGTTGGCACTTTCAACAACTTGTCAAGCAAAAAAATATTTCAAAACCTTTATGTTAAAGGCAAGTCTAACTAATGGCAGATGCTGTTAAATGCCATGCTGTAGCCAGAATTAGCTTATTATCTAATCCATTTTGATTCCTAAAAGCAGCAATGATATCACTTTCAACCTTTCCTTTTCCAGTGAGCATATGCTCAATTTACATAATTGCTCCTCATAAACTAATAATTCTATCTATCTCTGCAAACATTCTCATACTGCACAAATTCGATAGATGGAATATGATTTTTATAATGTGGAGATCAGGACTGCACCTAGTGTTCTAAGTGCCACCACAACAATGATTTATAAAGTATAAGGACTACCTCACTAGTTCTGCTCAATATTAATTGGCTTTTTAATGAAGCCCAACATCTGATCTGCTTTACCCAGTAGTATTGAACATTGCTGCAACAGCTTCAATTTATTATCACTTAAGACCCCTATCTCTTTAACTTTTTGTGCACATTAATTTTCTTTCAATTTAAGTAATAGTCTTTTCAGAGATTTTTATCTCCATGAGAAGATATTAGTAATGTGTATTTATAATATACTTGCTCATGTAACAATCTAACCCAAGGCCCTGAATAATCAGTGAGCAATGAAGGAGAAGGAGGGTGAATCCTAATTCATAATTACTCTGTTTGCTTTATAAGTGGTAAGTAATTTAAGGTTAATTCACACCACTTGATTACCCTTGGTATATGTTCCATCACCGGCTCACTTTTGTGCTTCAAATTCCATCTATTCCCTATTACTCAGGGTCTTCTGAGTAAGGCGTGCAAAGTTCAGATGGTACTGCTGTTAATATTGACTAAATTAGAATTATTATAAAATGGAGGATCTTTGCATCTGCGGGGTCTGCTTGGCCTGTCTGTGAAAAGCTACTGGATGTGGGTTGGTGCCAGCTAGTCTGGACCCTAGATTGATATGCAGGATGGGGAAAGATCCAGATGTCCTCTCTATTGTTAAAATGTATGAGGACTTTGCAGAAGAGCTCAAAGGTGTTGCAGAGGCATGGTCAGAATTGGCCCGTTGCAAAGGGATTGTAAATATGGTTAATAATGTTGCAAGGTGTTTGTGTTACTGTTTGATGATTGGCTGAAGTGTGAAGCCTTGTTTGAATTGTTTATACTTCCAGGGAGAATGTTGCATTACTTGATTAATTGACTTCCTTCCAGAAGCTTCTACAGAAAGATTGTAATGGAGTGCTTTGTAATTGGGTTAGGGAACTGTCAATAACACTTTAATGTAATTGATATCTGTGATTGGTTTGTAGGGACTACCACCCCCATGTAGTTCTACCCCGCAGGGTCCAATGACCTATAAAAGGTAACCCCCACGAGGATCGTTGTTGATCTTCTGCAGGGGCGTTGGGGACTGCGTAACCTTTTGGAGGTATCTGCTTGCACGAGGCTGAAGGGTTTGGACAAGCAGAGACAAGGACTGATCCCGCGGTGGTTAGGTATTGTATAGGGAGTTTGTTATTGTTTCATAAAATAAAGTTTAGTGGTCCAGTGCTTGACTCGGTGTTTTACTGAACTAGACCAAAGGAGGTTAGCTCAAGGAGCATAATTACACAGCCAGACATGCATGGTCTCACTTAGCAACCCTGGCTTGTTTTCCCTTTCAACCACGAGTCAGTTTGGAACTGGCTATTGCTATAGTAATAACACACTTGGGCATGTACGAAGATGTAGAAAGGAGCAAATATTCTACATTACTATGAAGATGTAGAAAGGAGCAAATATATTGTCAAATTAATAGTTATCTGAATATGAATCCAAGGGGACACAAAGTGCTCAAATAACTCTTTGGAAAAGATGGATAGGTGAAGTTTCTGGTCAGGACCTTTCTTCAGTCTGAAGGATTCAGACCCGAAGCGTCACCTATCCATACTCTCCAGAGATGCTGACTGACCTGCTCAGTTACTCCAACACTTTCTGGCATTTTATGAATTCATAGGGCTTCATCTTCACACTAGGGGAAGACTTGAAAGTTAATGTCCTTAGGCATGTTGGTCTTGCCAGGTCACTGATGTTCTTCTTGCACTGGTTAGTGGAATTCAGCAGCTAAGAGAGATGGAACTTAGTGCCACTGCCACTGTATCCGACTGAAACCTAAGTTATTTGTATCTTACACCTTTATTTGGTGTCTCAACCTCCCCTACACCATAATCAGTTGGGGTTGTAGATTGGCTTCATTAAAATATGTTTTATATACTTGCGACATTTAAATTCATCCAGAGGCCAATTCACTGGATGAATTAAAAATAGAGTTAGATAGAGGTCTAGGGGCTAGCAGAACCAAGGAATATGGGGAGAAGGCAGGCACGGGTTACTAATTGTGAATGATCAGCCATGATCACATTGAATGGTGATACGGGCTCAATGGGCCAAATGGCCTCCTCCTGCACCCATTTTCTATGTTTCTGTGTTTCAAATTTCTGCCTCTTTCCAAATGCCTCATTCATGTATTTAGTTTCAGCTGCCAACTTTTCCATTGCTTCACAACTGCCTCAAAATCTCACAAATACCAGTTATTCCACAAGAAGAGCATCCTGTGAATCAAGTGAGCATCAGATGGGAAACCTGTTGGGAACAAGTGATACATAACGTGGAGTTAAAACTTTATAATAGTGCAGTGGGAGCTTAGTGTCGTCGACTTTAATTTAAATAGATGACTACTATCAAACAATCTCTCTGGACCAAAGAAGTAACAATATCAATGTGTTGAAAGAAACCGCAGATGCAGGTTTATACTGAAGATAGACATAAAATGCTGGAGTAACTCAGCAGGTCAGGCAGCAACTCTGAAGAAAAAGGAGGACGACGTTTCGGGTTCTGACCCTTCTTCAAACTGAAAATAGAGGGGAGGGAACTGGAGGGAAGAAAAGGCCACTTTCAATATCAAGTTCTGTACCCTTCAATTTTAATTTGAGTGTTAAATAAATAGAAACAATAATTCTACAGTCCAGCCAAAATGTTCACTTTTCTATTGCTCTGTCAATTGCTACTGCAATTTAAGCCACTTTAAAACCTATTTCTGCAATCGACATAACACCAGCATGTACTTCAATGTTGCCCCCACAGCAATGGCCCTAGAAAAGACGTTTAGCAATGTGCGACACGGCCAGTGTTAGATGGAAGTTGCCTCAGAGAAGCAACCCATGCATGTATGAATTTCTCGTGGATTTCTCGGGACACTAAAACCTGTGTTACTGATGTAACCTCCTCTTTGTGCAGCAGCTTCTATAATTTCAAAATGTTACAAAATGACCAGAACCTTTTTGGTATCTTCCTGTTTCTTGCTTTACTGTGGACAAAGAATAAATATTGGCTCATTTTAATTCAATTTCTGTTTCATGAGAAGAAACATGTTTCATTGTAAAGATACCTGGCACTGGAAACCTGGGGTCACAGGTTTCCTAGATGGAGGATCCTGTCAAACTGCAGCCCTTTCTATTCCTACATTCTCTGCTGTAAAGGTCACAACCTTGGTTTGTTTCCAAGTAGCTGCCTTATCCCATTTTCCTATTAATTGCAGCCATTCCCATGGTGAAGGAAATCCCTAAGCTTTCACCCTAACAAGCACTAAATGTTCCATGAGAAAAAAGAAACCAGTTATAAAACAGTAATAAATGTTCCACTTTATTTGCTTTTTTTCAAGAGGCTTGAAAAAATGTGACTGTACCACATTAAAGAGCTTCGCAGGAGTCTGTCCATACACTAATGAGACTCGCTCTGCACCTCACCACATGCAATGCCCTGCAGTGATGCTTTTAACTTAACCTTCATCTACTGTCAGGAATGTGCAAGGTCCTGCAAAAAAAAAAGGAATGGATGGGCTGGCTGACTGCTCTGTCTCTCAAATCACTACCTTTATTGAAAAAGGCTCCTTTCCAAACATATAGAATTATCGTTTAAGAGCTCCCCAAATGAAACAATAAATGTATTAGTATTTATATCATGCAGATAAGAAAGCTTCCAGCTTCTATTACTTCCTGTCTCAGGTTTTCCAGAATGGCACTGAGGGTGAAGTGTTACTAATGGCCTCAGTACTATTTTAGGTTTACAAGAAGTCTGTTGGCTCAAGTTTCCAAACGTAAAACCCCTTTGGACATTCATGTGGAAGGAACACAAGAAAATAAGACTAAATAGCAGGAATAGGTTATCTGGCCCATCAAGCCTTTTCTCAAATTGATTAAGATCAAGACTGATACTTTAACTCTGCTCAATTTTCTATATTTGGGAAATGGAAGAGTGAGATTCAAGTGTCTAGGAAGTGTGAAATTGAAGCTTAATTCTAAATGCTACCTTCTGAATTGACAAAGCTCACGCATGAGTAATGCCTTGAGTAAAGCAGGCATGACTAATGAGGCATGAGTAAAGGAGTCTGAAGAAGGGTTCCGACCCAAAATGTCACCCATCCTTTTTCTCCAGAGATGCTGCCTGACCTGCTGAGTTACTCTAGCACTTTGTGTCTATTATGAACAATGGTGTATGAACAATGGTCGCTTTGGTTATGTACCCGAGGACAACCAGTGTGTAGCACACATTTTCAGGAATGGGTGAGAAGAGTGGAAATCACAATTAAGAAACTAATGGGTGGAAAAATAACATTGTAATCTGCTGTCATTAATTTCTCAATTTCTAAAACCCCTGTCTCACTGTGCGAGTTGGCCCACGAGTGACCCCGAGTTTTCACTCGTGGTGATCACGTAGCGGGAACGTCGGAACTCGCACGAGCAACTTATCGACTCGTGGCGCTAACGGCAGGTACTCGGGGAAACTTGTTAACTCGTGAAAAAAATCAAACATGTTTGATTTTTTCCACGAGTCAAATTAACTGTTCAAGTTAAAAATGGAAACATTTAAACTCGTTGTAATAACGTAGTGGCCCCGTGCGTTTATCTTAGTGTCTCGTGAGTCTACCGTGGGAACTTTAATAATCTGTTCTTTTGCTCGAGTAAAGACTGAACCAAAGATAGACACAAAATGCTGGAGTAACTCAGCGGACCAGGCAGCATCTCTGGAGAGAAGGAATAGAGTCGAGACCCTTCTTCAGACTTACCCGAAATACCACCCATTCCTTCGCTCCAGAGATGCAGCCTGTCCCGCCGAGTTACTCCAGCATTTTGTGTCTATCTTCCGCCTTTCTGCCACTTGTCCTTTATTACTGAGGCGCCTGCCCCGTGGCTTCACTCTGTCTCAATGAACGGCTTAAAGACCTGCCGAAGGGGCAAGTCTGGGGTGGTGGGTGGGATGTGTCTAACGTGTGATGCTCCATCCACCCCCCGGGGCCGAGAGTGTGGGATTGGGAAGGAACTGCAGATGCTGGTTCACACCGGAGATAGACACACACAATGCTGGAGTAACTCCGAGGGACAGGCAGCATCTCTGGAGAGATGGGATGGGTGAGATTTCGGGTCGAGACCTTACTTCAGACTTCTCCAGAGATCCCGCTGAGCTTAGTCCAGTTAGTTGGTGTCTATCCCGGTGGCGGGGAGCCCGGCTTGGCCGACCCGCCGCCTCTACTTGCCGGTCAGTCCGGTGATCATCGCCCTCCGCCCGGGATGCAGCGGAGGTTTCCATCCGGTCAGTTGTCCAGCGCTCACGATGGACGAGGGGAGGACAGCAATAGGCCAGGTGAATGAATACAGCACATAAATGAGTCGACCTTTAATATTTTTTGATTTTATGTTTTAATTTACAAGCTGCTTCAAGCGAGGCAAGTTTTATTTTCAGTCCGAAGAAGGGTCTCGACCCGAAACGTCACCCATTCAACGAAAAAGCTGGAGTAACTCAGCGGGTCAGGCAGCAACTCTGGAGAGAAGGAATAGGTAACTTTTCGGGTCGAGATCCTTCTTCAGAAGACGAGCCCTTATCCAAAACGTCACCTTCTCCAGAGATGTTACCTGGCCCGCGTTACGCCAGCTTGTTGCGTCTGCCTTCCGTTTCTGCCCCTAAAGCCTTGGGATCGTTGCCCTTTGTGTTGGCGTGGAGGGGGAGGGGGTATTGTGCTGCTTGATTGCCCCCTGCTATCATAGGGACAGGGAAAACACAGCGGCTTTTGAGGCTGGTGGGCAATCACTACCAAAGTGTCTGCCTGCAGTCAGCACTCCTCTCCTACACATGTCTCCCGCGCTAACCATCCCGCAGAGAATGATCCCAGCACCCAAGAGCCTTGTCGGGTCCCGGCGGCCGCTCAATGTCAGTCACCCGAGCTGCTTCCTTCCTCTGAAGTGGCGGCCAGTCCTGCTGTCTGTGTGTATCTGTGTGTGTGTGTGTGTGTGTGTGTGTGTGTGTGTGTCTCTGTCTGTCTGTGTGTATCTGTGTGTGTGTGTGTGTGTGTCTCTCTCTCTCTCTCCCTCTCTGTCTATCTGTGTGTATCTGTGTGTGTGTGTGCTGTCGGGTCCCGGCGGCCGCTCAAAGTCACCCGAGCTGCTTCCTTCCTCTGAAGTGGTGGCCAGTCCTGCTGTCTGTGTGTATGTGTGTGTGTGTGTGTGTGTGTCTCTCTCTCTCCCTCTCTGTCTATCTGTTTGTTATCTGTGTGTGTGTCTGCTGTCGGGTCCCGGCGGCCGCTCAAAGTCACCCGAGCTGCTTCCTTCCTCTGAAGTGGCGGCCAGTCCTGCTGTGTGTGTGTGTGTGTGTGTGTGTGTGTGTGTGTGTGTGTGTGTGTGTGTGTGTGTGTGTCTCTCTCTCTCTCTCCCTCTCTGTCTATCTGTTTGTATCTGTGTGTGTGTCTGATGTCGGGTCCCGGCGGCCGCTCAAAGTCACCGAGCTGCTTCCTTCCTCTGAAGTGGCGGCCAGTCCTGCTGTCTGTGTGTATCTCTCTCTCTGTGTGTGTGTGTGTGTGTGTGTGTGTGTGTGTGTGTGTTGTGTGTGTGTGTCTGCTGTCGGGTCCCGGCGGACGCTCAATGTCAGTCACCCGGGCTGCTTCCTTTTTTAAAATTATTTAAAATAGAGATCCATTGCAAAAAAGTATTTAAAAACATAAAACAACAAGAAATGCTTGGTTACTGGAGGATGCGCATTTTCCCATTGTAGGTCATATCAATAGATGCCGCCGCGCTGAAATAACTCAAAACCACAGGATGGAGATGTATTTTAACATTGTTGCTTTATTAAAACATACCTTCATTCACGGTTGGCTCAAGAGTAACGGGAGAGGAACTTGCTAACTCGGGAGAGGAACTAGGAACATCGCAGCAATGACATACCCGTGGGAACTCGGTTACACACTTGATCATAAACTTGCAGTCTCGTGCACAGCCACGAGTCTGTCACTCGGGGTACCTCGTGGGTCAACTCGCACAGTGAGACAGGGCCATAAGTTGCATTTTGATGTGAATGCTCATCTCCACACAGGCTCAGGAAACTGGTTACAGTGTCCAAGATGATCTAGGAAACCTCAGGGAGTCACGAGATGTGGATATTGTCTGATGGTCTCCATAACTGCCATCGGATGTGTTGGGATCTGCGCAATGGCTTGTAGATCAGCACAGAAATGGGCAAAGAAATGGTGGAAGGGGTTTAATCCATGCAAGTGTGAGTTGCTGCACTTTGGGAGGTTGAATGAAAGGGGAAAATATACAATGAATGGCAAGACCCTTAACAGCATTGATGTACAGAGGGATCTTGGAGCAAGTCTGTAACTTCTTGAAAGTGGTAACACATATGGACAGAGTGGCAAAAAAGGCATATAATATGCTTAACTTTATTGATCGGGACATTGGGAGTCAGGAAGTCATGAGGCAGCTTTATGGGGCTTTGGTTCAGCTACATTTGGAGTATTGCGTGCTGGTCTGGTGGTGGTGGAGGCAGATATGATGGTGGCATTTAACAGACTTTTAGATAGGCATAGGCACATGAACATACAGGGAATGGAGGGATATGAATTGTGTGCAGGCAGATACGTTGGTGTTGACATCACGTTTGGCACAGACTTTATGGGCCATAAGGCTTGTTCCCGTGCTATTATGTTCTATGTTCTAATGTCATAGAATATTCCACTGAAACAGTGCAACAGAAGATTGAGAGGATTCTCAAGAGAAGATTGTCTTTGCCACCACCTATAGCATCTGAGGAGCAAGGGGAAGTAAGGAAAAAGAGGAGGAGAGAGTTGTGGAGCTGGAAGAGGAGGAAAGGAAGGGCCAACCCAAACTATCACTTCCTTTCAGCCTGTTCATGAAGAACTAATTTGTGCATAATATTGAAATTGCACATGCAATTCCCCCATTCACCCACGGTCCCAAACCCTGTTACTATCATCACATCCTTCACAGAACTACTGTTGGAAGCCTGCTTACATTCAGAGGAGGAGATTGAAGATGGCCAAGGAGGATGACCTTAAGAAGCTCTGCCCTGGGAAATGAGAAATTATCATCCTGGAAAGGCCACTGTCCAGTTTAGTGCCAGGGCACGTCTAGTGGAATCTTCAATTTGAGAGAATGAATGTTATTATTCTGAGAGGTTGGTGACCATGCAGCCTCTGTACCTATCCCACGCTGATACCACAGAAATACTTGTAATTTATGTGAGGATGAATTGCTGGATCACCATAGCAACCTGCAGGCCTCTCTGAACATTATAATCCATAGCAGGGACTGAGAAACACAGATTGTATGAAAGCAATCTTGTGTTTCCATTGGTAACATTTTGGCATTGAGCTGTTGTTGCTGGTAAAATAATGCAGATTGTGTGAATGAAGAAGGTCACTGCTTCCATGCTGGAAAGATAGCTTCCAAACACAATGCCAAGTTGATGCAAACTCATCTGAACTCTGTGCCAAAGTGCATACCTCTAGACTAGCATTGGTTTCTTCTGTGGGGTCTCCCAGTGAAATCATCTGAGTCATTTGAAACTGATCCTGTGAATGATCTAGCCCTCTGAAATTCTGCTATTCATTCTTCTTTCACTGCTAGTCATTCAATTCAACAATTGTAGATCTGTTTAGTTTATAGATGCAGCATGGAAACAGGCCCTTCGGCCCACCAAGTTCATGCCAACCATCGATCACCCATATATTAGTTCTATGTTATACCACTTTTGCCTACATATATACCAATATATAGTTTAAAGCATTGTAGAGTTACAGTTCCATTAAAAAAGTTCAATGTTTGCAATGAAGTAGGTAGGTTGGAAGATCAGGACGACACCCTAATTAATGGGAGCATTGTTCAGTAATCTGATAACAGAAGGAAATAAGCTGTTCTGAGACTGGTTGTGTGTACATTCAGTCTTTTGTATCTTCTCCCCAATGGTAGAGGGGAGAAGAGGGAAAGACCAGGGTGAAAAAGGTCCTGGAATACACAGGATTGGCAGTTTTCCCGAGGCAGCGTAAAGTGTAGATGGAGTCGATAGCGGGGAGACATATTTTGTTACAGTGTTATGGGATGGCTCCCTGGCTACACAAATACATCAATTATTGATGAACAGACAACTATGCTGTTGACTATTCCCCCGCCACGGGTATCATGTAATCCTGTGCTACCTGCTCCATGGTCGGATAGTCGGCGACTAAACCGTCTCTCCCACCTGGTTTGCCAGGTGAGGAGGGGGCTGTGGACCTCCAGCAGGACCAAAAACAAGACCTGCCAAAGGGTGGATGAGCTTCTAGCAAGCCAATGGCCATCCACCCTTCAGTAGAAGTTGCAATCACAGTCATACATAGCATTGTAAGGAATGATGATAAAACACTCACACCAAAATCCTATACTCCCAGTGGTGGAAGTCCACAGGAACTGGAGGACAGAGATGTGTGGTGCGTCTGTCACCATTCACATCAGAAACCAGCACCACTGCGTAGCTAATATTTTCAAAGATGATGAATGAATGCTTGATGTAACAAGTGACAAAATAATGTGCAGGAAGGAACTGCAGATGCTGGCTTACAATGATGATAGACACAAAATACTGGAGTATCTCAGTGGGTCAGGCAGCATCTCTGGGGAAAAGGAGTAAGTGATGTTTCAGGTTGAGACCCTTCTTCACATCTCTGAAGAAGGATCTTGACCCGAGACATCACCTACTCCTTTTCTCCAGAGATGCTGCCTGGCCCGCTGAGTTACTCCAGATTTTGTATCTTTCTTAAGTGACAAAATAAGTCTGGTCTGGAAGCTTCCTTCATCTCTATCACAATGGTGTGAAATAATTTAAGCTGAAGATTTATGGATTGGCGAAGACCAATTAACATGTTAATCCTGGCTAAATTGGAGAGGCTAGGACTTCGAAATGGGGTAAAAGTTTCAGGGCTGCCAGGGAGATTTGGTCAATTTGAAATTGCTCTCTGCAGAGCTGGGACAAGTTGCAGAGTGGTGCCAGTGTGTCTAGAGCTTAGATACAATTTGCAAGCAAAGAATAAGAACATCTGCAGACCCTGTCAATTAGGTGCAAAATGCATAGAATGGATTGGATGACTGCAAACCAGACATACACCTTGTAAATAGTTGTAAATAATGTTGCAGAGTTCTTCTTTGCCGAGTGTTTAGAAACATAGAAACATAGAAATTAGGTGCAGGAGTAGGCCATTCAGCCCTTCGAGCCTGCACCGCCATTCAATATGATCATGGCTGATCATCCAACTCAGTATCCCGTACCTGCCTTCTCTCCATACCCTCTGATCCCCTTAGCCACAAGGGCCACATCCAACTCACTCTTAAATATAGCCAATGAACTGGCCTCAACTACCCTCTGTGGCAGAGAGTTCCAGAGACTCACCACTCTCTGTGTGAAGAAAGTCTTTCTCATTCTCGGTTCTTAAAGGATTTCCCCTTATCCTTAAGCTGTGACCCCTTGTCTGGGACTTCCCCAACATCGGGAACAATCTTCCTGCATCTAGCCTGTCCAACCCCTTAAGAATTTTGTAAGTTTCTATAAGATCCCCTCTTTAATCTCCTAAATTCCAGAGAGTATAAACCGGGAGTCTATCCAGTCTTTCTTCATTAAGACAGTCCTGACATCCCAGGGAATCAGTCTGGTGAACCTTCTCTGGAAACACTCCCTCTATGGCAATAATGTCTTCCTCTCGTGAGAATTTGGAGACCAAAAATGCTCGCAATACTCCAAGGTTGTGGTCTCACCAAGACCATGTACAACTGATGTAGAACCTCCCTGCCTCCTGTACTCAAATCCTTTTGCTATGAAAGCTAACATACCATTCGCTTTTTTCACTGCCTGCTGCACCTGCATGCCTACTTTCAATGACTGGTGTACCATGACACCCAGGTCTCGCTGCATCTCCCCTTTTCCCAATCGGCCACCATTTAAATAATAGTCCGCTTTCCTGTTTTTGCCACCAAAGTGGATAACCTCTCATTTATCCACATTATACTGCATCTGCCAAACATTTGCCACTCACCCAGCCTATTCCAAGTCACCCTGCAGGTCTCCTAGCATCCTCCTCACAGCGAACACTGCCCCCCAGCTTAGTGTCATCCGCAAACTTGGAGATATTGCCTTCAATTCCCTCATCCAGATCATTAATATATATTGTAAATAGCTGGGGTCCCAGCACTGAGCCCTGCGGTACCCACACTAGTTACTGCCTGCCATTGTGAAAACGACCCGTTTAGATCTCCTACTCTTTGCTTCCTGTTTGCCAGCCAGTTCTCTATCCACATCAATACTGAACCCCTAATACCGTTATGCTTTAAGTTTGTATACTAATCTCTTATGTGGGACCTTGTCGAAAGCCTTCTGGAAGTCCAGATATACCACATCCACTGGTTCTCCCTTATCCACGCTACTAGTTTACATCCTCGAAAAATTCCACAAGATTTCGTCAGACATGATTTACCTTTTGTAAATCCATGCTGACTTTTGTCATGATTTCACCACTTTCCAAATGTGCTGCTATCCCATCTTTAATAACTGACTCTAGCAGTTTCCCGCCACTACCGATGTTAGACTAACTGGTCTGTAATTCCCCGTTTTCTCTCTCCCTCCCTTCTTAAAAAGAGGGGTTTACATTTGCTACCCGCCAATCCTCAGGAACTACTCCAGAATCTAAAGAGTTTTGAAAGATTATCACTAATGCATCCACTATTTCTGAGCTACTTCCTTAAGTACTCTGGGATGCAGCCTATCTGGCCCTGGGGATTTATCGGCCTTTAATCTATTCAATTTACCCAACACCACTTCCCGACTGACCTGGATTTCACTCAATTCCTCCTTTGACCCACAGTCCCCTGCTATTTCAGGCAGATTATTTATGTCTTCACCTTAGTGAAGACGGAACCAAAGTAGTTATTCAATTGGTCCGCCATATCCTTGTTCCCCATGATCAACTCACCTGTTTCTGACTGCAAGGGACCTACATTTTGTTTTAACTAACCTCTTTCTCTTCACATATCTATAAAAACTTTTGCAGTCAGTTTTTAATGTTCCCTGCCAGTTTTCTTTCATAATCTATTTTTCCTTTCCTAATTAAGCCCTTTGTCCTCCTCTGCTGGTCTCTGAATTTCTCCCAGTCCCTCTGGTATGCTGCTTTTTCTGGCTACTTTGTACGCATTCATCCTTTGCTTTGATTACTATCCCTGATTTCCCTTGTTATCCACGGATGCACTACCTTCCCCGATTTATTCTTTTGCCAAACTGGGATGAACAATTTTTGTAGTTCATCCATGCAGTCTTTAAATGTCTTCCATTGTATATCCACCGTCAACCCTTTTAGAATTAATTGCCAGTCAATCTTGGCCAATTCACGTCTCATACCCTCAAAGTTACCTTTCTTTAAGTTCAGAACCATTGTTTCTGAATTAACAATGTCACTCTCCATCCTAATGAAGAACTCAACCATATTATGGTCACTCTTGCCAAGGGGGCACGTACAACAAGACGGCTAATTACCCCTTCCTCATTACTCAAAACCCAGTCTAAAATAGCCTGCTCTCTCGTTGGTTCCTCTACATGTTGATTTAGATAACTATCCCGCATACATTCCAAAAAATCCTCTTCCTCAGCACCCCTGCCAATTTGATTAACCCAATCTATATGTAGATTGAAGTCACCCATTATAACTGTTTTTGTCTTTGTCGCACGCATTTCTAATTTCCCGTTTGATACCATCCCAACTTCTCTGCTACTGTTAGGTGGCCTGTACACAACACCCACCAGCGTTTTCTGCCCCTTAGTGTTTTGTAGCTCTACCCATACCGATTCCACATCCTCCAAGCTAATGTCCTTCCTTTCCATTGCTTTAATCTCCTCTCTAACCAGCAACGCTACCCCACCTCCTTTTCCTTTCTCTCTATCCCTCCTGAATATTGAATATCCCTGGATGTTCAGCTCCCAGCCTACGTCACCCTGGAGCCATGTCTTGGATGAGGTTTATTGGATGAGGTATTGAGCCTTGTCTGGGTTTCTGGCAGATCAGGGTAAATGTTTCTAAGTTGGCTTCCTTACAAAGTCCGGTTTGAATACAACGTATTGAGCTGTGGTATTATTGGTTTAGGGAAATATATGTTATGTATAGGGTTAATCGATATATGTAATTGGGTTATTAAGAGACCACCCTCATGTGGCTCGGCCCCTTGAGGTCCCGGGACATATAAAAGTCCGCTACCATGAGGTCCAGCATCGATCTTCTGGGAGAGCGCTTGGGACTACGTGAACTTCTGCAGTATCTCTGTCTGAGCGAGGCCTAGAGGGCTTGAAGAGGCAGATATGATGATCGAACCCGCGTTGGGATAGGTAACTGTAATGCGCTTTTGTTAAAATAAAATGTAATTGTTTCAAGTGCTTGATTCAGTGTTTTTAATGAAACTAGACTGGGGGGAAGCTTAGAAATGAGCAATTCAAGTTCAAGTGAGTTTATTGTCATGTGTCTCTGATAGGACAATGAAATTCTTGCTTTGCTTCAGAACACAGAACATAGTAGGCATTTACTACAAAACAGATCAGTGTGTCCATATCATTGGTCTGAGTGCAGGTAGATGGGACTAGGGGAAAACAAATGGTCGGCACGGACTGGAAGGGCTGAGAGGGCCTGTTTCCGTGCTGTAATTGTTTTTGGTTATATGGTTATACCATAATATAAATATATACACACATGAATAAATAAACTGATGAAGTGCAAATAACAGATAATGCATTATTAATAATCAGAGTTTTGTCCAAGCCAGGTTTAATAGCATGTGGGGAAGCGGCTATTTCTGAACCTGGTTGCTACAGTCTTCAGGCTCCTGTACCTTCTACCTGAAGGTAGCAGGGAGATGAGTGTGAGGCCAGGATGGTGTGGGTCTTTGATGATACTGCCAGCCTTTTTGAGGCAGCAATAAGTCCCCTCGATGTAAGGAAGGTCAGAGCCAATGATGGACTGGGCAGTGTTTACTACTTTTTGTAGTCTTTTCCTCTCCAGGGCGCTCAAGTTGCCGAACCAAGCCACGATGCAACCGATCAGCATGCTCTCTACTGTGCACCTGTAGAAGTTATAGAGAGTCCTCCTTGACAAATCGACTCTCCGTATTCTTCTCAGGAAGTAGAGGCGCTGATGTGCTTTCTTGATGATTGCATTAGTGTTCTGAGACCAGGGGAGATCTTCAGAAATGTGCACACCCAGGAATTTGAAGCTCTTGACACTTTCAACCATCGACCCATTGATATAAATGGGACTGTGGGTTCCCATCCTACTCCATCCAAAGTCC
This sequence comes from Okamejei kenojei, assembly GCA_035221665.1. Lineage (NCBI taxonomy): Eukaryota > Metazoa > Chordata > Chondrichthyes > Rajiformes > Rajidae > Okamejei > Okamejei kenojei. The sequence continues at coordinate 42,792,937 of CM069135.1, forward strand.
ACAATCAATTCCTTGGTTTTGCTGGTGTTGAGGGCCAGGTTATTGTGCTGGCACCATATGGACAGTTGCTTGATCTCGCTTCTATACTCTGACTCATCCCCATCAGTGATATGTCCCACAACAGTGGTGTCGTCAGCGAACTTGATGATGTAGTTTGCACTGTGACCGGCTAGGCAGTCATGAGTATAGAGTGAGTACAGCAGGGGGCTGAGCACGCAGCCTTGAGGTGCTCCCATGCTGATTGTTATCGAGGCTCACACATTTCCACCAATACGAACAGACTGTGGTCTGTGAATGAGGAAGTCGAGGATCCAATTGCAGAGGATTGCGCTGAGACCCACTTCTGCGAGTTTGCTAACCAGCTTGGAGGGGATGATTGTGTTAAATGCCGAGCTGTAATTGATAAATAACAGCCTGACAAATGCGTTTTTGTTGTTCAAGGAGGGCCAGCGGGATCGCGTCCACCATTGATCTGTTGTGGCGGTAAGCGAACTGCAGTGGGTCCAGGTTTTTGTCGAGGTAGAGTTGATTTGCTCCATGATCAACCTCTCAAAGCACTTCATCACCACAGGCATTAGTGCCACTGGTCGATAGTCATTGAGGCACGTCACCTTACTCTTCTTGGGCACTGGTATAATCGATGCCCTTTTAAAGCAGGTGGGGACCTCAGACCTCAGAAGTGAGAGGTTGAAAATGTCCGTAAAAAATCCAGCCAGTTGGTCCGCACAGGTTTTTAGAACATGACCGGGTATACCATTAGGTCCAGGCGCTTTTCAAGGGTTCACCCCTCTGAAGGATTTCCTGACGTCGGCCTCTGTGACTGAGACTGAAATACCATCACAGCGAATGGGGGCTCGGGAAGGCAAATCAGTATTCTTCCTATCAAAGCATGCGTAAAACCATTGAGCTCGTCAGGGAGTGATGTTTTACCGACATTCGAGCGCCTCCTGATTTTGCCTTGTAGGAGGTGATTGCATTCAGGCCCCGCCACAGCTGCCAAACATCTGTCTCATTTGGAGCAGAAGTCCCTTTTGGCCTTTTTGATGGCCTTACCAAGGTCATATCTGGACTTCTTGTAGGCCACTGTATCATCGAACGTGAATGCCTGGTGTATGGACTTCAGAAGACTGCGGAGCTCAAAGTTCATCCAAGATTTCCGATTGGGAAACACTCGGAAGGTTTTTGAAGGGATGCAGTCCTCCACACATTTCTTTGAGAAGTCTATAATGACTGTGGCGTATTCGTTCAAGTCAAGTTGCCGAGTCCTTGAACATTGCCCAGTCTACAGACTCCAAACAGTCCTGGAGCTGTTCCTCTGTTCCCCCCCCCCCCCCCCCCCCCCCCCCCAACCAGCTCTGTACTGTCCTCACTTCTGAGGGTGCACATTTAAATTGCTGCCTGTAGCAATTTACAAACATACCCCATTATCTTGCATTTGGATGTTGCATACAAGAACAGACAGCCTGTCTGTGGCTAATGTATGTTGGAACAGATATTCTGAAGACTGGTTCGTTTTTTAATTAATGCATGCATTATCCATATAATCCTATAACCCCAGAACAATTTTGAACAGCCTTCCATGGGCATGGGTTAAACCTTGAGCCACAAGGCCTGTGGCCCTATTTGTGGGGGAATGATTGGTTATTCCCCCTAGTTTCTAACTCATTGCATTTCTCAGTCCTGGTCGATTTATACTATTATAGCGACCCCAAGTTGAGGGTCGCTGATGCCAGATCATGCTTGTATGCTCCAAGCAGCCCAAAAATCCTGGAATTCTTGCTTTCTGTACAGATGTATCAATGTACTTGTTTGTTACCAGATAGGTGGATAGCCTTTGTGATACAATGCTGAAAAAGATTTTTCCCTCGACGTTGAGGAGACATATTGGCCGGAATTGGCTGATGTCTGACGCATCCTTTTCTTTAGGTATTAGTACGCCGCCGGCCCTTCGCCACGCCTTAGGTATTGTTTGCTTCTTGCACACCACCCTCATGAGCTTCCATAGAAAGCGTAACACATCTGGTGCGTTCTTGTAGAGCTTGTATGGCACTCCGTTTGGCCCTGGAGCTGATGCTGCTCTTGCTCGCCGGACAGTGTTCTCTACCTCTTTCCATTTCGGAGGGCTGGTGTCCAGGTTGAATTCAGGTGGTTGAATAGGCGGGATGTCATGTGGGATAACTAACTGCTCATGGCTTTTCGTGTCTTGATGGGCCTTTTCCAGGTGTTCCTCCAATTCTTGTTTTGATGTTTTCAAAGTTCCACTTTTTTCCTTTGCGAAGAGGTCTTTGATGAACTTGAAAGGGTCTTTGTAGAACTGTGTTCTTGTGTGTTCTTTCTTCTTACGAAGTTTCCTCATGTTCTCTGCTGTTCGCAAGGTTGCCAATCGGCTCTTGATGTCCTCTTGGAGTTGCATGAGACCTCTCTTGCGTCAGTTGCTTTTTTCCATTGCTTTTTAAACTGTCTCCTCTCTCTGATTAGCCTCTCGATCTCCTGCTGCCTCCTGGACTTGATTGGTGTTGGTAATTTCTTTCCACCTCTCCCTTTACTCACCCCAAACTGTTCTTCTCCATAGCTGTAGATTTTGTTGCCCATCCATATAACATATAACCATATAACCATATAACAATTACAGCACGGAAACAGGCCCTCTCGGCCCTTCCAGTCCGTGCCGACCATTTGTTTTCCCCTAGTCCCATCTACCTGCACTCAGACCATACCCCTCCATTCCCTTCACGTCCATATACCTATCCACTTTACTTTTAAATGTTAAAATCGATCCTGCCTCCACCACTTCTGCTGGAAGCTCATTCCACACAGCCACCACCCTCTGAGTAAAGAAGTTCCCCCTCACGTTACCCCTAAACTTCTGTCCCTTAATTCTCATGTCATGTCCCTCTTGTTTGAATCTTCCCTACCCTCAATGGGAAAAAACGTATCCACGTCAACTCTGTCTATCCCTTTCATCATTTTAAAGACCTCAATCAAGTCCCCCCTTAACCTTCTGCGCTCCAAAGAATAAAGACCTAACTTGTTCAACCTTTCTCTGTAACATAGTTGCTGGAACCCTGGCAACATTCTAGTAAATCTCCTCTGTACTCTCTCTATTTTGTTGACATCCTTCCTATAATTAGGCGACCAAAATTGTACACCATATTCCAGAATTGGTCTTACCAATGCCTTGTACAATTTTAACATTACTTCCCTACTCCTATATTCAATGCTCTGATTTATAAAGGCCAGCACACCAAAGACTTTCTTTACCACCTATCTACATGCGATTCCACCTTCAGGGAACTATGCACAGTTATTCCTAGATCCCTCTGTTCCACAGCATTCCACAATTCCCTACCATTTACCATGTACGTCCTATTTTGATTTGTCCTGCCAAGATGTAGCACTTCTCACTTAACAGCATTAAACTCCATCTGCCATCTTTCAGCCCACTTTTCCAAATGGCCCAAATATCTCTGTAGACTTTGAAAATCGACTTCATTATCCACAACACCACCTATCTTAGTATCATCTGCACACTTACTTATCCAATTTTCCACCCCATCATCCAGATCATTGATGTACATGACAAACAACAGTGGACCCAACACAGATCCCTGAGGCACCCCACTGGTCACCGGCTTCCAACCTGACAAACAGCCATCCAACATTACTCTCTGACATCTCCCTTTCAGCCACTGCTGAATCCATCTTGCTACTCTGCCATTAACACCCAAAGATTGAACCTTCTTAACCAACATTCCATGGGGAAACTTGTCAAAGGCCTTACTGAAATCCATATAGACAACATCCACTCTTTACCCTCATCAATTTCCCTAGTTACTGCTTCAAAAAATTCAAGAAGGTTTGTCAAACATGACCTTCCAGGCACAAATCCATGTTGACTGTTCCTGATCAGACCCTGTTTATCCAGATGCTTATATATATTATCTCTAAGTATCCTTTCCATTAATTTGCCCACCACTGACGTCAAACTAATAGGTCTATAATTGCTAGGTTTATTCTTTGAACCCTTTTTAAACAATGGAACAACACGCGCAGTACGCCAATCCTCCGGCACTATTCCCGTTTCTAATGACATTTGAAATATTTCTGTCATAGCTCCTGCTATTTCTACACTAACTTCCCTCAATGTCCATGGGAATATCCTGTCAGGACCTGGAGACTCATCCACTTTTATATTTTTCAAAAGTGTCAGTACTTCCTCCTCTTTGAATCTCATAGTTTCCATAGCTACTCTACTTTTTCCCCTTAACTCACAGAGTTCAATATCCTTCTCCTTGGTGAATACCGAAGAAAAGAAATTGTTCAATATCTCCCCCATCTCTTTTGGCTCTGCAGATAGCTGTCCATTCTGGTTCTCTAATGGTCCAAATTTATCCCTCGTTATCCTTTTGCTATTAATATAGCTGTAGAAACCCTTTGGGTTTACTTTCATCTTTCTTGCCAAAGCAACCTCATATCTTCTTTTAGCCTTCCTAATTTATTTCTTAAGATTCTTTTTACATTCTTTATACTCCTCTAGCACCTCCTTTACTCCATGCCTCCTATAATTATTGTAGATATCTCTCTTTTTTCGAAAAGTGTCCAATTTCCCTTGAAAACCATGGCTCTTTCCAATTTTTACTATTCATTTCAAGCTTTTCCACTGCTGTGCCCACTTGTTGCTCCAAGATATGTATTAGGTCAGTGTTGACCATCTCTCACTCTTTCTTTTCAACAGCTTTGGGCCATTTCACTCCAGGTTTGTGCCCTTTGATCTTTCCCTCCAATGGCGGTCTTTGTAGTTGTTGCGTGGACTCCTCCACCGGCATTTCTGTGCTTGTAGCACCCTCTTCGACCCTCAAACACATCATGGTAGGCTGCAAGACCAGCCTCACGCAAGGGAGATACACGTGGCGGCATAATCAGGTACGAAAAAGCCTGGCAACAGCCCTTGAGAACAGGCGGTGTGTGACCAACTCCTTGCCTCCAAGAGCAAGCAACCCCCCCCCCCCCCCCACTTAAGGCACCAACCTTTGTCCGAGAAGGACAGAAAACACCTAAACATCCTTCCACCAGGTCAGAAGAAGGAAACCTATGCAGGTCCCGTGACTGGAGGATGCTGGCGGACATCGGCCGACATCTAATCTTTCCACCTGAAATTGCTTCAACCAACCTCAGGCCAGACTTGTTCTGGTCCCCTTCACAGAAGACTGCTTACATCATAGAGCTCATAGTTCCATGGGAGAACTCTGTTGTGGAGGCCTATGAGCGTAAGAAGCTGCGCTACACAGAGCTTGCAGCAGAGGCAAGCCAGCGTGGCTGGAACACAAAGGCTATCCAGTTGAAATGGGATGCAGAGGATTTGTTGCGTCATCTACCATCAGACTGCTGAAGGAGCTTGGAATCCATGGTCAGGCTCTGCGGAAGACCATAAGATCACTCTCAGACACGGCTGAAAGAAGCAGCCGTTGGATTTGGCTCAAGCGGAAAGACCCATGCTGGCCCCCAAGTACGTCATGGTGAATCTTTGGGACAGTTTGACACGGGACACGCGCTGAGGGCTGATCATCCTGCAGCGGGCCACCCTTGTGGAGGGTGTATAGTGTTAAAAGGCTGAAACACCCAGTGATGCAAGGGTACACTACTGATGATGTGTCCTGTGCCCAACTGTCCTGAAGGTTACCCAAGCTAAGATATACGTATACGTATCCCCCCCCCCCCCCCCCCCCCTGATGTTGAGCGTCTACCACTCTCAACAATCAACGAATGTCGTGAAATGCTCCCCACCTACTGGCACAAGGGACTTCTTAACATCTTGTCCTGTGTACTTGATTCTGAAAATCTGGACTCGTCCAGTGACTGCTGTGAAAGGACAGTTGACAACATGGGAAAGTCCATATGACAGCTTGGAGAGACAGCTGACGGGAGGGAACAGACCCCACTGGGGCCGTCATGGGCTAGCTACCCAATGCTGTTTTCAGCTAGTTGGAGACACCCGCTAAATGCTACAAAAAGTAAATTAAAGGAAATACCCCTAGAGCCTGCGAGAGCGGGGGCGCAAGATGGCTCACCGATTGATAACACGGTTACAGACCCAGGAACGGAAACGACCACGGACAAGGAGAGCATGGCACATGAGACATTCAACACAACTGAATGTCCGCCCCCCCGATGTTGAGCGTCTACCACTCTCAACAATCAACGAATGTCGTGAAATGCTCCCCACCTACTGGCACAAGGGACTTCTTAAAATCTTGTCCTGTGTACTTGATTCTTATAGCTGAGAATGTATTCAACAGGAATGCATTTGACTGAAGTAGCAGCAGTTAGTGAGTGTCTAATGTAACAGCATCCTGCCAGCAGGTGATGATGTTACCAGGAAATTATCTGCTGCCAAGTGAAATAATTGGGTGCTAAGAATAAAAATACAGATGACATTTTATTCTAAATATTTCCAAGTTAGTGATTGATTAATAACAAAATCAAAATGTTCATTGCTAATCTGCACCTAGCTTGTGAAAATGTGTATTTCAGGAACACAAGAGTTCTGAGCTAATATTTTGCTTTTAACTTGGCATGGTTTTGGCATGTGAATGATTTGGCTGGGACCTATATATTCAAACTACAGATCATCTCAGAAAATTTGGAATTGACATTTTTCAAAAATTATTGATCGCATTATTTTATCTTTATTGCCATTCACTGATTGTTTATTTTAAAATATTTTTTAAGCATATTGACAAAATTCTTGAGCAAGCCGTCTGCTGGAGGACCTCTGCAGATTGAGCTGCATCTGTGATTCAATAGTATCCGCAGATGCTGCCTTAATCACTGTTCATCCAGTAGATTGTTTGTTGCTCCAGATTCCAGCATTTGCATTCTCTTGTGTCTTCATGAAGTTCTGTATTTACCCCTTTAGTCAATTCTATGTTCTCACCATATTTTATGAAATCAGTAGACTTAAATATAGATATTTGGAAACAAAGCTAAGTGGAAATAGTACCATGCTTCATATTTTTATGCTCTGGCATGCTTTTCATAAGAATAACAAAATATCTTTATAGTTTATGCAATTAGTTTAATTGAGTTTAATCCTGGTCCCAAGTAACCAGTTCAGACATAGTCCTGTAATACTCACAATTCACAATTCTAAATCTTAGTTCTGCTTGAAATCAATGACAAAGCCCCTGGCATATCTGGGAAAAAGCATTTCAAATATTCATCACCTCCAAGTAAGATTTTTTTTTTTCTCCCTTTCAGTCCTAAAATGGCATTTCACTTATTTTGAGCCTTGTAATCCCTAGTTCTGAACTCTCTCCATGTGAAACATATCCATCCTGTGAATCTATAAGACAGCTGTCCCATTTTTTGAATGTTTTCAACTTTCATATACTTCCTGCATCAGACTTATCAAAATATTGCAGAATGCATGAAATGTAATGTAACGCTGGTCTCTTTGCCTACACACTAACCTATCCATGCCTTTCCAAGTCTCCTATACTGTTTGTTGTCATTACAATATATTTTCTTTTGTGCCTACATTAAACTAGTTAGGAAAATAAGAAAAAAGACAAGCAGAATCCTTAAAGGACAATAGACAATAGGTGCAGGAGTAGGTCATTTGGCCCTTCGAGCAGCACCGCCATTCAATATGATCATGGCTGATCATCCACAATCAGTACCCTGTTCCTGCCTTTTCACCATATCCCCTGACTCCACTATCTTTAACTGCTCTATCTAACTCTCTTGAAAGTATCCAGAGAATTGGCCTCCATTGCCTTCTGAGGCAAAGAATTCCACAGCTTCACAACTCGCTTAGTGAAAAAGGTTTTCCTCATCTCCGTTCTAAATGGCCAACCCCTAATTCTTAAACTGTGGCCCCTGGTTCGGTATTCCCCCAACATCGGGAACATGTTTCCTGCCTCTAGCGTGTCTAATCCCTTAATAATCTTATATGTTTCAATAAGATTCCCTCTCATCCTTCTAAATTCCAGAAGCCCAACCGCTCCATCTATCAACATATGAGCGTCCCGCCAACCCGGGAATTAACCTTGTGAACCTATGCTGCACTTCCTCAATAACGAGAATGTCTTTCCTCAAATTTGGAGACCAAAACTGCAGACGATACTCCAGGTGTGGTCTCACTAAGACCCTGCAGAAGAACCTCTTTCCTCCCATACTCAACGCCTCTTGTTATGAAAGCCAACATGCCATTAGCTTTCTTCACTGCCTGCTGTACCTGCATGCTTACTTTCAGTGACTGATGAACAATGACCCCGCAGATCTCGTTGTACTTCCCCTTTTCCCAATTTAACATTAGTCAGATAATAATCTCCCTTCCCGTTTTTCCCACCAAAGTGGATAATCTCACATTTATCCACATTAAACTGCAACTGCCATGCCCACTCACCCAACCTGTCCAAATCACCCTGCATCCTCATAACATCCTCCTCACACTTCACACTGCCACCCAGCTTTGTGTCATCTGCAAATTTGCTAATGTTACTTTTAATACCTTTATCTAAATCATTAATGCATATTGTACTGACTTCCCATCCTTTCTTTACTGAAGACTCCAAGTTACACTTTTTTGATTTCTGCACATGTATGTGGCTATAAAAGTTGGGGCACATTTCAGGGCCTGTTCCACTGCGGTGACCTAATCAGCGAGTTTAGAAGAATTTGCCCACAACTCAAATTCGCAGCATGGTTGACACGTGGTCCTTGGAGGTTCTATGAGGTCACCGGAACTTTCCTTCATGCTCGAGGAAAGTTCCCGCATACTCGCTAGGTCACGGCTAGGTCAGCTAGGTCACGGAAATTTTTTTAACATATTGAAAAATGTTCCGCGAGTAAAAATTGATCGGCATGGTTCTTTTAAACTCGTAGTGCAGTGGAGTGGGGTCATTATTAGTTACAGGCAGTCGAGGGCAGCCGTAGGCAATCTCCTTCGCTGATCGCCTACCGACTGGTAGGTTAAATGCCCGCTAAACTTTATTATACTTCTTAAAAATGTCTCCACTCCTTCTCTCCTCTTCTCTCCTCTTCTCTCCCTTTCTTTCCCTTTCTCTCCCCTTCTCTCACCCTCTCTCGCCCTCTCTCGCCCTCTCTCACCCTCTCTCACCCTCTCTCCCCTTCTCTCCCCCACCCCCCCCCCCCCCCCCCCCCGTGCTCTCTAAAGGACTTACTGTTACTGTGCAGCTGTCTTTTACCTTCCTCTTCATCGCAGGTGTGAATTTTAGACAGCGTTCCCCCGCTTTCCCTGGCCCCTGCCTTTGCGATGTGTTTGTGTGTGCGTTTGTGTGTGCGATCGGTCGATCCAGCTCGCGGTTACGTCACTGACGGTCGATCCAACTCGAGGTTTTTCAGGTGAATGCCCTTGAGCTTGAAGGTCGAAGACACTCTTCTGAACTCGTGGATTAAGTCACCACAGTGGGACAGCCCCTTTATTGTCATATGTACAAGCACGGTGAGGGACAGGTACAATGAAAATCTTCTTGGTTGCAGCAACACCACAGGCACATCAACTTAGACAAAACATAAAAATAAATTATACATAAGTTATGCATAAATTACACATAAATTTTCAAGACCATTTAAAATAATCATGCAATAAATAAAACATTAGTGAAAAACACAATTAAAAAACAAATCCCTGCTGGTGCAAGAGGTGGTCCGTAGTGTGTAAGAAGGAACTGCAGATGCTGGTTCACACCGAAGATAGACACAAAATGCTGGATTCACTTAGCGGGTCAGGCAGCATCTCTGGAGAAAATAAATAGGAGATGTTTCTGGTCGAGACCCTTCATCAGACTGATAATCCGTACGGGTTGTTGAGGTAAGGTTAGGGCTGTGCTGGGCAGTTCAAGAACCTGATAGATGTAGGAAAGCAGCTGTTCCAGAAACCTGCTTGTGTGCAACCTCAGGCTTCTGCATTCCTGCCTGATGGTGATTGCAACAAGGAAGCCTTACCCAGATGGTGAAGATCCTTGATGATAGGTATGGCCTTCTTTAGGAAGCAAATGCTTTTGATAGTGCCCGACTTTTGCAACAAGTCTCTTGGACAGCACCTTCCATAATGTCATCTGAAAAAACCATATATTGAACTTCCAGTCTTTTATCAATGCACTTTAAAATTATTAAAAGCATCCAATTAAGTTGGTTAAGCATGATTTCCCCTGAAAAATGATTGTTGATTGTCCCTGGTGAGCACATCAACCCATTTAAATTTTCACTAATTTCCTTCCGCGTTACAAACTGTTACAAGGTAATTTTCTGATTCTGCATCTTTGGCAGTGAGCCTTGCTCTCTCAGATCATTATATATCAGAAACGCTGTGTGGGCTACCACAGTTTTCCAATGCAAAAAAATATCAGCCTGTGTTAATACAGCATCTTCAATGTTCGATGCTTTACCGAGGAGATGCCAAAAATTGAAATCAAACAAATTCAAAAATCATAAAAGCTTTCTGCATGGAGAGAGAATTAAAATACAGCAATTGACTGAAAGCTTGTTTGAAAACATTGGATTTCTAGGAAATTTTAGCAACAGAGAAAGGACAAACAAGGTGAAAAGGCTTAGAGGGGAAATTCAAACAGCAGTGCTTCTGAGGTCTAGAGAGCATTGCATGGAATTCTAGAATAGGCAGATTGAAAGCTACTGCAGTCGGTCGAGGTTGAAGGTAGCTAAGGGATCAGGGTGGAATTTAATCACTAGTGTGATGATTTCCATACAGCATAGAAGGAGGCCATCTCTAACCATTGAATCTATCCCAGTTTACAGAACAATCCCATTGCCGCATCAATGGTGGCATAACGGTAGAGTTGCTGCCTTACAGCGCTTGCAGAGCAGGAGACCCGGGTTCGATCCCAACCACGGGTGCTGTCTGTACGGAGTTTGTACGTTCTCCCCCTGATCTTGGGTTTTCTCCAAGATTTCCGGGTTTCCTCCACACTCCAAAGACGTACAGGTATGCAGGTAAATTGGTTTGGTAAATGTAAAAAAATGTCCTTAGTGTGTGTAGGATAGTGTTAATATGCAGGGATCGCTGGTCTGCCTGGACCAAGTGGGCTGAAGGGCCTGTATCCACGCTGTATCTCTAAACTAAAAACTAACCTCAACAACTCTCACTGTTTGTTATTCACTATATTCCACTGATTCCCAGTAACTCTCTGCTAATTCAACACCCACCTAAAAAAGGGACGATTTGCAATGGGCAATTGACCCACCAACCTTTTGGATGTTGATGTAAAGTGGTATAGGAGAAGGAAGCAGACCCGGTCACTAGGGAGGATGCGCAACTTTCACACAGGCAGCAACAGAGATGGGGGCTGAATGCAGGCCACAGCGGTTGTGAAGAAGCAGCTCTATTAGCTGCACTGATCTGCCGCTGTTGACAAAGTGAGCAACGTTTTGCGGGGATACTGCAGCCTGCCTCCTGGGTGGTCCAAGCAACAGACTAACCGCTTGAGAATCCTGATGCCACTCTCCCTCCCTATAATCTCCCTCATGGTCCCGCAGCTGGAATTATATTCCCACATTCCAGCGGCACCAACGGCCCAGAGTGGAATGACAAACAGTGGAGAGAAAGGATATCTTTGACCCTAAGAAAACATTCATTCATCAGATATGGCAATATGGGTATGGTGGATAAGGAGACTGACTCATGTTTAAAGGATTGTTTAAACTTCCAGTGCCTGGGTTGAACACACAGCTTGGTTACAAGCGATCTGTATGTTGAAGGAGCAGTAGCCTTTTCTGTTTGCAGACTGCTTTAGTGCAAAGATTCACTACCTGAACCTCAGACATTTGGCAATCTGGAAAATATCTGTATATTTGTGCTGCCCAGTACTCTCTACTCAAGCTGCATTTTTTATTCGTCTCAAATTAAAACTGACTTAAATGGTGAGATTTGAGGTGACTGGGACCTTCATTCACACCCTTAAAGAACTGCAGAAGGTGACAGATCTCTTCATCACTTGTCAAATGGATGGGAGTAGAAGTGTTGATACTAGAAGACTATTATGGAAATCAGTTGCCCTGGCATGGGATTTCTACCCTCTTCTTTTGGTCTTTTCTGTGAAGAATGCATAAGTCTTCCTGGTCCTACTGGAGATTCAGTGGTGGTCATTAATTAAACACCCATTTCTCCACAAAAAAAAAATAAACCTTCACCTTCAAAAATGTACCGGAGATGTCAACTATGTTTTCTAGCATGACGTAAGTGATCCCAAAGAGTTCTCCTTCATCTGATTTTCCAGTAAACATGCAATGACAAGTTGATGACCCTATATCCAGAACCAGGGGACACAGACTTAGAATAAAGGGGAGGTCATTTAAGACTGAGGTGAGAAAAAACTTTTTCACCCAGAGAGTTGTGAATTTATGGGATCCCCTGCCACAGAGGACAGTGGAGGCCAAGTCACTGGATGGATTCAAGAGAGAGTTAGATAGAGCTCTAGGGGCAAGTGGAGTCAATGGATATGGGGAGAAGGCAGGCACGGGTTATTGATAGGGGACGATCAGCCATGATCACAATGAATGGCGGTGCTGGCTCGAAGGGCCAAATGGCCTTCTCCTGCACCTATTTTCTATGTTTCTATGTTTCTATAGTAGAATAACTTTGGAACTTGCTACTGATTGAATGATTAATTGATCAAATTGATTGACTGAAGATACAATCCCGCCGAGTGCACGCCGACGGTTGATCACCCGTTCACACTAGTTCCATGCTATCCCACTTCGCATCCATTCCCTACACAAAAGGGGCAATTTTAAAGAGGCCATTTAACCTAAAAACCCAATGCCTTTGGGATGTGCGGAGAAACTGGAGCACCTGGAGGAAAAAATAGAAAACAGGTGCAGGAGTAGGCCATTCGGCCCTTTGAGCCAGTACTGCCATTCAATATGATCATGGCTGATCATCCAGAATCAGTACCCCATTCCTGCTTTCACCCCATATCCCTTGATTCCATCAGTCCTAAGAGCTATATCCAACTCTCTCTTGAATACATCCAGTGAATTGTTCTCCACTGCCTTCTGTGGCTGAGAATACCACAGATTTGCAACTCTCTGGGTGAAGACGTTTTTCCTCATCTCAGTCCTAAATGGCCTACCCCTTATTCTTAAGCTATGACCTCTGGTTCTGGACTCCCCAAAATAATGCGGTCACAGGGAGAACGTACAAACACCGCACAGATAGCACCTAGGGTCAAGATTGAACTGAGGAGGCAGCTCTACCAGCTGCACCACTGTGCCATCCCTGATGTGCTGACCTAGCTTCCTGCATGTGGCCTACATGAAATATATGCAAACCAACTTGGACATGAGTCAAGTGTATATTGTCCGGTGTTTGGCTTCATTCTTGTGTACTTCTGGTCTATGTGCATCACTTGCAAATAAAAGCTTGCTAGATCCTTTCATTCATACTAGGATGCATCTACTGTAATTGGCGATCAGTTTTATGCAGACATGTTTTGTTCGAATAACATTGAATTTCCAGACCAATGGTAGTAAAAGCAAATTAATTATTGTAGATCTTTATAAATCACTGCTTAGGCATCAACTGAAGTTTGGTGTACCATCACATTTCAGAATGTCGATGGTTTTGTGGGAGAGATTTACGAGAATATTACAGGAGGTGTTATGTAATGAGTCTTGAGAAGTTTAGTTTCTTCTCTTTCGAACAAAGGAGGTTAAAATGATCAAAATTATAAAGGCGGCATTTGTGGAAAGAGAAAGAAACTGTTCTCACTATTGGAACACAGATTTTAAATAATTGCAAAAACAGAGAAATATCCAAAATGAAGAGCTTTTCCCTACATCGGAAGCTGCTGTGGTCTGAATTGTACTGCCTGAAAGGGTGGAAAATAGGATTTGAAATGAACATTAAAGTACATTCATGATGAGCCTAATGTCAGTCTCCTATGCTGTATAATTCTCTGCTTCCATACTAATCTGAATATAATTTTGTATAAAAAGCAAATTAATTGTACAGTAACTATATTATTTCAAAAGGCACTAAACACCAATTAGAGAAGCCTTAGCCTAATGCTCTTTATTCACAGATTATTGTGCAGGACGGAGATATCTCTGTGTTATGAAAGTGCTATAATGAAATATGCCAGAAGGTGGTGAAAGGAAAAGACAATTAAGTAAAAGAGACAAAGATATGCCTTCATTTTAATGCAGTAATCTAAACACAGCATTTAGTGTAGATTACATAATTGGCAAGAGAATTAAGCATTGTAGTGTTAGATGAGGTCAAAACCTTTTTAGCAGATTATGAGTAATTTAGTATAATTCTGGAAGAAAGACTGACGAAGATTGGAGCCAATTCAAAGCAGATTTTTAAAATGGGCTAACTCAGACTGACTGACGTTTGATGTTCAGACTGTGCAAACAGAATAAAAAATGTGAAATATCTGTCTTCCTCTAAGTGCAGATCATTTCAAACACACACTGTGGTGTTCCACATGTGCCACAATTCAATTAGTGAGTTACAACATTATCCATATTTACATACATTTGACTCTGTTTTTGTTAGATCCGCATCTGCTGCTCTCTATAGTAAAGGACTGTGGGATGAAATAACGATGCACAATTTTACCTTCAAGTTTTTAAAAACAGTACAAGGGCAAGACGTTTGATAAATGTTGCTTGTAATTGGAGTATTCTCTGAATGCCACATTGCAGGAAAGATATAAAGTCTGTGGAGATAGTGCATGGGAAATGTACAAAAAAAAGAATGCCAGGGATGAGGAGCTTCCGTTGTATGTATGTACTGGACTTGTTTTCCTTCAAAAAGAGTAGATTGCAAATGGATTGTCATCTGCATGAGGTGCTCGCTCAAGAAGGCAGCATATATTATCAAGGTTCCTCAGTATCTGGCCCACGCCCTCTTCTCACTGCTACCATGGGCCAAGAGAGAGATATTTAGCTTTATGAAGGATGTGGATGACAGATATAGAGGAACTTAGTTTAGTTTAGTTTAGTGTCATGTGCATCGAGGTACAGTGAAAAGCTTTTGTTGTGTGCGAACCTGTCGGCAATAGTTCTATATTGATATATCAAAAGACTATATGGAAAGACTTCTATATTGATGAAGGGTGCAGTTGCTGGGAAATGTAGGATAGAACTAGTTGATGGTTGATTGTTGGTTGGTGTGGACTTGATGGGCCGAAGGGCCAGTTTCCATGCTGTATCTCTAAACTAAACTAAACTAAAGGATGCCAATGCTGGAATCTGGGAGCAAAGAAGAGGAGAGCAGTTGGATGAGTTAAGTGGGTCAGGCAGCATCTGTGGCGGGAAATGAACAGTTTGCCGTAAGACTCTTCACATAGGAGATGATGTGCAACTCATGGATCAAGCAATTGACAACTGTTATCTCAACAAGCCCCTTGGTCTTATTGGTAGCACATGGTCACTCATTTCCTTTGTTACTGGACATTTTAACCTACGCAAGGTTTCTGATGATTCAATATATTTGGCTCAAACCTATTCTATGCTACATCACCAATTATACTTAAACCATACTTATTAGGCTGGTGACCTCATTGGGTTAATTTGAGGATATGAATAAACTGCTGTATATTTCATTCCTTAACCTCTTTTATTTCACACTGCCATCATTTCTTCCTATCTTTGTTACATTAATTCATATTTAAACCTGGTACATTTTACTTCCTCTTTGCATTCCGGATCACAGTGCCATTCTGGTCTTTATGGGCCTGTCCCACTTAGGAGATTTTTCAGCCGACTGCCAGCGACTGTTAAGTAGAACACACACACACGCACGCACGCACGCACGCACACACGCACGCACGCACACACATCGCTTCCTTCGCCAGCCTGTTATGCAGGCGGGGAACTGGGCAAGTGGGGGAGCGCTGTCTAAGTGAAATTCACATGGTGTGAAGCCAAGGTGATACAGACGCACACCGCGATGAACAGGAAGGTTGGCGCTGTATTTAAGACACTAAGCACAGTGTACGGTAAGTCATTTAAAAGAGGTGGGGGGAAGGGAGAAGGAGTGGAGACAACTTTAAGAAGCCAGAGATACACGGCTGTGAAGCTCGGTGGACATTAACATTACCGGTCGGTTATCCTTGGTCTGAAAACTACTGCTTACCTTTCTTTTACCCAATGAGCCAATGAAATTCACTGGTCAGCACCGGCTACAACCTACAAGTACCTTCAACCTCCTGGCAACTCACTGGGACCTCCTGGCGACCCACCTACGGCACAAGAATTCTCGCTACTCTCCATGGCGGCTTCATCCTGGTAACCGCAAATGTTTCAACATGTTGAAAAATTCACGGCGACCATAATGAGGCCGTGACTAGTTCCCAGAATGCGGGAACTCTTCACGACCATGAAGGCAACTACCCGGCAACCATCCCCGAACATGTGGCGACCATGTGGTGACCGCAGAGTCTCCTGCAGTCACCTAAAAAGTTGCATAAGTGGTACAGGGCCATCACAATTTCAATTACTGCAATTGATTGATTAATTGAAAGATAGAGCATGGAAGCTTTTCCTTTTGCTCACTGAGTCCACGTCAATCAATGATCAACCATTTGCACCAGTTTTATGTTATCTTACTTTTGTATCCACTTCCTACACACTGGGGGCGATTTACAATAGCGTTGTTACAAAACCTACCATCAGCGGCGCTAGAGATCTGCTACTGCCTGTGCGTGCAATTCCAGAGGCTTTGGGGGGAATTAAAATGCAGGTTTGTATTGGTTGTCGGAGAGGGATTTCCTCGGGCTGCTAGCTGATGAAGAAAAATTGTCCGCGCTACTGTTCCCATTTTCTAAAAAAATAATTTGCTGAACGATTTAATCACTGGATTGAAGTTAAATGCGACTAAAAACGGCTTCAAGCTTTCAACATCAAGGATCGAAATATCAAGACAAAATAAAAGGTATGTCGTTTATTTAACATATTATCTTGCTTTTTGGTATGGCTTCATTTTTAATCTTATGATGCAAATATTTTATTTAGGCCCCCATATGAATCGGCCGTGTCTTGCCTGCCGATATGGGCTTAAAATTTATGGCAACGGCAACATTCCAATCGATCACATTCCAGAAACATCCACTCTCAAGATAATCAAACTCTTTTTTGTTTTGCACAATCATGTCATAAGAACCTCTAAATCATCCAGCGCGGGGCTTGTTTTTTCAGAGGCCCACAGGAGCCGTTAGAAGAGAAGGAGGGGGAGGAGCGACACCCGACCGGTAAGCTTAAAAATCCAGCGCGGGGTTTGTTTTTTCAGAGGCCCACAGGAGCCGTTGGAAGAGAAGGAGGGGGAGGAGCAACACCCGACCGGTAAGCTTAAAAATCCAGCGTGGGGCTTGTTTTTACCGAAATCCATAACGTTCCATTCGGAGAAGTGTTTTTTTTTTAAGGAAGCCGCTGATTGGTGGGAAGTGGGCTAGGGTAAGCAGCTGATTGGCAGTCAGATTTCAGCAGTTTGTAGTGTACTTTGTATTGTGTTGATATTGTATCCTGTGTAAGGGGGGAGTATGAAGGCCAGGGCAGTGTACTGTTGTGGATGTCAGATGTGGGAGGTCAACAAATCTGATAGCCCTCCAGATATCTACATCTGTGCCAGGTGTGTCGAGATGGGGCACCTGAAGGACTGTGTTAGGAACCTGGAGCAGCAGCTCAATGACCTCCGTCTGGTCAGGGAGAGTGATGAGGTTATAGAGAGGAGCTACAGGGAGGTAGTCACTCCAAAACCACAGGAGGCAGACAAGTGGGTCACAGTTAGGAAGGGCAAGGGGCAGAGGCAGGGGCTAGAGAGTACCCCTGTGACTGTACACCTTGAAAATAGGTACTCCAGTTTGAGTGCTGTTGGGGGGGACAGCCTACCTGGGGGTAGCAACAGCGACCGGGCCTCCAGTACAGAGACCGGCCCTGATGCTCAGAAGCATAAGGAAAAGAAGAGGAGGGCATTAGTAATAGGGGACTCCATAGTTAGGGGGTCAGATTGGCGATTCTGTGGACGCAGTCCGGAGACCCGGATGGTAGTTTGCCTCTCTGGTGCTAGGGTCCGGGATGTGTCTGAACATGTCCAAGATATCCTGAAAAGGGAGGGAGAGGAGCCTGAGGTTGTGGTACATATTGGTACCAATGACATAGGTAAAAAAAGAGAAGAGGTCCTAAAAGGAGAATTTAGGGAGTTAGGAAGAGAGCTATGGAAAAGGACCACAAAGAAAACAATCTCAGGACTACTTCCTGTGCCACGCGACAGGGAGAGTAGGAATGGAGCAAGGTGGAGGATAAACGCGTGACTGAAGGACTGGTGTGGAGGGCAGGGATTCAAGTTTCTGGATCATTGGAACCTCTTTCGGGGAAGGAGTGACCTGTATAAAAAGGACAGGTTGCACTTGAACCCGAGGGGGACCAGTCTCTTGGCGGGGAAATTTGCAAAGGCTACTGGGGGGACTTTAAACTAGATAGGTTTGGGGGAGGGACTCAAATAGAGATAGCTAGGAGACGGTGTCTGAGGCAGGAGGCAGAGAAGGGAAGTACTCAGACCCAACATGTATGGTGGGAAGAAGAAAAAAATAATAAACAGAGAATAAGAGGTGGTGGGTGTCTTAAAGGTATGAGCAGAGAGAAAGGAGGGTTTAAAATGACAATAGAAGCAAGTGGTAGCAAGGTGAAAATTAATAGTGGCTGGCAGACAAATACAGGAAAAAAATCAAAAGGGGCCACTTGTCAACATAATTGTATAAAGGGTAAAAGTGTTGTAAAAACAAGCCTGAAGGCTTTGTGTCTCAATGCGAGGAGCATTCGTAATAAGGTCGATGAGTTGAAGGTGCAGATAGCTATTAATGACTATGCTATAGTTGGGATCACAGAGACATGGCTCCAGGGTGACCAAGGCTGGGAGCTGAACATCCAGGGATATACAATATTCAGGAGGGATAGAGGGAAAGGAAAAGGAGGTGGGTAGCGTTGCTGGTGAGAGAGGAGATTAAAGCAATAGAAAGGAAGGATATTAGCATGGAGGATGTGGAATCAATATGGGTATAGCAGCAAAACTCTAAGGGGCAGAAAACGCTAGTGGGAGTTGTGTACAGGCCACCTAACAGTAGTATTGGAGTTGGGGATGGCATTAAACAGGAAATTAGAAGTGCGTGCAACAAGGGTAACACAGTTATAATGGGTGACTTCAATCTACATATAGATTGGGTGAATCAAATTGGCAGGGGTGCCGAGGAAGACGATTTCTTGGAATGTATACGGGATAGTTTTCTAAACCAGCATGTGGAGAAACCAACGAGAGAGCAGGCTATTCCAAACTGGGTATTGAGTAATGAGGAAGGGTTAGTTAGCAGTCTTGTTGTGTGTGGCCCCTTGGGCAAGAGTGACCATAATATGATTGAGTTCTTCATTAGGATGGAGAGTGACATAATTAAGTCAGAAACAAGGGTTCTGAACTTAAACAAAGGTAACTTTGAAGGTATGAGCCGTGAATTGTCCAAGATAGACTGGCAGGTGAGTCTTAAAGGGTTGACAGTGGATATGCAATGGAAGGTATTTAAAGACTGCATGGATGAAGTACAAAAATTGTTCATACCAGTTTGGCAAAATAATAAATCAGGGAAGGTGGTGCATCCATGGATAATGAGGGAAATCAGGGATAGTATAAAAACTAAAGATGAGGCACACACATTGGCCAAATAAAGCAGCCTACCAGAGGACTGGGAGAAATTCAGAATCCAGCAGAGGAGGACAAAGGGCTTAATTAGGAAAGGGAAAATAGATTACGAAAGGAAACTGGCAGGGAACATAAAAACTGACTGCAAAAGTTTTTATAGATATGTGAAGAGAAAGAGACTAGTTAGAACAAATGTTGGTCCCTTGCAGTCAGAAGCAGGTGAATTGATCATGGGGAACAAGAACATGGTAGACCAATTGAATAACTACTTTGGTTCTGTCTTCACTAAGGAAGACAAATAATCTGCCGGAAATAGCAGTGGACCGGAGGTCAAATAAGATGGCGGAACTGAGTGAAATTCAGGTTAGCCGGGAAGTGGTGTTGGGTAAATTGAATGGATTAAAGGCCGATAAATCCACAGGGTCAGATGACCTGCATCCCAGAGTGCTCAAGGAGGTAGCCACGGAAATAGTGGATGCATTAGTGATAATTTTTCAAAACTCCTTAGGTTCTGGAGTAGTTCCTGAGGATTGCAGGATAGCTAATGTAACCCCACTTTTTAAAAAAGGAGGGAGAGAGAAAGCGGGGAATTACAGACCAGTTAGTCTAACATCAGTAGTGGGGAAGCTGCTAGAGTCAGTTATTAAAGATGGGATAGCAGCGCATTTGGAAAGTGGCGATAACATTGGACAAAGTCAGCATGGATTTACAAAAGGTAAATAATGTCTGACGAATCTTATAGAATTTTTCGAGGATGTAACTAGTAGAGTGGATAAGGGAGAGCCAGTGGATGTGTTATATCTGGACTTTCAGAAGGCTTTCGACAAGGTCCCACATAAGAGATCAGTATATAAACTTAAAGCACACGGTATTGGTGGTTCAATAATGATGTGGATAGAGAACTGGCTGGCAGACAGGAAGCAAAGGGTAGGAGTAAACGGGTCCTTTTCAGAATGGCAGGCAGTGAGTAGTGGGGTACTGCAAGGCTCAGTGCTGGGACCCCAGCTATTTACAATATACATTAATGATTTGGACGAGGGAATTGAATGCAACATCTCCAAATTTGCAGATGACACCAAGCTGGGGGTATAGTTAGGTGTGAGGAGGATGCTAGGAGGCTGCAGGGTGATTTGGATAGGCTGAGTGAATGGGCAGATGCATGGCAGATCAGTATAATGTGGATAAATGTGAGGTTATCCACTTTGGTGGCAAAAACATGAGGTTAGACTATTATCTGAATGGTGGCACATTCAGAAAAGGGGAGATGTAACAAGACCTGAGTGTCATGGTACACCAGTCATTGAAAGTAGGCATGCAGGTGCAGCAGGCAGTGAAGAAAGCAAATGGTATGTTAGCATTCATAGCGAAAGGATTTGAGTATAGGAGCAGGGAGGTTCTACTGCAGTTGTACAGGGTTTTGGTGAGACCACATCTGGAGTATTGTGTACAGTTTTGGTCTCCAAATCTGAGGAAAGACATTCTTGCCATAGAGGGGATTCAGAGAAGGTTCACCAGACTGATTCCTGGGATGTCAGGACTTTCATATGAAGAAAGACTGGATAGACTTGGCTTACACTCACTGGAATTTAGATTGAGGGGGGATCAAGGGGTTGGACAAGCTAGATGCAAGAAGATTGTTCCCGATGTTGGGGGAGTCCAGAACAAGGGATCACAGTCAATAGATAAGGGGGAATTCCTTTAGGACCGAGATGAGGAAAACATTCTTTACACAGAGAGTGGTGAGTCTCTGGAATTCTCTGCCACAGAAGGTCGTTGAGGCCAGTTCATTGGCTATATTCAAGAGGGATTTGAATGTGACTCTTGTGGCTAAAGGGATCAGGGGGTATGGAGAGAAGGCAGGTACGGGATACTGAGTTGGATGATCAGCCATAATCATATCGAATGGCGGTGCAGGCTCGAAGGGCCGAATAGCCTACTCCTGCACCTATTTTTCTATGTTTCTATGTTTCTATCTATATTTTGTGTTATTGTCTATCCATGATCAATATTTTCATACTAAATATCCACAGTACAGTTTTAGTCAGATGTATTTTGCAAAATATAATGATTTTGATTATCTTGAGAGTGGATGTTGAAGTGAGACTTAAAAATCATGTTATATTGTGAATTCTTGTGTGAATGGGATCAGTTTGTTATTTGGATACTTAGGCTATTAAAAAAATAGCCTTTTCTTAAGAAATGCATAGATGTTTAGACTAGTAATTGAATTTAGATGAATTTAATTGGTTAGATGAATTTGATTAATTTGATGAAACTGATGAATATGAATTTTTGTTGGGTATTTACTATTTGTTTTAGCGTTTAACTTTATCATTTCTACCTTTTTTTTCTAAAACTGCAAAATAATAACTTGTTTTTGTTAATGCTGTTCAGTGTTTTTTTTCTTTGCATTTTATACAGATGTCTCCGAAGAAGAAATGCAATATTGTCAATCCAAATGCGCAGCAAAAGAGACTGATTTAGACAGCATTCGCAGAGATTATCTGAATTTGGATTACTCCAAATGTGATGATCTACAGGACATTCTTAATGGGAAAGTAGTGGGCAGAAAGGCATGTCATGCGTGGCTTGAAGAACATAAAACCTGTAGTTTACAATGCCAAAATTGAAAAGTTGAGGAAAAACAAGGTGTACAGAGTTGCTTATTGGTTACAATCTGAGGCGTATGATGATGCTACTGATTATGATATGCCAATGTACCAGCTAGCAACTGATCTTCTCCATAAAGACTTGCTATTTTGCCAGAAATTGTAATTTCTTTACCTGTCTATTACAGACTTACAGCATATAATACAATATTAAAGTTCTGGTCTTGAAAATATCACAATTTTGAATTTTCAAGGCAGTCTGGGTGTTTATTACTATTTCCATCAAAACGGTCAATATTTTAATTAGCTACAATTAGGTAACTAACTAATTATATGCTTTAATTTCAGGTCATCCAAGTAAGATGTTTCATATTTGTTTCAGAATGCTTCAATCTATAATAACTGAAATTTCATTCAGTTCTCATAATTTTTAAGAAAGGTATGGGCTTTTGACTGTCCTCGATCACAGCTTTTGTGTTGTCAATGGAAAAGCAATAGGGAACAAGAGTATGAAAATGATCATAACCTTTTTAATACTGAAGATATGAAAGTGAATTAGGTATCAAATTAAACTTCTTTTTATGCTTTATCTGATGGGATAAATTACAGGCTTGATTTTCAAAATCTCAAAATTTTGTAACATTCCTATTTACAGTGGTCAACTACACATATTTGGGATATGGGAGAAAACTGGAGACCCTGAGGGAAATCCATATGGTCACATGGAGAACGTGCAAGCTCCACAAAGACAGCATCCGAGGTCAGGATCGAACCCGGGTCTCTGACGCTGTGAGGCAGCAGCTGTACCAGATGCACCACTATGACGCATTGTGCAGATGGAAGTAAGCACTGTCTAAAGCCTGCAACTGTGTAGGGTTGGTATAATCAACTCCCGGCCATTTCTTGTGTAGGAAGAAACTGCCATTGCTGGTTTGCACTGAAGATAGACACAAAAAATCAGACTCAGCAAGTCAGGCAGCATCTTTGGAGAAAAGGAATAGTTGATATTTTAGGTCGGAACCATTCATCAGACTGACTGTGCCTAAAGAAGTGTCTCGACCTGAACCTTCACCTATTCCTTTTCTCCTGACCCATTGATTGCCTCCAATTTTTTGTGTCTATCTCAGCCATTTCTTGTTGGTTTCTCACATCCATGAATTGAAGTTGTGCTTCCCAGTTAAACCTCCCTTGATTTTGAATCAGCATTTGTCTTAGGCAGAGTGGATTTATTTATTGTCTGGTGTTTCTTTGGTTTACTGAAGTTGGCTAGGAATAAATATCTGGAACAAAAATAAAGATGTATGAACAAAATAGTCTTTGTTTCAATGAAATCTTTTTTGTTCTGTACACTGGTGACTTGTTGTAACCATATTCGAGTTTAACCAACTCGCACGATGAATGAGGGATTCAGTATGAGTTTCTTAGCCCCTCACATTTCTCACCAGATGATTCAGAATGAGAGTGGAAAATATGAGGACTATGAATACAAGGAAAGGTATCACTGTTCCATTGCAATATGTGTCCTTGTGCTAACCCCTAACTCCACTGATTTGGGGTAATTTTTTTTTTAAAGAGTAACTAATGAATCCTTTTCCGTCTCTCAGTAGTTCATTTAGAATTCTAAAAGTGTAACAAAAGTAATATCCTTAAATAGTAAATCATATATGTACCCTGCAGCATTAAGTAGAAGTGGGAATACCTATCCTAACACAGTCCAGATGCTAGTTTCCTGAACAAGCCTGCATACTTAGTGACTCCAGCGGTTTCAGTTGAACAGACTCAATTTTTCATTAGTCACAGCCCGCCTTCTGCAAGGATTACTTTTGAAGCTGACAACGTTTTCTACCGCAGCTCACTTCAGGAGAAGGACGGAGCTGCTAAAACAACTAGAAGTCAGGATATGAGAGATTTCCATGGGAAACGTTTGTGATTTAACTCTTTGATTACTATGTCCTCTGCAGCTTTCGTTCCAAGCACAAAGTGCGATTGGGCATTTTAGCGCAATTCCGGAAATGTGTTCCCTGTTGTTTCTGTGCTTATACATGGAACGGCTGGGTATGTACAGTGTGTCAAATGCTGAGTAATGCACATTTTGACATCACTTGAGTGAAATGTTTGTGTGTGTGTGTGTGTACAAGCTTACAAAATACATGGGACATTTATTCAAGCCTCACTTAAATGAGTAAGAAGGAACTGCAGATGCTGGTTTACACCGAAGATCGACACAAAATGATGGAGTAACTCAGCGGGTCAGGCAGCGTCCTTTTCTCCAGAGATGCTGCCTGACCTGTTGAGTTATTCCAGCATTTTGTGTCCATGTCACTTAAATGAGGCCTGTTGCAACTTTATTTAACAGGGACCTGACGTCCCCTTGTCTGAAGAACCTATCTGTAGACTTCTGCGAAGGTCCTACTTTAAGTAGACTTCTTAGAATTCATCATCTCCATCACCTCTCCATCCACACCCCACTCTATGTCCTCTGGCCCTTAGATCACGTGTGTCCCACTCCCTCTCTGATTCCGGTCACATCCTTGATTGCAAGCCTGATCATGCCACTGGCCACAGTTCAGTGGCACTTGGTGGAAACTCTATCTCCATGGATGGAGTTAAAAACATCAATAACCAGGGTTATTATACCTGGTGATTACCAAAAGTCAGACCTGAGGTGGAGACTGACCACCTAATTGAACAGTGAACAAGTCACAAGGTCATTTGTCAAAACCTGAAGAGAAAAAGACTTGGTTTTTGGAAGCCTTGGAAAAAGATGGTACGGCACAGTTTTGTGCACATTTGTACCTTAGTGGCTATCAAGAAATTTGTCTCCAGATTTTTTGCATGACTTTTGATCACGTTGGCACTTTTTTCGAGGTGGTTTGCACAAATTACATAGTGCAACATGCAAATTTTGCTTGAAGTGATATTTACAACCTCGCTGGTCTGGCAAACAACTGTTCTTATTTACTCACTGAACAACCAGGACTTCCTGACCCTGTTTCCTCTGAAGCTGTGCTATTTAAAGAGCTAACGCTCTAGCTACATTGGAGGCAGCTGCTAGAACAAAGAAGAGCAGAGTTGTTGGAGGAACTCAGAGGGGCTGGCAGCATCTGTGAAAGGAACTAGAAAGTTGATGTTTCATATCAAGACCTTTCATATGGACTGATCCAAATGAACTGCCTCAACCTGAAAGAACAACTATCCTTTTGCTCCCACGGATGTTGCCAGACCCGTTGAGTTCCTCCAGCAGCTCTCCTTTAGTTTTAACTCAAGCTACCTTCTTTGTAAAATTTGGAGATGAATTTTAAGCTGGAAAAGGTGCAGAAAAGATTACGCCGGAAAGGGTGCAGTAAAGATTTACGAGGATGCTGCCAGGATTTGAGGGCCTGAGCTTTAGGGAGAGATTGAGCAGGTTTAGAATTTACTCCTTGGAGAGCTGAAGAATGAGGAGTGATCTTATAGAGGAGGTGTACAAGACTGTGAGAGGCATAGATAGGGTAAATGCACAGTGTTTTAAGGGCCTGTCCCACTAGGGCGACCTAATCCGCGAGATCTGGTGAGTTTGCCCTCGACTCATACTTGCAGCATGGTCGACACGAGGGCATAGGAGGTCTTTGTAACTCTCCTTCATGCTCCAGAGTGGTCTTCGTGTATTCAAGATCTTGGCTAGGTCGAGGTGTTTTTTTCAATAGGTCGCTATGGAAAAATCTTTTTTTTTTACTCGTAGGTTTAGCCATAGTAGGTCGTAGTAGGTCGGCATGTTAGTCGTAGGTAATCGAGGGTAGTCGTAGATAGTCTTCATCATAGTCAAAGAGAGGTTGAAGGAGGTCGTCTGCAATCCCCACTATTCGGTGTCCAATTTTCCCGAAGTTAGTCATAGCTAGTCAAAGCTGGTCTTCAACATAGTCGAAGGAGGTTGTCTACATAGTCGAAGGAGGTCTTCAACATTTCATTTTTTCAAACTCTTCTAAACTTGCCAATTAGGTCGCTCAAGTGGGACAGCCCCTTTACTGAGAGTAGGGGAATCAAAAACTAGGTGACATAGGGTTTAAGGTGAATGGGAAAAATATTATTGGACCTGAGGGAGAACATTTTAACACAAAGGGTGGTAGGTGCATGAAACAAACTTCTGGAGGAGGTAGTTGAGGCAGGTACCATCACTACATGTTAGAAAGGCACATTGATAGGATTTGTTTAGAGGGATATGGGCCAAATGGGCGGCACAGTGGCGCAGCGGTAGAGTTACTGCCTTACAGCAGAGACCTGGGAGACCCGGGATTGATCCTGACCATAACTGTCCATAGCGGTGCAGGCTCGAAGGGCTGAATGGCCTACTCCTGCACCTAATTTCTATGTTTCTATAAGTGCTGTCTGAACAGAGTTTGTACGTCCTCCCCGTGACCTGCGAGGGTTTTCTCCGGGACCTGAAGTTTCCACCCATGCTCCAAAGACATACAGGTTTGTAGGCTAATTGGCTTGGTATAATTGTAAATTGTCCCTAGCGTGTGTACGATAGTGTAAGTGTAGTGGGATTGTAGTGGGATGTCTCCTTCGCCACTAGAGAAGACAAGATACTGGACAAAGTTTACACAAATATGGCTGAAGCTTACAAAGCCTTTCCCCTCCCCCACCTTGGTCAGTCTGATCACCTCTCATTGTTCCTGCTCCCAAAGTACTCCCCACTCCTCAGACGTGTTAAACCCACAATGAGGACAGTTAAAGTTTGGTCAGAGGAGGCTGACTCCGCACTTCAGCAGCGTTTTGGAAACACTGACTGGAATGTGTTTGCAGCCCAGGCCACCTTCGACTCCCACACGGACATAGACATTTATACATCGAGGGTACACAAAAAGCTGGAGAAACTCAGCGGGTGCAGCAGCATCTAAGGAGCGAAGGAGATAGGCGACGTTTCGGGTCGAGACCCTTCTTCAGACTGGCAGTGACCCTACTTCAGACTGACCGATGCATGTGGCAAGGCATCCAGGCCATCACCGACTATAGATCCACCAACACCATCCCCACATCCAGCGATGCATCCTTCCTTGAGGAGCTTAACCACTTTTATGGCCACTTTGACAGGGACAATCAAGAGATGGCCATCAAGGCTGTGCTCCCTGCTGATCACCAGCCTCTCACACTCACCCCCTATGATGTGTATGGCACTGAGCAGGATTAATGCTCGTACGGCTGCTGGCCCTGATGGCATCCCCAGGCGCGTCCTCAGGATCTGTGCTGCGCAGCTGACAGACATCTGGACTGACATCTTCAACCTGTCACTTGCCCAAGCAGTTGTCCCCACGTGCCTTAAAACCACCTCCATCGTGCCGGTGCCAAAACACTCCACTGCGGCGAGCCTCAACGACTTCCGCCCAGTTGCACTTACTCCCATCATCACCAAGTGCTTCGAGAGGCTGGTCCTGGCACACCTCAAAGGCTGCCTACGTCCCACACTGGACCCCTATCAGTTTGCATATCATGAAAGAATGGATCGACTGGGCATATATTCACTGGAATTTAGAAGGAAGAGGGGGATCTTATAGAAACATATACAATTCTTAAGGGATTGGACACGTCAAAGGACATTTATTATCACATATACCACCAAATAGTGTATTTGCCAATGCAGCACACGGATAAAAATAAGACACAACATTAAAGAATTTAACAATAAACATAAAATCATCCCCCCAAAATGGTTCCCACTGTAGGGGAAGGCAGCAAAGTCCAGTCCCATCCCCTGTTCTCCCATAATTGGCCCTATTATTGGCCACAGCCAGTCCGATGTTTTTCGGGCCCTCTTGCCAGAAAGCTGGAACTACCCAAGAGCTCTCCCGAGTCGGGTGAACACTTCTCAGTGGCCTGGACATGTCTGGAGCGGCTGCTTCCTACCTGGAAACTGCGGCACCCGAAGTCCTCAGGCCGCGCTGGCTGGAGCTCCGACTGTGCGATATCGAATCCCAGGCACCACGGTGTTTTAAATCCAGCGCCGCCCGTGGCTGGAAGCCCGCAGCCACAGCTCCACGGACGTTGAAGTCAGCGCCCACAGCACTCTGGAGCTTACCGCACGGCGACCTGGTAAGGCATCGCCCGCTCCGTGATGGAGTCCCTGCACTGTGCCGCCGCAGAAGCTGCAGTCCCGGCCAGTCCCGACAGGAAACGCCGCTCCAGACCGATGGTAGGCCGCACGGAGGGGGTGAAGAAGCAGCTCATAGGAAAGCTGATTCTCCGACCTGGTAGGGACCAGGAAATAAAATTTCCCCCTTCCCCTCCCCCCCACCCACCACATAAAAGACTAAAAGTGCTCTAAAACAAACACTTTAACTCACTAAAAATAAAAATAAATTGTGAAAAGACTAACAGCTGCTGGCAGGGTAGCCATACTCGACGGAGCCCCGTACGGCTAGATACAGGAACAATGTTCCTGGTGTTGGGGGAGTCCAGAACCAGGAGTCACAGTTTAAGAATAAAGGGTAGGCCATTTAAGACTGAGATGAGGAAAAATGTATTCACCCAGAGAGTTGTGAATCTGTGGAATTCTCTGCCACAGAAGGCAGTGGAGGCCAATTCACTGGATGTCTTCAAGAGAGAGTTAAGGCCCTGTCCCACGATACGAGTTTACCCGAGAGCTCTCCTGAGTAAAAAAAACCCAAACTTGTGGATTTCTATGAACTCCTATGACCTTCCACGAGTATGCTCACTAACTCCTACGAGCTCCTACGAGTATGGCTACGTATTCCGTTGACTTCTCCTTCTACGGTCTCCTCCGTTCCTCTCCCGAGGTACTCATGAACAAACTACGAGTAGCCACGAGTAGAAAATTGATCACATGATTCCCCCTCCACTTTAATGGGATCATTTTGCTCCCCCTATCCTCCATCCCTTCGGCCCCCAAGAGAGACGATCGCAGCGGGGAAAGAGAGAGCGCAACATGCCTTTCCAAATCAACAATTCGTTCCACGCTTGCGTTGCTCACTGCCGTCCCTAGCCCGGTTACATTCACACTTGTAAACCACACACCACTGGGGACTAGGAACAGAGAGAGAGAGAAAGCTGGAGTTACTCAGCGGGTGAGTCTGGCAGCATATCTGGAGAGAAGGTGACGTGTCTGATCGAGACCCTTCTTCAGACTGAGAGTCAGGGGAGAGGGAAACTATAAAGATACAGAGATCCAGAGATGCTGCCTGACCCACTGAGTTACTCCAGCTTTTTTAATGTCTATCTTCGGTTTAAACCCGGCGCCTGAAGTTCCTTCCTACACACGAGAGAGAGAGATAGAGAGAGATAGAGAGAGAGAGAGAGAGAGAGAGAGAGAGAGAGAGAGAGAGAGAGAGAGAGAGAGAGAGAGAGAGAGAGAGAAAGAAAGAGAGACGGAGAGAGAGAGAAATAGAGAGTGCGAGAGAGACTGGGGAAAGGGGGGGAGGGGGAAAGAGAAAGATAGATAAAGAGAAAGAGATAGGGAGAGATGAGAGAGAGAGAAAGAAGGGGTGAGAGAGAAAGGGAGAGAAAGGGAGATTGATAGATAGATAGAGAGAGCGAGAAAGGGAGAGAGAGGGAGAGATCGATAGAAAGAAAGAGAGGTAGAGAGATATAGATAATGAAAGGGAAAGAGAGAGAGAGAGAGAGAGAGAGAGAGAGAGAGAGAGAGAGCAAGAGAGAGGGAGAAAGAGAGAGAGAGAGGGAGAGAGCAACAGAGAGAGAAGAGAGAGGGAGAGTGAGAGAGATATATGACACCTTTCCACACTAGCACCGTGTGTGCTTGCTTTAAATTCTGACTGTAACAGGTCAACTTTGCAACGTTGTGCTTTACACTGGGAATATATCTGGAGTGTGAGGAAAAGTACTTTCTGTTTCACAAACTCTCAACGACGGATGGGGCCACCCTTCGTGTCAAGAGGTGGCATGCATCAGATGCCCCGTTTATTCCTCTTGACAAACAAAGGAGACAGCTCTTGGTAGTGGAATCACCCAGTTTTATTGGCTGTTTCCATATCTCCCGTTCTGCCTCGGGAGACACAAGACTGAGCAAAAGGCCAGAACCCAGGAGCGTTGTACCACAGTCCGCTGCCCTGAGCGCAAAAAATACATTGGAGATGTTTTTTTTCTGGAAATGTTTCAACCTGTGGTCTTTGCTTTTTTTCTCACCTCACGAACCCTTCCACCACAGCTCCAACCCCACACCCCCGTCACTTTACTACACACACACATAATACACATATATATACACACACATTATACACATATATATACACACATAATACATACAAACTCGTACACATACAGACTCATACACAAATTCACATATATACACACACATTATACACACAAATACTCATATATACAGGCACACACTCATACATATACAAATATATATATATACATATATATACATATATATATATATATACATATATATATATATACATATATATATATATATATATATGTACATATATACATATATACATATACATATATATAGACACACACATACAGTGGCTTGCAAAAGTATTCATACCCCTTGAACTTTTCCACATATTGTCACGTTACAATCACAAACGTAAATGTATTTTATTGGAATTTTATGTGATAGACCAACACAAAGTGGTGCATAATTGTGAAGTGGAAGGAAAATGATACATGGTTTCCAAATTTTATTACAAATAAAAAACTGAAAAGTGTGGCGTGCAAAAGTATTCAGCCCCCCTGAGTCAATACTTTGTAGAACCACCTTTCGCTGCAATTACAGCTGCAAGTCTTTTGGGTATGTCTCTACCAGCTTTGCACATCTGGAGACTGAAATTTTTGCCCATTCTTCTTTGCAAAATAGCTCAAGCTCAGTCAGATTGGATGGAGAGCATCTGCGAACAGCACTTTTCATGTCTTGCCAGAGATTCTCAATTGGATTTAGGTCTGGACTTTGACTGGGCCATTCTAACACATGAATATGCTTTGATCTAAACCATTCCATTGTAGCTCTGGCTCTATGTTTAGGGTCATTGTCCTGCTGGAAGGTGAACCTCCGCCCCAGTCTCATGTCTTTTGCAGACTCTCACAGGTTTTCTTCCAAGATTGCCCTGTATTTGGCTCCATCCATCTTCCCATCAACTCTGACCAGCTTCCCTGTCCCTGCTGAAGAAAAGCATCCCCACAGCATGATGTTGCCACCACCATGTTTCACAGTGGGGATGGTGTGTTCAGGGCGATGTGCAGTGTTAGTTTTCCACCACACATAGCGTTTTGCATTTAGGCCAAAATCTTCAATTTTGGTCTCATCAGACCAAAGCACCTTCCTCCACATGTTTGCTGTGTCCCCCACATGGCTTGTGGCAAACTGCAAACGGGACTTCTTATGGCTTTGTTTCAACAATGGCTTTCTTCTTGCCACTCTTCCATAAAGGGTCGATTTGTGGAGTGCACGACTAATAGTTGTCCTGTGGACAGATTCTCCCACCTGAGCTGTGGAACTCTGCAGCTCCTCCAGAGTGACCATGGGCCTCTTGGCTGCTTCTCTGATCAATGCTCTCCTTGCCCGGCCTGTCAGTTTAGGTGGACGGCCATGTCTTGGTAGGTTTGCAGTTGTGCCATACTCTTTCCATTTTTGGATGATGGATTGAACAGTGCTCTGTGAGATGTTCAAAGCTTGGGATATTTTTTTATAACCTAACCCTGCTTTAAACCTCTCCACAACTTTATCCCTGACCTGTCTGGTGTGTTCCTTGGGCTTCATGATGCCCAAGGAACATTGTTTGTTCACTAATGTTCTCTAATAAACCTCTGAGGCTTTCACAGAACAGCTGTATTTACACTGAGATTAGATTACACACAAGTGGACTCTATTTACTAATTAGGTGACTTCTAAAGGCAATTGGTTGCACTGGATTTTATTTAGGGGTATCAGAGTAAAGGGGGGCTGAATACTTTTGCACGCCACACTTTTCAGTTTTTTATTTGTAAAAAAAATTGAAAACCATGTATCACTTTCCATCCACTTCACAATTATGTGCCACTTTGTGTTGGTCTATCACATAAAATCCCAATAAAATACATTTACGTTTGTGGTTGTAACGTGACAAAATGTGAAAACGTTCAAGGGGTATGAATACTTTTGCAAGCCACTGTATATACCCACACACTCATATATATATACTCATACATGGTATACACACTCATACATGGTAAATGGTAGGGAATTGAGGAATGCTGTGGAACAGAGGGATCTAGGAATAACTGTGCATAGTTCCCTGAAGGTGGAATCGCATGTAGATAGGGTGGTAAAGAAAGCCTTTGGTGTGCTGGCCTTCATAAATCAGAGCATTGAATATAGGAGTAGGGAAGTAATGTTAAAATTGTACAAGGCATTGATAAGACCAATTCTGGAGTATGGTGTACAATTTTGGTCGCCTAGTTATAGGAAGGATGTCAACAAAATAGAGAGAGTACAGAGGAGATTTACTAGAATGTTGCCAGGGTTCCAGCAACTATGTTACAGAGAAAGGTTGAACAAGTTAGGTCTTTATTCTTTGGAGCGCAGAAGGTTAAGGGGGGACTTGATTGAGGTCTTTAAAATGATGAAAGGGATAGACAGAGTTGACGTGGATACGTTTTTCCCATTGAGGGTAGGGAAGATTCAAACAAGAGGGCATGACATGAGAATTAAGGGACAGAGGTTTCGGGGTAACGTGAGGGTGAACTTCTTTACTCAGAGGGTGGTGGCTGTGTGGAATCAGCTTCCAGCAGAAGTGGTGGAGGCAGGATCGATTTTAACATTTAAGAATAAAGTGGATAGGTATATGGACGTGAAGGGAATGGAGGGGTATGGTCTGAGTGCAGGTAGATGGGACTAGGGGAAAACAAATGGTCGGCACGGACTGGAAGGGCCGAGAGGGCCTGTTTCCGTGCTGTAATTGTTATATGGTTATATGGTTATATACTCGCACACACACACACACACTATATATACAAATCATGACTCCCAGGTGA
Organism: Okamejei kenojei; assembly: GCA_035221665.1. Classification (NCBI taxonomy): domain Eukaryota; kingdom Metazoa; phylum Chordata; class Chondrichthyes; order Rajiformes; family Rajidae; genus Okamejei; species Okamejei kenojei. The sequence continues at coordinate 42,826,195 of CM069135.1, forward strand.
CTAGTTTTCATCGGTGCTGACATTAGCTGATTAAGGCATCTGTTCATGGCAACTGGACAGAAAACAACCCTTTCTCCTCAGTATCTGTCGGTCTGAAAGAATAAAGGCAAGTGTTTTTAAATGAGTGAACAGTGTCATTTTTCATCTAATTTTAAAAGCTCATTGAGCGGAATTCTTACGTTTTTTCCCTTAGTTGACGGTGAATTATCTACGGGTCTACTACGGTCTGCCCACGAAGTAACTAGGAGTTACCGGGTTTCCCCGAGTACCTACCGTTAGCATTACGAGCCGCTACGAGACATCCACGTACTACTACGGACCCGCTACGGACATTCTATGAGTTCAAATCAGTGGAAAACTCGTGAATTACCTTTTACAGTGGGACAGGAGCTTTAGATTTAGCTCTTAGGGCTAATGGAATCAAACATAGAAACATAGAAATTAGGTGCAGGAGTAGGCCATTCAGCCCTTCGAGCCTGCACCGCCATTCAATATGATCATGGCTGATCATCCAACTCAGTATCCCGTACCTGCCTTCTCTCCATACCCTCTGATCCCCTTAGCCACAAGGGCCACATCCAACTCACTCTTAAATATAGCTAATGAACTGGCCTCAACTACCCTCTGTGGCAGAGAGTTCCAGAGACTCACCACTCTCGGTCTCACCACTGTGTGAAGAAAGTCTTTCTCATCTCGGTCTTAAAGGATTTCCCCCTTATCCTTAAGCTGTGACCCCTTGTCCTGGACTTCCCCAACATCGGGAACAATCTTCCTGCATCTAGCCTGTCCAACCCCTTTTTTTAAAACCTGTATGTCTTTGGAGCGTGGGAGGAAACCAGAGCACCGGGCAAACCCACACAGGTCACGGTACAAACTCCGTACAGACAGCACCCGTACTCAGGATCGAACCCGGGTCTCTGGCGCTGTAAGGCAGCAACTCTACCCCTGCGCCACTGTGTCGCCCTACACAGTGTCAAGGGATATGAGGAGAAAGCAGGAACAGGATACTGATTTTGAATGATCAGCCATGAAAATAAATCATCTGGAAAATAAATCATCTTTTCTTGAATGCTACAAGTTGGCTTGAATGGCCTACTCCTGCACCTGTTTTGTATGTCTCTATGATTATCCACAAATACCTTGCACAAAGAATATACCTCCTGCAGGTAATGACCTTCACCAGTTTGTGCACAACTCTGACTCCCTGGGAATTTGCCTCCAACTGCACATCACCAAACCAGCAACCCTTAGATTTAGAGTGAAACACAACATTGTCTTAATGCCATTAAAAACTTGCAAAGAACCTTGAAGCAGGCAGATGTGCACTGAAGCCTGAAATCTATGCTTAAGGGCTTGTCCCACATGCATGCGATTGCATGTGTTTTTTGCTAAGTTCGCGCTAAGTACACGTTAAGTTCGCACGTGACGTCATTTGCGCCATACTTACCAATCAGCTGGGCAGGAGGAGGGCCGACTGAATTTGGGCGTCGCACGGTGTCGGGCAGTGACATCATCACGCAATGCCATGCCGGGTGGTGACATCATCGCGCAATGCCATGCGCTATGCATACGCCATTAAGATGCTGCATATGCCGTCAAGACGCTGCGTACGACCGCAATATGCCTGCGTGCCGACAGGCCGTTGGCGCGCAAAGATTTCAGGCACTGTCAGATTTTCGGAACCCCGCGCGATGTCGGGACCAGCCCCGCACAACTCCGTGCTTCTAAGTAGACCAGCCCCGTGCGGCCATAAGGTGCCCGTATGCCTCAAGCGACCATGAGGTTGTGTAATTTGCGAGCCAAGATCGCGTAAGTTGGACAGGCCCTTCAGGTCACGGAACAGGCTCCATAATCTTTGACTCAGAAGTAAAAGTGCTATTAACCATATAACCATATAACAATTACAGCACGGAAACAGGCCCTCTCGGCCCTTCCAGTCCGTGCCGACCATTTGTTTTCCCCTAGTCCCATCTACCTGCACTCAGACCATACCCCTCCATTCCCTTCACGTCCATATACCTATCCACTTTACTCTTAAATGTTAAAATCGATCCTACCTCCACCACTTCTGCTGGAAGCTGATTCCACACAGCCACCACCCTCTGAGTAAAGAAGTTCCCCCTCACGTTACCCCGAAACCTCTGTCCCTTAATTCTCATGTCATGCCCTCTTGTTTGAAACTTCCCTACCCTCAATGGGAAAAACGTATCCACGTCAACTCTGTCTATCCCTTTCATCATTTTAAAGACCTCAATCAAGTCCCCCCTTAACCTTCTGCGCTCCAAAGAATAAAGACCTAACTTGTTCAACCTTTCTCTGTAACATAGTTGCTGGAACCCTGGCAACATTCTAGTAAACCTCCTCTGTACTCTCTCTATTTTGTTGACATCCTTCCTATAACTAGGCGACCAAAATTGTACACCATACTCCAGAATTGGTCTTACCAATGCCTTGTACAATTTTAACATTACTTACCCTACTCCTATATTCAATGCTCTGATTTATAAAGGCCAGCACACCAAAGGCTTACTTTACCACCCTATCTACATGCGATTCCACCTTCAGGGAACTATGCACAGTTATTCCTAGATCCCTCTGTTCCACAGCATTCCTCAATTCCCTACCATTTACCATGTACGTCCTATTTTGATTTGTCCTGCCAAGATGTAGCACTTCACACTTATCAGCATTAAACTCCATCTGCCATCTTTCAGCCCACTTTTCCAAATGGCCCAAATCTCTCTGTAGACTTTGAAAATCTACTTCATTATCCACAACACCACCTATCTTAGTATCATCTGCATACTTACTTATCCAATTTTCCACCCCATCATCCAGATCATTGATGTACATGACAAACAACAGTGGACCCAACACAGATCCCTGAGGCACCCCACTGGTCACCGGCTTCCAACCTGACAAACAACCATCCACCATTACTCTCTGACATCTCCCATTCAGCCACTGTTGAATCCATCTTGCTACTCCGCCATTAACACCCAAAGATTGAACCTTCTTAACCAACCTTCCATGGGGAACCTTGTCAAAGTCCTTACTGAAATCCATATAGACAACATCCACTGCTTTACCCTCATCAATTTCCCTAGTTACCGCTTCAAAAAATTCAAGAAGGTTTGTCAAACATGACCTTCCAGGCACAAATCCATGTTGACTATTACTAAATTAAGACCCAATTCAAAACTATTATTTTAATGAAAATCCGTAGAACTTGTTTTTTTCAAGTATGAGCAACATTATCAATGGTTTTATCAGCAATAAATTAAAGAAAAAATCAGTTTTTCATTAAAAGGGATAAATTGGCCCTGCTTTACAACCTGTTAAAGTTTGCTTCATCTAGGAACAATAATAAAAAAATTGAAGATGAAGACACAAAATGCTGAAGTAACTCAGCGAGACAGGCAGCATTCCTGGAGAGAAGGAATGGGTGACATTTTGGGTCAAGACCCTTCTTCAGACTGAAGAATAAAAAATGAAACTACATGCAGAGGGTCCCACAGGGGCATGGTGACGTTTTGCAGCCACTAGTTTAAGACCCTTGCATTATTTCACACTGAAGGGTTGGTATGTATGTAATAACCCTTGATCTGGTTGTTCATATGTTAGGGAAAGCATAATGCCATGCTGATACAATATACTGTAAATCTTGGTAGTAAATTCAAAGATATGAAGTGAGAATTAGTATGTAAGTGTTTTGTGAAAAACGATCCATCCTCTTGTCTCCAACGTCTGAGGTATGGTTGCATCAACTGTGAATAGAAACACATTATAAGGGAAACTTGGAGTAAGTAAGTAAGAGTTGCCCCTGTCTCACTGTGCGAGTTGACCCACGAGGTACCCCGAGTGATAGACTCGTGGCTGCGCACGAGACTGCAAGTGTATGATCAAGTGTGTGGCCAAGTTCCCACGGGTATGTAATTGCTGCGATGTTGCAAGTTCCTCTCCCGAGTTAGCAAGTTCCTCTCCCGAGTTAGCAAGTTCCTCTCCCGTTACTCTTGAGCCAACCGTGAATGAAGGTATGGTTTAATAAAGCAACAATGTTAAAATACATCTCCATCCTGTGGTTTTGAGTTATTTCAGCGCGGCCGCATCTATTGATATGACCTACAATGGGAAAATGCGCATTCTACCAAGCATTTCTTGTTTTTTTATGTTTTTAAATACTTTTTGCAATGGATCTCTATTTTAAATAATTTTAAAAAAGGAAGCAGCCCGGGTGACTGACATTGAGCGGCCGTTGGGACCCGACAGCAGACGCAGACACACACACACACACACACACACACACACACACACACAGAGATACACACAGACAGCAGCTGGCCACCACTTCAGAGGAATTAAGCAGCTCGGGTGACTGAGCGGCCACCGGGACCCGACAGTACACACACACACACACACACACACACACACACACACACACACACACACACACAGAGATAGACAGAGAGGGAGAGAGAGAGACACACACACACACACACACACACACACACACACACACACACACACACACACACAGATACACACAGACAGCAGCTGGTCACCACTTCAGAGGAATGAGGCAGCTCGGATGACTTTGAGCGGCCACCGGGACCCGACATCAGACACACACACAGATACACACAGATAGACAGAGAGGGAGAGAGAGAGAGACACACACACACACACACACACACACACACACACACACACACACAGAGATACACACAGACAGCAGCTGGCCACCACTTCAGAGGAATTAAGCAGCTCGGGTGACTGAGCGGCCACCGGGACCCGACAGTACACACACACACACACACACACACACACACACACACACACACACACACACACACAGAGATACACACAGACAGCAGCTGGCCACCACTTCAGAGGAATTAAGCAGCTCGGGTGACTGAGCGGCCACCGGGACCCGACATCAGACACACACACAGATACACACAGATAGACAGAGAGGGAGAGAGAGAGACACACACACACACACACACACACACACACACACACACACACACACACACACACACACACACACACACAGAGATACACACAGACAGCAGCTGGCCACCACTTCAGAGGAATATAGCAGCTCGGGTGACTTTGAGCGGCCACCGGGACCCGACAGTACACACACACACACACACACAGATAGACAGAGAGGGAGAGAGAGACACACACACACACACACACACACAGACAGCAGCTGGCCACCACTTCAGAGGAATCAAGCAGCTCGGGTGACTTTGAGCGGCCACCGGGACCCGACAGCAGACACACACACAGATACACACAGATAGACAGAGAGGGAGAGAGACACACACACACAACTCAGCGGACCAGGCAGCATCTCTGGAGAGAAGGAATAGAGTCGAGACCCTTCTTCAGACTTACCCGAAATGCCACCCATTCCTTCGCTCCAGAGATGCAGCCTGTCCCGCCGAGTTACTCCAGCATTGTGTGTGTCTATCTCCGGTGTGAACCAGCATCTGCAGTTCCTTCCCAATCCCACACTCTCGGCCCCGGGGGGGTGGATGGAGCATCACACGTGGACACATCCCACCCACCACCCCAGACTTGCCCCTACGGCAGGTCTTTAAGCCGTTCATTGAGACAGAGTGAAGCCACGGGGACAAGTGGCAGAAAGGCCGAAGATAGACACGAAATGCTGGAGTAACTCTGTGGGACAGGCTGCATCTCTGGAGCGAAGGAAAGTCTGAAGAAGGGTCTCGACTCTATTCCTTCTCTCCAGAGATGCTGTCTGGTCCGCTGAGTTATAAACTCCAGCATTTTGTGTCTATCTTTGGTTCAGTCTTACGAGCAAAAGAACAGATTATTAAAGTTCCCACGGTACACTCACGAGACACTAAGATAAACGCACGGGGCCACTACGTTATTACAACGAGTTAAAATGTTTCCATTTTACACTTGAACAGTTAATTTGACTCGTGGAAAAAATCAAACATGTTTGATTTTTTTCACGAGTTAACAAGTTTCCCGAGTACCTGCCGTTAGCGCCACGAGTCGATAAGTTGCTCGTGCGAGTTCGGACGTTCCCGCTACGTGATCACCACGAGTGAAAACTCGGGGTCACTCGTGGGCCAACTCGCACAGTGAGACAGGGGTTTAAGTAAGAGTTGACAAATTATTGGAAGTACATAAATAGTGTGGCATTGACTCCAGAGAACAAGCAGAGACTATTGTGTGTTGCAATAACAATTGATTACAAAATCAAATGCATGATATGTGGACTTGGGTTGCGCAAGAGACTGCTGACTGCAGAATGTGGAGCAAAAAGCAGAAAACTACTGAAGGAACTGAGTCGGGGAGAAGGCATCTGGAGATATGGAATGGTAAGGTGTGAAAACGACAGATCAAAACAGACGATGATATGGAAATGTAGAATGGTTCATTGTTAGCTGAGAGGAAGGTGACAAAGAGGCACTCAATCATAGGACACAAAATGTTGGAGTAACTCAGTGGGACAGGTAGCATCTCTGGAGAGAAGGAATGGGTCATAAATGGACTGTTGATGTATCTGGTCAGTCTAGGTGCTCTTAATTACCATCTTATGCCTGCAAATTAAGGCATTTATTTAAAAATAATGATGGGGTTAGTTTAAAGAATGATAGATGTTTGTTTAAGAAGCATCTTTCATAGCCTAGTTGAAAAGCTTTTCTCAGTCTTTGTTGTACCGTCGGTGACATAGTCACCATTTGCAGAGTTTCCACAAAAGGTAATGTAATTATGATCAGACAGTTATTTTGAATAAGGAATAGTTGTTGTCCAGGACATAAGGGATAATGTCCCTGCTTTTTAAGAAACATTGCCTTGACATTGTTTATGTTCACCTGAGAGAGCAGAAAGATTCTCAATCCGTAGATGGCACCACTGACGTAGTATTACTCTCCAGAGTTCTGCTGTGGAGCTGCAGCACAGACCTTTGTCCACAAACCTCAATGTTAGAAGTTGCAAACACACTGTTTGACTTTGAGCGCTATCAGCTGAGCCACAGCTGGCCATTCAGTGCTGTTGGCTGGATTATTTCAGAAGGATGCAGATGGTAAGACTAATAGGCATGCACATAAAATCCTTAAGCAATGAATTAGTTTAAATGCCAGGAAGTATTTCTTTTCATAGAGAGACTTTGGCCTCTGGAACAAATTACCAAAACATGTGGTGGATATGGATTTGCTGGAGTTCTTTAAGAGGGAGCTTGACTAATTCCTGAGTAAAGACGGTATTTCCATTTATGGAAGGTAATAAGTTAGTAGTTAGCTCAATGATGAGTAATGGGCTATCGTGTTCATCTGGAGCCTTGTATGATTGCCTTAGGGGGTCAGTTTCTCCAAATTGGCCAGTCCTTTTTCTCTTTTTTTCCCCCTGGCCAGGAAATTGCATGGTTAAGAGGTGGGTAAATGATGTGTATAGTTAAATGGTATTT
>CM069135.1:42838650-42861609 GCA_035221665.1 Okamejei kenojei
AATGGCAAAGAAGCAACGCTCGAGCCACTGACAGTGGGGTCAGTGGCTCACAGACATTGGTCCCCAGTCAAAATATTACTGGGACTAATTCAGCCCTCAGGTGAGTTGGGATATAAGGATTCTCCTTATAATTAAAAGTATGTATTTTATTGTGTTTTTTTCTTTGAGTAAAAAACTAAAGGAAAGTAACAAGTTATTGTTATATGATATTGTTCTGACAATGTTATTATTGCTTAAGCACAGGTTGCTATGATTTATATTTTCACAGGTAAAGCTGTACACTAAATGTTGATTTAGTGAGCTTACACAGCGATAGCGCGGGCCTATGGGACAGGCCGCGCCAGCAGCGCCTGATAGAGCTGCTTTATGTGTAAAATGTGCGGGCCTATGGGACAGGCTGCGCCAGCAGCGCCGGACAGGGCTGCTTCATATATGAAAGTGCCAGCCTACGGGAGAGCCATGCCAGCAGCGCCTGATTCAGGGCTGCTTCATTTGTGACATTACCGGCCTATGGGAGAGCCGTATCAGCAGCGCCTGACAGGGCTGCTTCATGTGTGAAGTGCCGGCCTACGGGAGAGCCGTGCCAGCAGTGCCTGATGCAGGGCTGTTCATGACAAAAGTGCCGGCCTTTATTAAAGGCGGCGCCAGCAACGCCTCGCAGAGGGTTGCTCAAATTCACACATATCTGCTCGCCCACGGAGTCGGGAGATGGTTCTCCACCGGGGTTAGAGAGCAAGGTCCACGGAGTCGGGGGATGAATTCCTCACCGTGGCTGGATAGTGCGTTGAAACGACTATCCTTACACTGTTGTATACAGTGCTGCAAAGGTCTCCCTCTCAGAGGCAGAGACCAAGATGGGTCAGTATCCTGCTGACACTGTCTCAGGGTATGGCCATGGAGCATACCCAAAGGGATGAAAGGCACATGTCAGAGGTACCTTTCCTGACAATGTTGCCATCGGCTCCCCACTTCCACGCTTGGAGGAGATCTACTCAAGCCGTCTCCTCCAACGGGCCAAAAAGATCCAGGATGACCCCACCCACCCAGGGCACTCTCTATTCTCCATCCTCCCCTCTGGCAGACTCAGAGTCATGAGAGCACGTACCAACAGACTGAAGAACAGTTTCTTCCCCATGGCTGTGAAGAGTCTGCTACAGTAAACTATGACACCCCCCCCCCCCCCCCCCCCCCCCCCCACACACACACACACACACACACACACATACATACACACACACACACTACCACCTTCCAGCCAACGGACAATAACTTCTGCACTTAAAAACACAATCTTTTTCATTCATTTATCTAACTGTACTTGCACTTTACTGTTTTTACTGTACTTTTTTATTTATTTATTTATTTCTATCTCTTTTTACTATTTATGCTTGGTGCTGCTACAGAAGGAGATGCTGCCAAACGAAATTTTGTTGTATATTGTACAATGACAATAAAGGATTCTAAGTTCTATCCCAGTAAAATATTCTATTGGGGTTAGGCCAATGGGTTCATATCAGTATTGTATCCTACGTCCTGCGGTAGCGCCTGTTAGAGTTGCTTACGAAACACCCTTCTGAGAAGGGAAGAGCAAAAAATCAAGATGACTCCGGGCTCTTAAGATGTCTATAGAACAGACTCAAGTACATATGTGCCGGCAGTGAACAACGCCAACAGGGGGATGCGAGAGCTAGCCGCTGAATCGGTTATTCAGGTAGGTCTATTCTACAAGGGAAGAAGCCTGGCAGATTAATTAATTTGGCCATGAACGGGCAGAAGTCATCGTTCAGAACGCACCCCAGGTGCTCATCGGCAGTAGCGGTTCACTGGAGCTGGGGGCAGCATGATAGCTCAGAAATTCCATGCACCTTCCGATCATGCTCATCTAAATGGGTCTAGCACTTCCAAAATTTGGGTAGTGCACCGTTCACAAGTTGTAATATTTATATTTGTTTATACAACACACAAGGGGTAAAATATTTGGTTGAGGCACAGCCGGAGCATTCCAAGCAAGTTGGATTATGGCCAGGGTTTGGAAAATGGGCAGAAGTTCTCATGCAAACCACCCATGCAAAAGGCAGGATTGGCATGTTATTATGAACAATGATGAGTATCTGGCATATGAACTTCAGTATGTAAAAAATGTATTCCTGACTTCAACAGGTTCATGAGGTAAGAGATTCATGTTATACAAATCCCGTTACAAAGGTTATCAAAGACAATATAACTGTACAATAACAATAAGCTTTCAAGTATGGGACAAACTGTTGTTGGTCATTGGGATTTACCTGTAATTATTATTAGCCTTGTCTCCACTTGTGGCAAGAGATTGGGGTTATACCAATCTGTTACGAAACTGATTAAAGTAATTGGCAATATAGCAGCTGGGTTGTAGCTGAGCTAATCAAGGAACTGATATTGTGTAAGTAGCAATTAGATCATTGCTAACAACCTTGTGCTATTGTCAGCTGAGACCACTTCAGCCACAATGATGAAGTAACAGTATTCAGCATTGCTGAACATGACAATACTCATTGAACTTGAACTTGAAACTTGCTACAGTAATGTGGTCCGTTGAATTCAGTTATTATGAACTGATGTTAGAACTCTAAGATGAGAAGTTCCAAATACCATCACCTACTCAAAGGTAGTGGAGATTGCATGAGTACCAATTCTTCAGTTGTTGGTATCAACTAAATATATACACTTAATGCACCGTTGAGTAGGTTTTGAGTGAATATACATATTCTTCATGCACAAAGTTAAGTTGCTGCTCGACAATGGTGACATATGTTGGTCTCATGGTAATGAGGAAGAATATCCTGTAATTAATCTCCTTGCCACTGGTGTATCGTCTAGTTTAGATTGATGATAACACAGAATAAATGTTGGATCTCAAAGTATGATGAAAGCATGATTCAATTCTTTATCAAATGTTTGTCATGTTTATGCATGTTCACTGTTTGCAAAGATATGTGACACAACAGTATGGAGAAATATATTCTCGTTTCAATAGGAGGAATGGACTTTATGTCTTCCTCATTAGCTGGGTCTTAAAACAGTCAGCTAGACCTTGTTTGGATTCGTACTATCGGACTGGCCAAGCGTCCATGTTGCCCGCTTCATCAGGCATTATGGCACAACGGTATTCAGTTATGCCAAAAAGCAAGAACTTGTTGTTTTAAACTGTAGTTCAGGAGACTGGTCTTTGCACAGTAAACGATTATTGACTTACACATTTTCAATGGATTAACTTATGCCTCATGTTGTCACATTTAGCCATGAGGGTGTTCACTGCAGTATGCATGGAAAGCATCCAAAAAAGCAGTACATCCCCATTGAGGGGATCAGGAATGTTGTTAAATATTATGATACATTTGATATGATACAAATTACTGACATTTCCAGTTCATTTTAAGTGTATAACAATAGTTCAGTTATAGAGAAATTATAGCTGTAACATAAGGGAACTACATTGTTGGGTCCAACCCGGATATCAAGTTGTTAAAAAGATCTTGGTACAAGTACTTGCATCACAAGATTATGCGGTTGGTTATTGTAAATGTGTCAACATTATTTCACCAAGGGGTTCCAGCTACATCCTTAGTCATGTCTCTTATATCAGCACAACAACGGCAAAACTTTGCAAATGCTGTGGCTGGACAGGATGGAATTGGCTGTTCATGCCATTACATTTTCATTCTGGTCTACACTAGAAGAGCAGACCAGGGCTGGCATGGTTTTAAGATCATTTGAATACCCCACTGTCTCAATTTATGTTATCAAGGCCACCAGAATCCTTAGAAGTATGGATTCAGCACTATGTATTCGTTAATAAACAATTACACAAGAAAAGGTCGGTTCAGACTATTTCAAGGTGGCTGCAACAAGTATTAACATTGACGATTGTATGTTTCATTCCATCAGGTCAGCATCAACATCAGTATATAATTTAGAGAGTGTGTTTACATCTCATTATACTAGGGCAGCAGCTATGTTGGCAGTCAAATGGAGGGATGTGTCCGACCAAATTTTAGTGGCCGTCGGATGGGCAAATGAGCTGATGTTTCAGAAATGTATCATCGGCCAATGTCATTTTAAGTACCTAAATTTTAGGGGTACTGTTGTTTGTTTACATTGTTAAATAGACCCTATCATTACATTGAATACAATGTTATTACTAATGCATTTATTTCTCTTTTCAGTCAATCAAATGCAGTGGGATGCCGAGATTGTAATCTGCAGCATGAAATCACTAAACTTTGAACTCTGCACGGAATCACTCACGTGACTCCGAAGTAAAATAGTAAGATTAAACGAGAACTTACCAGTTTGAAGTTTGATCTTGATTTTATGAGGAAGAACGTTGGTGATTACGTGCCCACCACGCCCAACCCGCTCTCATATAGATCATCTGGGAGTTCTCGAGTCACTGATCTTACTGTTTACTTCGATGTTGTTTATTTGTGATTTCATACCTCTGCTTTGAAGTTTGCTGCACAGGCGTCCTGGCGGGCCTGCGCAGCACATAATTACAAACTTCAAACTGATAAGCTCATTTAATCTTACTATTATTGTACACAGTTTCTGACCATTAACACTTCATACATAGTTATTGGTTAGTTTGACTTTCATGCATCTGTGAATCATCGATCCTATGCGGAAATAAGATACTCACATTCCAATAGACAGCACCCACCAATCTCCTCGATCAACACAATATTAAATATTATGGAGATTATGAGAATTTTTAACCCATACAGGCAGGATGTGGCTACGATTACAAGAAAATTGGTTGTCTTTATTATGCCCCTGATGCTGTCACTCCTGCTCATGGCTTCATTTTGCCTAAGTTCGGGCACAGGAGATCTTGCTGTCCCAAAAATGTCAGAGGCATTTAGGAGCAGTGTCCAAGCCAGAAACAAGAGCTGGATTCCCAGAGGAGCAGGAAGATCTTGTATCTTTGTTTTCTATTTCTATTTTTCCATGTTGTATTCCACCACTATTCATGCCTCTTAGAACATTGAATAGTACAGCACAGGAATAGGCCCTTCGGCCCACAATGTCCATGTCGGACATAATGCTAAATTAAACTAATCTACTCTGCCTGGATGTGATTCATATCCCTCCATTCCTTGCTTATCCATGTGCCTATCCAAAAACCTCTTAATTGTCACTATTACACCTGCATCCACCACCACACCTGGCAACGGATTCCAGGTGCCCATCACTCTTGGTGTAAAAAAATTTGCCCCGCACAATTAAACTTTAAACTTTACCCCCCTCATCTTAAAGCTATGCCCTGCGGTCTTTGAATTTTCCACCCTGGGAGAATGGTTCTGAATGTCTAGTCTGCATATGCTTCTCATATCTTTATCAGGTCTCCCATCAGCCTCTTCTCTAATCACAGACCTGCACTTCCCATCAGATTCTGCCTGGCAAATTGACATGTCCCCCTATCCCATCCTTCCCCAGGAATTATCACTTCCATCCACCAGCAGAATTATCATTCATAAATCTCTGGGCGGATTAAGTTCAGGGACTTTAGACTTTAGTGTGGAAACAAGCCTTTCGGCCCATCAAGTCCAGGCTGACCAGCGATCACCCTGTACACTGGCGCTATCTTACACACTAAGGACAGTTTACAATTTTTACCAATGCCAATTAACCTACAAACCTGCACATCTTTGTTTTGTGGGGAAACCAGAGCACCTGGAGAAAACCCACATGGTCACAGGGAGAACATACAGACTCCGTACAGACAGCACCCGTAGTCAGGATGGAACCTGGATCTCTAGAGCTGCGAGACAGCAACACTACCACTGCGCCATTGTGCAGCCCTTCCGATTAAATGCTAACCGTGAGATTGGAATTTCTCCGGCTAGCATTTAGAAGAGTGCTGGAATGTTGAAGTGCTGGCGAAAAGAATCCATCTGATGGACATGTACTCTGTGCTGTCATGAAACAGATCATCAAAGAATACAAAGCGCTCTGGGAGCTATTCTTTGCGACCTGAGAGATCAGCATCTGCTGTGAGTTATTCCCAGTTATTAGAAGAAAGTGTGTACATGATGTGATGAAAGGTCTGAACTCACTACTGTAATTTATTTATGCATTGAAAAAGATTTAACATTTAGAAACTAGAGAATAAAATAAACTTCCATCTGACTCTTTTCACGTTTGTGAAGCCTCCCCAACAAAGTTTAAACCTTAACCATTGCAAAGGGTTGCAAGGGCTTCCTCACCCTGCACTTCTGACTCAAACCACACCTTTTGCTACTGTAGACTTCTACACATTTGCTTCAGGCATGTTTCCAATTTCCATTTTCCAGTCTATAAACTCCATTCCCACAGCAAATTTATGCCCAAAGAGTGTCCACGTTAAAATAATGATCAGACAATGAAAGGCACAAAGTGCTGGAGTAACTCAGCGGGTCAGACGGAATCTCTGGAGAATATGGCTAGGGTGATATTTCTGGTTGGCATCCTTCAACCTTCAACAAAAAAGGCACAAAGTGCTGGAGTAACTCAGTGCGTACTAAAAAAAGATGTGGTGCTGGAATAAAGCTGAAGAAGAGTCGCGACCTGAAATGATACCTATCCATGTTGTCTGGGGATGCTTCCTGACCCGCTGAGTTACTCCAGCAGTTTGTGTCTTTTTTTGTAATTCACCATTTGCAGTTCTTTATTTCTTCATGCTCAAGCAATGGATTATAGTAATGGTAATTATCAAGAACACTGGACAATTCACCGGATCTTCTCCAAAATAGTCGTGGGATCTTCTACCATCACCTGAGAGTGCAGAGATGGTCATGACTTAATATCTCATTAAACTTCAACATTGGATTGTCAACCTAAATTTTGTGCTCCATTTGCTGGAGTTCAAGTTGAACCTGCATATTTCTGGCTTGCAAGTAACCAACTGACCTGCCACAAGCTAAGGAATCTGTGTATGCCTGGGGATTTACTCAATCATCTTTGTCAACAAAACCATCTCATAAAATGTTGAATACTGACTTCTCTCTGCCAGATCAGCTCTAGACTGTATCAACCACAATGTCAACCACAATATCCTCCCAAGCTGTGATCCATGTGAGAGCCATAGATCAGATGGAAAGCAGGTGACCAAGACTTCCTCCTGCCATCAGCATCCATTGTCTTGGCTGTGCCATGAAAACAAATATAAATCCAGGAAGAGAGACACTAAATGCTGGAGGAACTCAGCGGGCCAAGCAGCATCTCTGGACAAAAGGAATAGGTGACGCTTCGGGTCGAGACCCTTCTTCAGATGGAGAGTCAGAATGTTTGTAATCACCCTTTACTAAAGGATGGTCAGACTTTACCTAATGAACATTTATGCTTTTTGTGGAGTAGCATAAACTTCCCTGGAAAATATATGAATGAATTCTAGCATAGTAGCTCACATTAGTCGCTTCATTATAGTCAGAGAGTGGTGAATCTGTGAATTATTTGCCGCAGAAAGCTGTGAAGGCCGTCAATGACTATTTTTAAGGCAGAGATAGATAGATTCTTGATTAGTACCGGGGTGTCAAGTGTTATGGGGAGAAGGCAGGATAAAGCAGTTAGGAGGGAGAGATAGATCAGCCATGATTGATTGGCAGAGTAGATTTAATGGGCTGAAGGGCCTAATTCTGCTCCTATCACTTATGACCTTTTGACATGATCAGTAAGAAGAAGGGTCCCGGCTCAAAACGTCACTCGGCCATGTTCTCCAGAGATGCTGCCTGACCCACTGTGTTACTCCAGCGTTTGGTGGCTTTCCACAGTAACTTACACTATAATATCCCCAGACTTTTGTCCTAAATAAACAACCTCCAACTTGGGTACACATCTCCAGGAAATTCCCATCCATTTAGTGTGAAAATTAGCATTGAAATTAGAAATTTTAGACCAAATTGGGTGAACAAATATTTTGGAGGGAAAATTGTGATGACAGTCAGCACTTCCAACAACAATTTGAGAAGCTTTCAAAATGTAAATAAATGACCCACAGCCTAATAAGTATATTAGGACAGAGGCACAAGAAACTGCTGATGCTGGAATGTTGAGCAAAACACAAACTGCTGGAGGAACTCAGTAGGTTAGGAATGCAGTTTCTTTTGTGCTCAGGATTCCAACACATGCTGTTTCTTATGTCTCCATTTTACTACTCCACTGAAAAATCTCCTTAAAGTATGTCTACTTTGAAAAGGTCCTAGAAACATAGAAACATAGAAAATAGGTGCAGGAGTAGGCCATTCGGCCCTTTGAGCCTGCACCGCCATTCAATATGATTATGGCTGATCATCCAACTCAGAATCCTGTACCTGCTTTCTCTCCATACCCCCTGATCCCTTTAGCCACAAGGGCCACATCTAACTCCCTCTTAAATATAGCCAATGACCTGGCCTCAACTACCTTCTGTGGCAGAGAATTCCACAGATTCACCACAATCTGTGTGAAAAATGTTTTTCTCATCTCGGTTCTAAAAGACTTCCCCCTTATCCTTAAACTGTGACCCCTTGTTCTGAACTTCCCCAACATCGCAACAATCTTCCTGCATCTAGCCTGTCCAACCCCTTAAGAATTTTGTAAGTTTCTATAAGATCCCCCCTCAATCTTCTAAATTCTAGCGAGTACAAGCCGAGTCTATCCAGGTCCCCCTGCTCATCCTCTTCCTCCTCTCTCTGACAGGAGTTATGTGAGCCTCTCACACTGCTCTCCAAATGTGGATCCTGCTCTCTCCTGTTGTTCAACAATGTTCCCAACACAAATATCTACTATAGCCATGCCACTCCCTTGCCAGGCCTTATCCTGCCCCCACGTCCAACTTTATCCTCTCTACTCCCATTGATGGTATGGTGGTGCAGTGGTTGAGTTGCTGTCTTTGAGTCCCAGAGACCTGGATTTGATGTTAACTATGGGTGCTGCCTGCAGGGTGCTTGTATGTTCTCCCCGTGACCATGTGAGTTTCTCCAGGATCTCCGGTTTCCACACACACCCCAAAGACGTACAGGTTTGTAGGCCAATTGGTTTTAATAAAGATGGTAAATTATTCCTACTGTGTAAGATAGTGCTAGTGTATGGGGATAGCGGGCTGGCATAGACCGGTGGGCCGAAGGGCCTGTTTCGGCGCTGTATCTCTAAATTATACAGTCAGTCTGTGAAAGGACCCTGACCCAAAATGCCGTCTCACCACTCCCTCCACAGATGCCGCCCTGACCTGTTGAGTTCCTCCAGCAATTTGTGTTTACCTCTTAAAGTTAGCCAATAATACCAGAGCTTGACAATATGCACAAAAAAACCCCTAAATTGGGTCAAGGTTCACAAATGTTTTTGTCAAGAAGCTCACTTGGAGCTCTCTATCATCGAGCTGGAGCATCAACAACGACCGAGAAACATTCTCAGGAAGGGAATGCATGGTAAGCGATACAATGGAACGAACAACTGGAGTTTACTTAACGATTAAAAGGCCTTGCAAATTAAAACCTGTTCAAGAGGAGCAATACCTCCAACAAACACCCTTCATCTTTTATGACCACCAACTGGGTTTAGTACATGTTGACTCAGTGCCTAGGCTCAGGCTCAGATGTGGTATCAGCTACGATTGTGCCTCTGATCAGCTGATGAGAGGTTTGGCTGACTGCCCAAGACTTAGGCGAGAAAGAAGTGCTTTTAATTCAATTGCTTTTGATTTAAGATCTAAAGGCAGGAAAGGGGGCTGAAGTTCTGGTGGACGAGTGATCTCAGAGGAATGCTGGAGGGTAATCCTAGCTCAAATAATTATTTACTGCAATATATGTATACATGTCTTTCCACCCATTGTGACTTTGAGATCATAAATCTTTTGCAGAATTATTCGCATGGTATTAAATGCAGGATGCAGTGAAGGGGTAGCAGCCAGACCCTCTGGGTGTAATTAGCGTAAGAGTAGATACTAATCTGTGTCGAGTAAGAACTAGTAAAAGATCAGCTGTTTGTACAAGAATGAAACCGCAGGAAATATTTTATTGCTGTTGTTCTGAATGAAAGCACAATGTTGTTATTCTTCTGTCTGCCATCCTTCCTACTGTTGACACTTCATAATTTTCCCTGAGATATGAAAGTGAAAAATAATTGTTGCCTGTGCTTTCCGGTCGGTATGCAGCTGGCAGAAATGGAATGGCACTGCAGTTTTATTGGATACCTTGGCAATGTGTGAAATCAGTGGCAACAATATACTTTTAAAATGAATCTTTGATAGCCTGCCCCTCCCAAACAAGCTTTTCAGTGGCATTGTGGACAAAATCTGACTGTAGGACACATTAAGGACAGGCAACAGGAATTTTAAGGATTGGATTGAAAGAGTCGCCAACAACTCTTACAAATCTCCACACATGACCCGGTCAGAAGATATAAAAGCTTGAAAGTGCACACCACCAGGAATAGCTTCTTTACTTCTGATGCTGCCTGTCTCGTTGATTTACTCTAACATTTTGTGTCTATCTTCAGTGTAAACCGGCATCTGCAGTTCCTTCCTACAATCGTCACCTGTTGTCAGACTTCTGAGTGGGCTCATCATAACTTACTCAAGCAAATTAGCAAACAATAAAAAATGTTGTTCTTTCTAATGATGACCACATCATGAAAGCTGAATTAATATTATTATTATTATTATTAATAATAATAATAATAATAATAAAATCTGGAACTAATTAAGAACCCTACATTCAATAAACATAAAACAGTTTGTTTCTTACAGATAGATGGATTTATCTGTACATAACAAATACTCTATTTCATAAAAAGTGCTCCAGTACAGCAACAGCCTATGAACCTTGAGGCTGATGAGAGAACTGAACGAAACAGACACAAGGGACTGCAGATGCTGGAATATGGAACCCAAAACAAACTGCTGAAGTAACAGCGAGTTGAATACCATCTGTGAGGGGAAAGGAATGTTGCCTTTTCGGGACCGAGAGTGGAGAGAGAAGATAGCCAATATAAAGAGGTGTCGGGAAGGAGTGAAACGGGCCAATAGGCGATAGATGGACCAAGGAGGTGTGAGGATGCTGAACAGATGGAACTAGATGGGAGAGACAGAAAAGACAGGGGCATCTTAGTAATGGGTTTACCATGGTTACCAATATGTTCAAGGGTGTCACAGTGGCACAGAGGTAAAGTTATGCCTTACAGCACCAGAAACCCTGGTTTGATCCTGACAATGAGTCCTGTTGGTATGGAGTTTGTAATTTTTTTTTAAATGTTTGTTTCCCTGGGATATTAAAAAATGCTACAATGGAGACCAGAGGAAGCTTTGTTTTATCCAAAAACGCTGTTCTTAGGGATATAGTTTTCCATGGTGATAGAAGACTAAATTACTGCTCGCCACGTTTTGCAGCGACTGTATGACTGCTGAAGTCTAACCATGGCAGCTCCATGCAGAAAGTAATGTGAATCCTCAAACTGTTGTCAAATGTATCTTTCTGTGACCAACAATAAGAGGCAGGAAAAGATTTTGCACCATTCCTGGGAAGGACATGTCACAAGAGAATGATCAGCAGCATAGCATAAGATTGATGAAATATCTCAACTGGTTGTAAAGGAGATGGATAGCTGCATTCACACATGTTTTCTGCTAACTAAATGCTAACTACCTGGCTAGCCTATATAATAGTAAGATTAAATGAGAACTTACCATTTTGAAGTTTGATCTTTATTTTATGAGGAGTTACTATGAGGGATTATGTGAAGAAGCCCCGCCAGTGCGCATGCTCGTCAATCTTCAAAGCAGCAGCGTGAAATCACAGTAACTACGGTCGAAGTGATATAGTAAGACTCAGAAGACTAGAACTAACAGATGATCTTTGCGATTATGAGGGTTGGGAGCGGAGGGCACGTAATCACTCATCGTAACTCCTCATAAAATAAAGATCAAATTTCAAACTGGTAAGTTCCCGTTTAATCTTACTATTTTACTTCGGAATCACGTGAGTGACTACATGAAGATTTCAAAGCTCTGTGATTTTATGCCGTAGATACAGTTCCATACGACACACTGCCTTGGTTGACACAGGATAACCAAATAATGTATCAAGCATTGTTTAAATTATACAATGAACATCTTAAACAATAAAAGAACAGTAATAACCCGTCTTTCGCAGGGGAAATTACAAAGGAGAACTCAAACAGAACCCAAAACAGCATGCCCAAATCTTTGCATTGCGAGGACAGGTTTGTCATAAACCCAGAAAAGTTCCTTAACTGGACTATCCTGCGGTGAGGAATTGGTCCAATGGCACGTCCTGTGCCTTTGCTGCGTACGTTGATGCCACCCTGGTGTAGTGATTTAAACACATCAGTGTCTAGTCCAGCAAAATGCAAACCTGTTTTGGTCATCTAGAACTAGCTTGTACTGACACCTTTGTATGAGGTTTTGTGTGGCTGATGACCATCGCTGTTTCAGACCCTCTGGGACCCTTGATGACCTTGATATATTAGCTCAGATGCGTAATTACATTTAGTCTTAGATCAATGGGTATATTTTAAGCTTATTTTGGTTCCAGCCATCCCTGGCCTGCTCTGTTTGATTAGATCATATGCATAAAACACAATATCATCTACAGGAGAACGCATGCTGTCCAGTCATAATTTTTGCAATATTTGGACCCATAATGTTGCCACTAGCACCATGAACATGACCACTTTGACCGTTAACTTCCGGAAAGGCAGAGATGTAATTGGAGCCCATTGCCAAAGCAGTGTGAGAACTATGCTCACATCCCAGATTTCTGAATATGTATGTCTGGGAGGGTTTTGTTAAAAATACCTCCTATGATTCGGGCCACCAATAGATGAGATCCGACTGAGTGTTGTCCGGACCCTTGCCCTAGGTAGGTGGACAAAGTACTTCGAGCACTATAGATGGCACTATAGCTTAACTGCTCGTCAAAATGCAATGTAGCCAGGAACTCCAATACATCCGGTATGCCTGCAACTTATGATAAGATATATTTGACTGTAAACAGGACATCTCCCATTTCTTAATATGAGATACATATCATTTTTTAGTACTATCTCTGCAGGCCTACTCGATAGTCCGAGTCCCTGGAATAGTCTGGTCCAAAGATACAAATCAACAGATTCATACGCTCATGTAAAGGGGAACTCTCCTCCTGTCCCAGTGTGAACCAACAAGTTGCTGAATTTGGATAACCATGAATGCTGTCTGGACCAGTTTAGGAACTACCAAACGCCTAAGCGTAGTCGTGCTCTATTTTGGTGAGACATTGATTAAATGAGGCAGAAATGGGGAAAGCGTAAGAACGTACGTCCCCAATGTAGCGAGAATGTATCCTCCGCTACTCCCCTAGATTTGGTTCCCATGCCAAATTTTGGTACTGGTAATTTAACCCAGATGCAACAGATCTATGCATGGCAATCTATACTGGTTAACAATCATTTTGAAACTTTTGGATTCATCATCCATTTTTTGTTTGTCATAGAATTTACATGACCTGGTGTCTGCAACTTTCACATTATCTCTACCTGATAGGTAGATATCTGAGACCCAGATGTTTCTTGTAATGCACCAGTGCCAGATGAGGCTAGGCAGATTGCCACAGAATAATGACCTCATTCCACCCATGTGATTGATATGCAACGGCTGTGGTATTATCAATCTGAAGCTGCACATGCAAAGCATGCATTGTTGAGCAGAATTATTTAGGCCATAGAATGCATGCAGCAATTCTACGCAGTTTACCCCATGCCTCTGCAGGGCTAATGCTTCTTTCACATTCTATCTGCCGCCACAGCCAGACTTGATATCAGTGGCTCCTCATCCTGAAGCTCACATCAGTTTGTAACTAAAGGTTATTGAGTCAGAATGTCTCTAGTACATCACGAGACATTTGTCACAGTTTTGGCCGTAGGCAAAGTACTGTCATGTTAATTAGCCAATGATGATCTCAAATAGCCAATCATTCTAAATGGTACTGATCTAAGTTTAATTAGATGGGTGAGGACCTAAATTCTCAACAGGTGTGTGGTAGCTGAATATTATGCATCTTTCAGATCTATGGCTGCCATATAACACCCTTTTAATCCCAGTTACAATACTGAAATGTTTTATTTTAAACCGTTTACACTGGACCTTAAGGATTAAGTATGTTTAGGCCCAGAATGACTCGACACCCACCATCGTTCTTTTGGCTGGGGAATTGGACACAATTGTTAAGGCGGATATGCATCATTCACCTGTAGAGTTAGTGGTATTGAACCCCAATACCCAACTAGGTATATTTTGTATGGGTGGATGTACTTCTGAGATACCTATTCGAGATCCCTGGATACAGTCCAATATTCACTTACCTCTTCCTATTCTGAAAGGGCATGGTTTTTGAGGTAGTATCCTGGTCTCAGTTTTTGTCTCATCATCCAGGTCTTCCCCTGGATATTAGATGATCTGTGCAAGGCTGTGAACCGTGGGTTGAGCGTAGGCTGGATATTTATTCGTAAATATTAAACTAACAAATGGGCATTACACAGCAGGGTCCATATCCTGCTGTGTTTAGATAGTGGCCTTGCCATTTGCCCAAACACCATTGTTCCTGCTCCAACCAGTTTTTTAGGACTTCTGCAGCCTTAATTCATGCGCCTCATGATGCGCTCCTTTAGAGCGACGCACAGTAACAGGTGTTTGATATGTGAAGTTTATTCCATTATGAGGTCCTAGAACTGGTGAGAGGCCATTAATTTGCTGGCCAGATTGTTATCCCTGGCTTCACCAGTTACCGCCGGTATGGTAAATTTCTGACCCCATCCGGCACACCTGGAGCATGGCTCATGTGCTTTGGTGTATGCCCATAAGTAGTGACACCAAACTTCAGGGTCAGCTTCCTCCTGCCCTGGCACTCCTGGCTGATGCTCACGGGAGGTCACACACACAGCCCTAAACGAGGTGCTGGTGTGCTGGGTCCCCAAACTTCAGGGTCAGATTCCTACTGCCCTGGCTCTCCCGGGTCATGCTCATGGGAGGTCACACACACAGCCCTAATGAGTGCTGCTGCGCTGGGTCCCCGTGTCCTGGCTCTCTCGGCCGATGCTCACGGGAGGTCACTACTTCACGGTCAGATTTATACTACCCTGGCTCTCCCGGCTCCTGCTTACGGGAGGTCATACACACAGCCCTGTCAACAGGTGCCGCTGGCACGGCTTTCCCGTAGGCCAGCGCTGTGTCAAGTTTGGTGTCAGCAACCCATTGACCCGAATTGGTCTGCCCTTTGCAACAGGGAGACCTTGAGCAGCCCTGTCCTAGGCGCTGCTGGCATGGCTCTCCCGTAGGCCGGCACTTTCACACCTGAAGCGGCCCTATCCCGAGGCGCTGCTAGTGCAGCTCTCCCGTGGGCCAGCGCTGTGCCAGATTCGGCGTCAGTAGTCACTGACCCGTCCTGGTCTCCCCCTCCAGCAGGGAGACCTTGAGCAACCCTGTCCCAGGCATTGCCGGCGCTGCCACTCGTAGAGGCCGGTGCTTTTTTTTTTACATGAAGCAGCCCTATCCTAGGCGCTGCTGGCGTGGCTCTCCCGTAGGCCGGCGCTTTCACACAGGAAGCAGCCCTGTCCCAGGTGCTGCTGGCGCGGCTCTCCCATAGGCCCGCGCTATTATAGTGTAATCTCACTAATTTGGTAGTGTGGACTTGTGAAGGGTGAAAAATACCCTTATTATTGGAGAGGAACCCTTGCAGCCCAACTCACCCGAGTCCTAATAGGACTGCACAAGTTCTCTCTCCCTCTAATTTTACTCCATGCCTGGGGACCAAAGTGTCTGTGAGTCACTGACCGCACTGTCAGTGACTCTGGAGTTATTTCAACAGCATCCCCGCAGGCTGGAAGCTTCTGACTGCTTTGTCAGCGGCTGTTATCTGGAAACCCGATCTTTGCCGGCTATCCGCTTCAGCGGTTGGACCGGGGTTCCTCCGCAGCCCAAGGCCGGCTTCCGAATCGCTCGAACAAACAACGCTGTTAAGTAAAAAACACTTACCTTCTAGGGTGAAACTTACCGCCGGCAGGAGCGTTGCCCTGCCAGTCCAGTGCTTGCCAATGCGTCTGACGTAATGATGAGCATTCGCACTGGCGGGGCTTCTTCACGTAGTCACTCACGTGACTCTGAAGTAAAATCAGTCCTAACATACAAAGGAGATGGCATTTTACTCCAGTTACACACATTTCTGGTAAAGGCCGCATCTGGTGTACTGCATCGTTTTTTTAGTTTAGTTTAGCTTAGTTTAGAGATGCAGCATGGCAACAGGCCCTTCATCCCACTGAGTCCATGCCGGCCAGTGATCACCCATACTCTAGTCTATCATACACACTAGGGACAAATTACAGAAGCCAATTAATCATCTGTTGGTGCCCGCAACGGCCGCCTCGCCAACAATCTGTCTCGTCCCTTCCTTCTTTGTTGTTTTTTAGTATGTGTTAAATGTATGTTTTATATTGAAGTCACGTGAGTGACTACGTGAAGAGCCCGCCAGCCCGCATGCGCATCAATAAGTTGACGCATGGCGCGAGGTTTGGCTGGGGGGAACATTGGTCTCCCCAGTGGTAAGTTTAAAAACCATTCAGGTGAGTGCAAATGTTCACAGGGAGTGTTTTGTGTGGATTAATTCTGATGTTCACCTCGGTCTTTACCATGGAAAAGCCTAGGAAACCATGAAACCAGCAGCCGAGGACCGCGGCAGTGCGAAAAGTGGACGGCCATCCATTTCCACCTCAGAGTCGCTGGCAGCGCCGGTCTGCACAGCTATTTCTAATTCGGCTCCTGGAGGGAGCAGCTTGGCAGCCCCGAATGGGGGAAAAGCCAAAGCAAAATCTATGAGACAAGTTCTGTCGGACGATTCAGGCCAAGAGGATGCTGTCCCCACATCTATGGCCGTTTGTCTCAATTGGAGCATCTGATGGAACAGATGCTGGCACATAATATGCTCCGTGCTACGGAGGCATGCACAGGCAGATTGAGTCATACGCCTGTGGCAACTCCTGGTTCAGGTTTGCAATATTCCTCCCACTTGGATGAGGGGAGTGTCGGAGATCAGTATGGAGCTGACTCCGAATACGAGTATGTGCCTGAATCCCATGCTATACTGCATGATGTGCGTGAGTCGCATAAGGCAGAGCTGCCTGCTCTTGCCTCTAAATTTGCAAGCCACTACAAGAGGAGTTGGCCAGCAGCATCAGCTACCTCACATCTCACCAGCTGAAGAGGTTATGGTGGCAACGGCTGGGAGATATCCCAGTCCAGGAATTGCAAAACCTTGGATGTTCCCATAGTCAACGCTATCATTTGGGAAAACATCGGGTGCAGAACAAGATGCAGAGAGATGAAACTACAACAGATCCTGAGGCTATTGTCCACAGATATTATGGCCTTTGCTAGGTCATTGGATGAGGTTCAGCTGTCGGAAGCTCAGCAGGATGCAATGGCACTGTTGTGCTATGCTCATTTCAAGATTAACTGCTTCCGTAAAGAGGGCATGAAGCCGGAATTGAACCCCAAATTTGCACATTTATGCAGGTCTAGCAATGTTCAGCCTGCTAAATTCCTCTTCGAAGAAGATTTGGATTAGCAAGTCAAGAACTTGCAGGTGGAATTAAAGGTTGCTGGCATGGTCAAGGCATCCTATATGGGCAAGACTCCTCTATTCCGGCATTATCACCCCTACGCCACAACCAGCAGGAATCGGCTCTCTGAGGCTGTGAATTTCAGATCTGCTCAATTTCGACCCAGTCACCGGTCGTTTTTAGGCCAAGGCCCATCTCGTTCATCTTGGAAGATGTGGCAGCCTCAGTTCCTAGCGGCTCAAGCTTTCAGAGCGAAGGGAAGGGGACCAAACAGAAATTAGGGTCTGCTGCCCTGGTGTTAAACCACCTATGACCTTTGATGTAGGTGGATGTGCATCCATCAGTCACACAGGGTGTGCGGAAGAATTACAAGTCGGTGGCAGGTTAAGTCTATTTTTGCATGAACGGCGTCAAATAACCTCTGACCCGTTTATTCTGCATAGTATAATGGGTTACAAAATTCAGTTTCTGACTAACTCATTTCCACCTAGACAAGATATGCTGGGTCAGGCATATATTCATTCCGAAAAGGACACTTTGGATATGCAAGCAGAAATAGACGCATTGCATAAAAAATGAGTAATTGAGAGATCAGTCCATGAGAAGGATTAATATATCTCTAACATTCAAATGTGCTGTATAAATAAACATTTTAAAATGGAAAATGTCTACACTATTAAGCAGCTAATTACTGAGTGTTGTTTATGGCATCCATCGATCTTAAGGATGCATAATTATTCGGTTTCTATTCATAGGTATCACTGGAGATATCCGAAGTTTAGCTGGCTGGGGCAGCTGTGGCAATTTAGGGTGTTACCTAATGGTTTAAGCTCAGCCCCTAGGTTATTTACCAAACTGCTTAAACCAGTGCTTGCCCTGTTTAGAGCTAAAGGGCATATTATTGTGGGCTATATAGATGGCATTCTGATTATCAGGAGAACACTGCATCTCGCAAAGCTAGCTGTTTCAGCTGCCAGGCTCATTTTTGAGAAATTGGGATTTATCATCCATCCAGCCAAATCCACTGATACCAACTAGGTCTATTGCTTATTTAGGGTTTATTATCAATTCAATGGAGATATCTGTGACCCTGCCCATGGGGAAAAACTAGATTTGGTAGAGGCTTGTTCTAATTTTCTGATTAAGGAGAAACCATCTACCCGCCAGGTTGCTAGAGTAATTGACAAAATAGTAGCTGCCTTTCCAGCCGCATGTTACGGGCCTTTCCATTATCAGAATCTGCATGTGCAAAGGATCAGGCACTTACATTCCATGGGCATTTCAACAGACCTCTGCAGTTGTTGTCAGAATCTAAAGCTGAATTACAATGGTAGGTTTGCCAATATTCACCATGGTTCCGACGGCTTTCTGTCTAGTAAACCTATAACAACACTGCAGAGTGATGCTGGTGAGCTAGGATGGGATGCAATTAACACTGTCTCTAGTTGCGGTGTAGATAGAACAAGGAAGAGTTACGCCTTAGTTGTAAATATGGTATCAATTATCTGGCAGCATTTCATGCCTTGAAAGCATACTATATAACAATTTAACCATATAACAATTACAGCACGGAAACAGGCCCTCTCGGCCCTTCCAGTCCTTGCCGACCATTTATTTTCCCCTAGTCCCATCTACCTGCACTCAGACCATACCCCTCCACTCCCTTCCCGTCCATATACCTATCCACTTTACTTTTAAATGTTAAAATCGATCCTGCCTCCACCACTTCTGCTGGAAGCTCATTCCACACAGCCATCATTCTCTGAGTAAAGAAGTTCCCCCTCATGTTACCCCTAAACTTCTGTCCCTTAATTCTCATGTTATGCCCTCTTGTTTGAATCTTCCCTACCCTCAATGGGAAAAGCTTATCCATGTCAACTCTGACAATCCCTTTCATCATTTTAAAGACCTCAATCAAGTCCCCCCTTAACCTTCTGCGCTCCAAAGAATAAAGACCTAACTTGTTCAACCTTTCTCTGTAACTTAGTTGCTGGAACCCAAGCAACATTCTAGTAAATCTCCTCTGTACTCTCTCTATTTTGTTGACATCCTTCCTATAATTAGGCGACCAAAATTGTACACCATACTCCAGAATTGGTCTTACCAATGCCTTGTACAATTTTAACATTACTTCCCGACTTCTATATTCAATGCTCTGATTTATAAAGGACAGCACACCAAAAGCTTTCTTTGCCACCCTATCTACATGCGATTCCACCTTCAGTGAATTATGCAGTTATTCCTAGATCCCTCTGTTCCACCGCATTCCTCAATTCCCTACCGTTTACCATGTACGTGCTATTTTGATTTGTCCTGCCAAAGCCTCCTTAAATTCACCTCACATGGGTGGGGGTAATCAGTATCCTGTGACATACTGTGGGAGGCTACATGATGTGCATGTTAGACTTCAAATGGATAACTCAACGGCAGTGACATATGTAAATCGCATGGGTGGGGGTAATCAGTATCCTGTGATACTTTGGCTAAACTTATTTGGGATTGGTGTATAGATAGGAGCATTTGGATTTCAGCTGCTCATTTGCCGGGCAGATTTAATAGGGTAGCAGATGCTATATCTCAAAGCTTCAATGATCAAACTGAGTGGATGTTGAATCAGGTAGTATTCAACGACATCATAGCTCGTTATGGAACACCAGATATTAATTTGTTTGCCTCCAGGCTTAATCACCGATTACTATGATACGTAGCCTGGCAACCAGACCCAGGTGGCAGAGGCTATAGACGCATTCTCTATAGACTGGGGGGGGGGGGGGGGGGTGGGGGGGGGGAGTGTTCTTCTATGCTTTCCCTCCATTCTGCCTCATTGGATGATGCTTGCAAAAGATAATGCAAGACAACGCATCAGGTATTTTAGTAGCACCTAATTGGCCTACACAATCATGGTTCCCTTTATTGAAAGGATTATTAAAGGAAGCGCCCATGGTTGTTCACAGGCATAAACATATGCCAATTCAGCCTGTCTCTCGGGAACCTCGTCCTATACATGATCGAATCGACTTGTTAATTTGCAGAATTTAAGGAGGCCTTTTCGTGGGGGCTAGGATTATCCGACCGGACGGTGGATGTAATAACTGCAGCTTGGCGTGATGGCACAAAGAAGCAGTACGTCTCATCCATCAATCAATGGGAAAAACCTTTGCGAAAAAGCACATTATAAATAGTAAGATTAAACGAGAACTTACCAGTTTGAAGTTTTTATCTTTCCTTTTTCGAGGAGTTACGTTGAGAGATTACGTGAAGACCTTGCCAGCACGCATGCGTGACATTCTTCAAAGCAGTGGTGTTGTGAAATCACAGATAAAACAGAAGTTGACTAAATATTGTAAGATAAGAGAACTAAAATAGTAAGATTAAACGAGAACTTACCAAGTTTGCAGGTTGATCTGTATTTTACGAGGAGTCGCTGCTTTATGTGAGGGATTTCGTGAAGCGACCCGCCAGCACGCATGCGCGGCATCCTTCTCAAAGCGGCGGGGTGGAATCACAGAAATACATCATGACTACCATATAACCATATAACAATTACAGCACGGAAACAGGCCCTCTCGGCCCTTCCAGTCCGTGCCGACCATTTAATGACTAAAATAGTAAGATGAAGAACGTAGAACTTCCTAGTTGACCTTATGATAGAGGGTGGGAGCGGTGGGCACGAAATCCCTCACCGCGACTCCTCGTAAAATACAGATCAACCTTCAAACTTGGTAAGTTCTCGTTTAATCTTACTATTTTACTTCGGAGTCACGTGAGTGACTTCGTGAAGATTTCAAAGCTCTGTGATTTCACGCCCTGGACAACGTCCATGCTTATCACACTTTGCCGCAAGTCTCTGTTGATGGAGGAAGGCTGTTAATGCAGTTCAATCGAAACTGGCTGAAAAATCAACACAATTTATTAATCATGTAAACAACAAATAACCCCTAATTCGGGGACAGACATTTACTGAGCGGTTCCCAGGACAGATTCTGCAAATGTCTGCAGGGATACGGCGACCGTGGCTTGTTGTAGAACCGTTGAA
Source organism: Okamejei kenojei (assembly GCA_035221665.1). NCBI lineage: Eukaryota > Metazoa > Chordata > Chondrichthyes > Rajiformes > Rajidae > Okamejei > Okamejei kenojei. The sequence continues at coordinate 42,860,285 of CM069135.1, forward strand.
AGGTTTTATTCACTGGCCCAGCCCGCGGTTGGCGAGGATGTGGTCCATGGGCACCTCCATGGCCCTCGCTGCTGATGTGGATGCGCCCTGGTGGAATGAGACATAAAAAGTTAGTAGCAACTCCTGCTGCATCAGCACCACCCTGAGCCACCCTGGCGATAGTCTGTACAGTCACCCGATGATGAGGAGGTTTGTGGTCTGATGAGGAGCCCCTTGTTCCTTTTATTCATCCTGATGGACTCTGTAACCCTGATGTAGTGGTGGAGGTGGAGATGAGTGACTATGCAGAGAGTGGCATCTACAAGGTACGCCCGAAACTCCTTACAGCAAGCCATGCGCTACCCTGGCCTGTGCTGCTTCAATAAATCTTTGACAAAGAAATGTATTGACCAGGGGTGGCCACCATGCTGTCCAGTCACAGTTTTTGTAACGTCTGGACTCGTTGGGCTGTTGTCAGTGCCATCAGCATCACCACCTTGAGGGTGAGACTGTTTCAGTGGTAGCTCATTCATTGGAGCCCAGCTCCTTTGTAGGGTCAGCACGATCCCCACATCCCACGTTACTGTATATCTGGGTCGCGGAGGGTTAGTGTTGAACACCTCCCTCATTAGTTTAGACAACCAGGTGGTTGGAGCTGATACCTGTTATCAGGTATTGAGGACAGCGCACTCCTGGCGCTGGGCGCGATGGCCACTGCAGACTAAGGCCAGCATCGAAATGGGAGGCCAGATAGAAACTCCAGAGACATCAGGTATCGTTGCCGAGTTGGAAGTCTTGTTGGTCCAAGCACAGAATGCCTCCCACTTCCTGATTCAACTGTTTCCGAGTTGATTCTCGGCATGATGCGGCGATGAGTTCTATGGCTCGTGTGAAGATGCCCGCCTGGATGAGGGGTCTTTTCAGAACCTTGCAGGCCACAAGTATAAGTATGTGGGGAAACCATGGCAAGGATGGACTATTCACCGTAATGGGTGTGAGAGAGTACATGCCAATTTGGGTTGTTTACAATCGCCATCCATGGTTGTTTCAAAATTTTAACAGACATAGGGTTCCATGGTTGGTGTAAGGCCGTCGGGATTAGCGTTCAATATGCCAGTTGCAGAGTCAATTTAATTTTCCTTGCAATACCCGGACGTTGAGGCAGATTGGGGGAAAATGAGTAGCAAAACAATTTCCCCACCAATGGATAGGAAACCACATCCATTGCTTATTGCCCCTGGGTTGGTTACCCCAACCACAATACAGTTGGTATCCTGATTGTTCAGCCTGGTGCAAATAGGTAAATATCTGGTGTCCATGTGAGTTATAATGTCTTCAAAAATTTG